>JAOWBW010002003.1:0-145837 GCA_026119855.1 Campanula takesimana
AAATCATCGACAGTCGGCACCATTTCATTGGCCGGAAAGTTGAATACATGGCTATTACAATCCCAGAAGGCTGCAGCGGCCTTCAACAAGTCCCAATCCGGCTTCAAATGTTCGCAAAGTGAAAAGAATTCGAAATCCGAAGTCTTTGATGAAAGCATTTTTGGGATGGGTCTTGAAAGAATAAACGAATGCCGATAAATCCTTTCTCGTAACTCTTGACGACCTCGGCACCAAGACTAAAAAGGTTGGAGGCCATGGAAAGAAGGTTATAAGAAAGATTGGGCAATAAAATGGTGTTCAAAAATGGCAGAAAAGGCAGTTGGAATCGAATTCGACCAGAAGCTGATATTATAGCTGTTGGGAATCTTTTGGACAGCAAATATCAGGCCCTGAATTTCCCTCCCAGAGGCGCGTGCCTCCCGACACCAGTTTAAAAGGCACGCGCGTCCCGTCTCCAAGAGAGGAAGCGCCCGCGTCCCAGGAAGAAGAAGGCGCCAGAAATAGCCTTTGTCAGTCCAGAACAGCAACCGGGCGTTCCAGCGCCTTCAACCTGCAGAAAAGATCAATCCCAGCAACAGAGAAGCTCAAACGACGACAGCAAACACTCGGCTGGGCACACATTAATTTGGTCCGCCCTTAAGGCATGTCTAAAAATTGAAATAAGATGGAAACTCCCACTCAAGTAGGGTGTCTTTTATTTTCGCAAAAATCAATTTTACAATTCATCCCCAGCACAAAGAACTCCGCAGTCAACTGTGTCCGCACCCCATCAAAAGTTAAAGTCAAACAGTCACCATCAAAGTACGACTCACGACAACAATTTGGTCCGGGATGAGCCACAGAATCACTGCTTCCTCATCAACAAAATCTACACCATTCAAAGCAGACGGCCCTCCAAGAGGCTTCAATCACTTCTTGAGATGAGGTGATCATTAGAGTCATGTCCCAAAATGATTTGGATGATTGCACTTTGATAAAACAAAAGAAAAGAGAAAAGAGATGAAGTTGAGAAGGGGAAAGAAATAGCTTTACCTAGACTTCAAGAGGCTTCAAACACTTCTTGTTGAATTACTTGGAGAAATCCTTTGGAAAATGCTTTGAAAGTAGGAAATTTGGTTTCTTATTGAAATGTGAGATTGAGAGCCAAAGGTCCTTGAAAATAGAGGTAAAGGGGGTTTTTATAGGTGAAAGAGAGATGTTTTTGGTGCCAAAACTCAGTCACCAAGAAATCTTTCCCGGGCAAAATCCTGTAAATTGACCAAGGGAGAGAATCCTGGCCAGAAATCTGTAACCGACGCCCAGAGGCGCGCGCTTCCTGCTTTGGGGGCGGGAGCCGCGCGCGTCTAGATCCTCCTGTCGGAGGCGCGCGACTCAGAGAAGGCGATTTTGACAGAGTGGACTAGAAAGTCAGCCTTGTTATTCATTTTAGTCCCTGGACTTAACGAAGTCAGTCGGGAACTTAACGGAAGTGACAAAAACTAATGAGAAACACTTAAAATGGAGAGAAGCACAAGATCAAATGTGCAATCGGGGTGAGCGGTCCAAGGCGGGGTGTCTACAGAGCCCCTCGGCGACGTGGATTGCAAAGCAAAACACGTCGACGAAAGTTAAAAACACCCGCCGAGGACATCACCAAGAAAAAGCAAAGACGTGATGAAAGCAGGAATTTGAAATTGCGAGAGATAGTGGTGCGCTCCCTGTGTGAGCGGATTTTGTTGATAGAGGGGGTGGCATGATCCGTTAGGTGAACCTGCCGACTGAATATGTTGAATGAGGCCGTTAGTGAACCTTTGGAGAGGCCGTTAGTGAACCTTTGAGGAACACCCGCCGAGGACATCACCAAGAAAAAGCAAAGACTTGATGAAAGCAGGAATTTGAAATTGCGAGAGATAGTGGTGCGCTCCCTGTGTGAGCGGATTTTGTTGATAGAGGGGGTGGCATGATCCGTTAGGTGAACCTGCCGACTGAATATGTTGAATGAGGCCGTTAGTGAACCTTTGGAGAGGCCGTTAGTGAACCTTTGAGGACGAATCCGTTAGTGAAATCCGTTGAATGAGGCTGTTAGTGAACCTTATAGAGGCCGTGGTGAACCTTTGGAGAGGCCGTTGGTGAACCTTTGGAGAGGCCGTTGGTGAACCTTTCGAGAGGGCGTTAGTGAACCTTTGAGGACGAATCCGTTAGTGAAATCCGTTGATGAGGCCATTGGTGAACCCTTGAATGAGGCCGTTAGTGAACCTTTGTAGAGGCCGTTGGTGAAACTTTGAGAGGCCGTTGGTGAACCTTTGGAGAGGCCGTTAGTGAACCTTTGTAGAGGCCGTTGGTGAACCTTTGGAGAGGCCGTTGGTGAAACCTTGAATGAGGCCGTTAGTGAACCTTTGAGGAGGTCGTTAGTGAACCTTGAAGAGGCCGTTATTGAACCTTGAAGAGGCCGTTAGTGAACCTTTGAAGAGGCCGTTAGTGAACCTTTGAGGAGGGCGTTAGTGAACCTTTGTTGACGAATCCGTTAGTGAAATTCGTTGATGAAATATTGCTTTGAAGTCGCGTGCCACTTGGAGTCACACTTGACTTTTTGACTTGTGGGGTGCGGGCACAGTTGACCGCGACCAGAATAATGTTCCTGCTGGGGATGAAATGTTGAGATTGACTCTTGAGGGGGTATGGCACCCGTGACAGAACTTAGGGAGTTCGGAATCCGTGGGGAAACATTGATGCTGTGCATGGATTCTTGCATGGGAGACTGCTTCTGAACCTGCCTGATGATGGAAGAGCGCGCGTCTGGACATCGTTGTGGGATGCGCGCGCCTCGGGTGAGTATGTCGGGGGGCGCATAAGTTCAGCATATTTAAACAGACGGTTCACTGTTTTTGGCGAGTTTTCAAAATTTTGAAGAACCCTCCAAATTCCAAACCAAATTTTCGCGAAGAATCACCCCAAAACACTTTCTTGCTGCTCTAGGATCAATTCCATCACAGAAGCGATGTCGGATCGTCAACAATCTCCTCCGTTCGAGATGCCACAGGGCGAGGAGCCCAAAATTGGGGTTGAAGCTATGGACCCGAGCTTGCTTACCTTCAGGCCTCATACCCACATTTCTCATTCGTGACTTCGGGTTTGGTAAGAATGCCTTACCTTTCTTGTTGATTTCGGATTTCATGAAGTTCCGTTTTTTACCCGAAATATTGTTGCAGCAGCTTTATTGATTATTCCTTGCATGTTGTTTGTTGCTGCTGATTTGTTGTAAGAAACATGTTGGGGCGCCCATTTTCATGTTCACACACTTGCTTGCACATTGTCCTGCCATTGAAATCTTTGTGTCGAATTCATCTGTTTTCTAGCAGTCATGCTGATGAAATTTTCATTGTTCCTTCTTTCCTTTCAGGAGTGGACCCGTCTGACAGAGATTCGTGGTGGGCTCATGGGCCCATCTCTATATGGAAGAGGTTGCCTGAGAATGTTCAGGCCTGAGTTACAGGGACTCATTTTGGTCTTTTGTCACCAACCTCCCAGCTTTGAAGAATGACCCCGATGTGGTCCAGGCATTGAGGGAAAGATGGTGGGACACCACCCATACCTTCCATTTACCCATGGGCGAGGTGACTATGACGCCTACCAATTTCACAGCTTTGACGGGCTTGCCGTTCATAGGGATGCATGTCCCTTTGGTTTGAGAGGGGCTGTTCGGACTCGGACGAGTTACTGGCTTGGTTGACTGCCGGTTCGAGGTCAAGAATTCTCGAGTGACATGGGGGCGAATCCGGGCCTATTTCAGCATCTTAATGGCTAAGGCTCGAGGTGTTACTGCTGATCGGGTGATGCCGTGGCCCGTTGCTTTATTTGGTACCTGTTATCCATACTCTGTTTGCCAACGGGGGATCTTCGGACTCTTTGGCTCTGCTCGACTTGTTAGTGGATCTGGACCAGATCGGCCAGTATAACTGGGGCGCAGCGGGCTTAGCTGCTTGTTATTATGGCATGGATTTGACCAGCCGCTCGACCACTAGCTCGGTTACGGGCTTCAGCTTGCTGTGGGAGGTATACCACTTACTGTCCCTTTTATATTCTCCTTGCCTTGGTCATAACTGCCTTTTTCGTTGACTGTCATTAACTTTGCTTCTGCCTCTTGTCTACAGCTCTGGGCCTTTGCTATCCTGAATCTGAGGGATTTCAAGATTGATAAGGAAGGCCAGCCCCAGTATCCGGACTGCGCACGGTGGGCGTACAAGAGGAGGAATGTGAAGACTGGTACGAACCCCATTAGTCTTACTTCGGCCCGACGGCATTTGGACACCTGAGGTCTGAGTCTGTTGCCTTCTCTTTGTATCCGTGGAGATCAGTTCAGCACTGGTTTGAGCATACTCTTATTCCTACCCGTTCTCAGCTTTTGATGAGTTCGGGTTAGTGCATGGCTCTGTATATGGGAGACAGAGTGTTCTGGCAGCACGGTATCCAGGTGACAGACTTTTACACCCCCTCGTCCTGCAGTTCCAGACGTTCCTCCTTTCTGCCCTCGTAATTGGAGGTCACTTTCAGAGGCCGATCGCGCGGCATACATGGCAGGGATTGATGCCGTCCCTCACATTCACTTGGATCAGGATTATGGCCTCTTCAGGGAGAACAACTTGATGCAAGGCTTCATGTTTGCTGATCCGAGGAGATCACAGGCTGCTCCTACGACCTCCGCTTGGTTTTATACTACCGGTGCGGGTATTGCTTTGATCCTCCTTTGCCTCCTCCCTACTACACTTATTCAAACTTCGGGGTCTTTGAGGAGCAGAGGGAGATTGTTCCCGAGGACATGTCACCAGAGAGAGAGCCTCCTGCTCAGGCTGATGTGGTATGTTTTCTGACCATCTTTGCATTTCTCAGTTCCAGTCTTGTTTTTCTGTCCCTGATGCAATTTCCTTTTCTGCCCCCCGTTGTAACAGGTACCGGTAGCTGCTTATAGGCACTTGGGCAAACAAAACAAGGGGATGAGGAGGAGACTGCGTCAGCTGGAAGAGAAAGTACTAGAGCTGTGCAGGGACATGCCGACATGACTAGAGAGGCTGCTGGTGCTGTCTCTGGTGCTGCGAGAGGAGCTGCCCGAGGTGCTCGAGGCATGAGACGAGGTTGCAGGGATGCTGCACTGGATATTGATGAGGCTGTCTCTCTTCAGGAGGCAGTCACTGAGCAGGAGTCTGAGCCGGGGAGGCAGTCAGAGCAGGGGTGGAGCCAGCAAGAGCAGAGGTGGTGCGAGTTCGTCTCGGCGGGTGCAGAAGAGGAGCCGGCATGAGATCAGAGTTGATGAGTCTGAGTCTGAGGATGATGATGATGATGATGATGGATGATGATGATGATGAGGAGACGAGAGCGGCAGCAGGGGGTGAGCACAGTGCTGGTGATGATGTGCCGAGCTGTTGTGGCTGAGAGGATGAGGGATTGAAACACCTTTACTTTTGCCTGTAATAACATTTAACATGTATTTACAATCCTAGTTATCTTACTACTCATTTTATGTTTTATTAGCGACTCGATCTTAGATGTCGACCTTTACAAACAAATGTGTGCCCAAAGAATGCTTGTTGTTGATGCTTGAACTCCTTTTCGCTGCTGGGATTTGATTTTGCTGCAGGTTGGATATGTTGAAGTGCTTGGGTTCTGTTCTGAACTGACAAGGGCTATTTCTGTCTGAACTGCTGTCAAAGGCGCGCGCGTTGGGCCTTGCTTGTGGGAGGCGCGCGTTGTGAAGCCTTGGTCGGAGGGCGCGCTTCTGGCCTGCTGAATTACAGCCCCTTTCTTTTTCTGATCAGAATGTTCCAACAGCTATAATTTTGAACCATTTTCGACCAGAATGGTCACACAGCATTCTTCTTCAAACACTTCTCCTCCTAAACCACAAAATTCTTGTCATAATGGCCTCCAATGACTTTCTCTTTTGAAGTCAAGGTTTCCGTCCCCGAGGGTGAGAAGTCCGTTCCAATGGTGAACGCCGTTCCAGCTGTGGGGTCCGTCTCGATGGTGGAGAAGCGTCCGAGCGTTTTTGATCGTTTGGGAAGGCCCAATGACGATGTTGTTGACCCCGTGAGACCGGTGGTTCATGTGCGGGACTATAGACCCCGTCATTTTCCCAAGAAGAAGAAAGGTAAGGGAAATTCCTCCCATGTGTGGAAGCGTCCATGGTTGTCCCCGCTAAGGCTCCGCTTGATAAGGGCAAAGGGAAAGCCGTTGATGAAGCTCCGTCCCGTCCTAGCGTTTTCTCCCGTCTTGGCGGTCCCAAGAATGTTCCGTCCCCATCCAAGAAGACTAAAGGGCATAACAAGAAGCAATGGGTTCCCAAACCTAAGAAAGATTAGATTTTTCTTTGTACCCCAGAGATTGCAATTAAATTAGACCACTTTGTTTTAGGATTTAATGTTTTGATGTCTTTTGTTGCTCAATAAATCCGTTGTAATGGCTTGAATAACTCATTGAATGAATAAAAATTGCATCTTGTTATTTGAAGTGAATTGGGTATTTTTGATATGTTTTAGACCGCACCCGAAGGTTGCCTACGTTCCTCCAGTTGGGAGGCTCAGGTCTCCGTAGTTCAAACAAACAAAGACCATTTTTTTTTTTTTTTTGTGTGCACCCTGTTTTTTGCCTAGACCGCCCTTTCGGGTTTTCAATCTAGCGGGCTTCTTTTTTGCACGTGCTCTAATTTTTGCCTAGGCCGCCCTTGCGGGTTTTCAACCTAGCGAGCGATTTATTTTTTTTTTTTTTATTTGTTTTTTTTTTGGTCTTTATTAAAGCATAGAACCTCTTGAGCTTGTCGAGGTTGACCTCCTTTGGCAGCTGGTCACCATCTAAATCCACGAGTCGGACTGCACCGCCGCTTAGTATCTTTTTGACCACGTACGGACCGATCCATCGGGGTCCCCATTTCCCCAGGGGATTCATGGCATTAGGAGGATGTTGTCTTAAGACCAAATCTCCCACATTGATGTTTCGAGGCTTCACCTTTTGTTGAAAGCTCTTGCCATCCTTTGCTGATACGCCCTTGTGCGTTCGAGTGCTCTTAGCCTTTTCTCGTCGAGTAAGGCTAGCTGTTCATATCGACTTTGCATCCAGTCGACCTCGTTGACTTGATTCTCGAGGAGGACCCGTAGAGATGGGACTTCAAGTTCGATTGGGAGTACGGCTTCAAACCATAGACTAATGCATAAGGAGTTTCTCCTGTTGCTGACCGTATTGATGTGCGTAGCCCCACAATGCTAATGGTAGCTTCTCGGGCCAATCCCTTCCTGTTGAGGCCATTTTCTTGACGATGGTCTCGATGGTCTTATTTGCTGCTTCAACCGCGCCATTTGCTTGGGGACGGTAAGGAGATGACTTGTGCTTGGTGATCTTGTATTCTACCAAAAGTACATCCATTTCCTTCTCAAAGTGAGAGCCGTTGTCGGAAATGATTTCATGAGGCACGCTGTATCGGCACATGATATTAATCTTTACAAATTCGGCCACTTTCTTGGCGTTAAGGGTCCGATAGGCTTGTGCTTCGACCCACTTTGTGAAGTAGTCGACGGCCACTAGGACGAATGACTGCCCATTGCTTCCGGCAGGATGGACTTTACCGATGATGTCTATCCCCCAACAAGATAAAGGCCAAGGTGTGACCATGTTGTAGAGTTGCGAGGGTGGAGCATATTGAAGATTAGCATGGAATTGGCACTTGGCACACCTTTTGACTTTCTCAATACAGTCTCGTTCCATAGTGCTCCAATAGTAACCAATGCGGAGTATCTTCTTGACTAGCATAAACCCATTCATGTGGGGTCCACACTCTCCTACGTGCACTTCACACATTATCTCTTGAGCTTCGGCCTCATTGGCGCATAAGAGATTGATCCCGTCGTGGTGCCTTTTATAGACTCGGTCCCCAATCAGTACGTACCGAGAGGCTAGCCTTTGCAGAGCCGCTTGAGACTTCTTATTGCTATTCTCGGGATAAGTGCCATCTTTGAGGAAATTCATGATATCCGAATACCACGGAGAGTTTGTTTGAACCTCGTTGATCTCGATACTCATGCAGTACGCCGGACTGTTCCTTCGGGCAATTTTGAAAGGCTTCACCATTTTCCCTTTGGGCATTTCGACTAATGAAGCTATGGTGGCCAGTGCATCGGCGAAGCGATTTTTATCCCTTCGCAGGTAGTTTAAAGTGATCTCTTGGAATTGTCCAACCAATTCTTCAAGGTGCTGACCATACTGTTGGAGGGTCGGGTTTTGGATTCGCCATTTACCCGATTGCTGATTGATAAGGAGCAAAGAATCGCCGAATACTTCTAATTCCGTGACGTTTCTTTCGAGAGCTGCTTCGAGCCCTTCTATGCATGCTTCGTACTCGGCAATGTTGTTGGTAGCTTCGAATTCCAGACGGATGGCAATGGGAGTGTAGATGTCTTTTGGATCGACAAGCAATACTCCTATACCAAAACCGTGTTTATTGGCGGCGCCATCGAAAAAAAGTTGCCACTTATTTTCCTCGGTTGCAGTACAAATTAAATGCTCGTCGGGGAACTGTACGTCTTCCCCCTTCACTTCGTCACACGGGAATTCGGCAAGCTGGTCACTGAACACTTTTCCCCTGACGGATTTTAGTGTGACGTAAGTGATATCATAGCCGGCGAGCATGAAGTACCATTTGGCTATTCTTGTTGACATGAAAGGCTTCTTAAGATGTAGCGGAGCGGGTACACCTTTGCTACTAGCTTGATCGGAAAAGCTTCCATATAGTGTTTGAGCTTTTGAGTAACCCAAACCAATGCTGCACATGATTTCTCTAAGACAGAGTAGTTCTTTTTGCCTCCTTGGAATCGGCGACTGACAAAATAAATGGCATTCTCCTTTGTGGACTCTCGTTGCTCTTGTGCTAACATAGCCCCTAGGGCTTCATCATTAACAGTGAGATAGAGAAAAACAGGCTTCTCCTTGTGCGGCGGAACTAGAACAGGAGGGCACGTCAAGTAATGCTTCACTTGGTCGAAGGCTTCTTGGCACGCGTCGGTCCATTCTAGAGCCACATTCTTCTTGAGTAGGTTGAAGATTGGCTCGCACATGGAAGTGAGTTGGTGCACAAACCGACTGATGTATTGCAGTCTGCCCATGAAACCTTTGATCTCTTTCTGCGTCTTTGGAGGAGGCATGTCAATGATTGCCTTGATTTTGGAGGGATCTACTTCAATTCCCCTTTCAGTGACCATATAGCCAAGGACTTTGCCTCGGATAACCCCGAACGTGCACTTTGCAGGGTTGAGCCTCATCTTGTGTTGACGAAGCCTTTCGAAGAACTTGCGGAGATCGATTAAATGTTAACCATCGGTCCCTTTGGAGTGAATGATCATGTTGTCCACATAGACCTCGATTTCTTTGTGAATCATATCGTGGAACAAGTCTGTCACGGCTCTTTGGTAGGAAGCCCCAGCGTTTCTTAACCCGAATGGCATGACTTTGTAGCAAAAGGTACCCCAAGGTGTTGTGAAGGCTGTCTTATGTTGATCTTCCTCGGCCATGAGAATCTGATTGTACCCAGCGAACCCATCCATGAATGAGCGGACCTCGTAGGCAGCAGTGGAGTCGACCAGCATGTCGATGTTAGGGAGTGGAAAATCGTCTTTCGGGGAAGCCTTGTTCAAATCTCGGAAGTCCACACAAACTCGAACCTTGCCGTTTGCCTTTCTGACTGTCACGATGTTGGCTAACCATGTCAGATACTCGATAACCTTGATGAAACCCACACTGAGGAGCTTCTCGATCTCTTCTTTGACTTGTAGAGACCATTCTGGCTTGATCTTTCTGAGCTTCTGCTTTACTGGCTTGGCATCTTCTCTGATCGGAATTCTGTGCTCCGCTATCTTTCTGTCCAAACCCGGCATGTCTTTGTATAACCATGCGAACACATCCACAAATTCTCTGAGCAGTGCAGTCAGTCTGTCTCTGTCGTCCCCCTTGAAGAAGCTTCCGATCTTAGTTTCCCTTGGCTCTTCGTCGGTACCCAGATTAACAACATGCAATTCTTCGTCAGCCCCTGGACCATTTTCACCACGACTACGGACCTGTTGAGCAAGTTCATTTAAGTATGTTGTGTTTTCGTGGTCTATTTCATCATAATTTGAATCATTATTAACTTGTTCATTAAGTTCATTATTAGTTAACTCATCATTTATGATATTTGCAATCTCAGGGTACTCAGAAATATCAAATTTTTCATTAGCAAAGAAAGGAAACACACGCTCAGCTATGGCCTCCATATCCTCTTGGGTGAGGGTATTAGAGACACTCTCGGACTCAAAAGTAAGTGTGAGCCGCTCTTCCTTTGTTGCTGTGCGGGGTATGCAACCCATTTCTTGGACTGAGAATTCCTCGGATACCACGGGCCCTTTCGTAGAATACCAATTATTGATCGGCTCGGAGCTTGGCGGGATCTCACTGATAATCTCATTCATGATGACGGTGTCATGGATGGCGTTGACTTGGCATTCATTCATTATGGCAAGCTCTTCGAACATGGAGGCTAAATCTGTCGGTTCTTCCCCCACGATGATTTCTGTCTCGGACTCTATAGTCACCTTCCTTCCCCACCATTCACGGGGCGACATGGGAGTTGGTTCCCTTTCGGATTTATGGATCTCACAATTGGAGAAGATTTTGAGACCGGGCTTTTTGACACCCTTATTGTTAACCCATGGTTCGGGAAAGATCATGTATGGAACGTCTTTTCCTTGGCGGACAAAATAGCCATTCAACGTCTTGCGGTAAGGCCTTAGATTAGGGACCTCATAACGACGGCCTTCTTTACGAGCTCAGGCCTTTTCATTCTTGATCGCTTGCTCTTGTTTCAAGTCCTCTCTGGAAGGCTCGTACCCCAAACCGAATGTGTTCTTGACAAATGGGACTTGCACAGGATGTAGGATTCCTTGTTGATATTTCCCTAGGCCTAAACCAGGGAAGTAGTCCATATTCCTCATCATGAGGAGGACTTTGTGATTGCTGGGGGTCCATGATCCGTTTCCCCCTTCTTTTTCAATGGCATTGATTGAGACGCCGGAGAGAGTGGAGTCTGGTAAACCATGCTGAACTTGGTGGACGGGCTCACCTTTTCTGTGGATAGTGACGTTTTCGGCCATGACGGTCACTATTTCATCACCATTTCGGATCTTGACACATTAATGGAGAGTTGACGTGAAGGCATTAGAACTGTGAATCCATGGTCGACCCAAAAGTAAGTTGAACGAGGCCGGGATGTCAAGCACTTGGAATGGAACGGACATGACCATGCTCCCAAACTCAATGTCTATTTCGATCATGCCCATGACTGTACGGGCGGTGCTGTCATAACTCAGATTACTTGAGTAGAAGGCTTCAAATCGGAATCCTTAAGCCCCAGTATGCCCATGATTCTGCCAGGCATGAGGTTGAGTGCGGAACCACCGTCCACTAAGACTCTTGAGATGGGCCTCCCCCTTGCTCGTACCTTGAGGTAAATAGCCTCGTTGTGGTTGGAACCATATGGTGGAAGGTCCATATCGGCAAAGGTGATGACGTTGCCAAAATGAATGTGACCGATCATTGCTGTGAGGTCCTCGGGAGTAGTATCGGGAGAAATTGATGTATCATCGAGATTGCGGATGACAAGATATCGGTGTTTCTTTGAGGATGCGATGAGGTCCCAAATAGAGATGTTGGCTTGAGTTTTCTTGAGTTGGACAAGTAGAGGATCTTCGGGAGTGTCGCGAGCTTGCAGCCTTTGAGAAGAGGAGCTTGGTGCGGAAGTGGAAGGGTTTCTTGCTATGACTCGACCGGATCGAGTTAGCATGTTGACATTCCCATCTTGCTTCTTTTTCCTATTCTCTAGTACTTCCCTCATTACCTCATCGTAAGTTACAACATAACAAGAATTGTCAAGTTTATTCATAACATTGGGGCCCCCATTCACAATTGGGATTGAATGGGTGGTCCCCTCGAGTTCTCCTATCTCTATTACATTGACATGTTCGCCATTAGTCACTACAAATTCTTTCTTGTCTATGAGATCTTGAATGACATTGCGGAGAACGAAGCATTCCTCGGTGGTGTGGCCACTATATTGGTGGTAGCCACAATATTTGTGGTGAGCATGATTGGGGTTGACCGTCTTGGGTTGGTACCCTTGTATGGGTGTGACTTGACCCTTTGCTTTGAGGACTTCGAAAGCTTCGGTTTGAGTCATGCCTTGGAGAGGCGTGTAGACACGGTCATTTCGAGACTTCTTCCCTTGGGGTGGAGGAACCTTTTTGTAATTCCCCTTGTCGATAGTGACGGCGTTGACCGAGGCCTCTTTTGTGGAGTTGGAAGCGGCCTTGTAGCGGTAGCTAGGAGCACTTTTCTTGACTTCTTTGAGCAACTCGTCCATTCGGACCCCCGCCTCATACATTTGGGAGAAATCCGCATAGCAAGCCCCACTTAGGTGGGTGCGGAGATCAATTTTGAGACATTTGAGAAAGATGTCCATTTGCTCCTTGGTATTTGGCCTTTCCACAATCTCGGAGAGCTTATCATTCCATATCCTTGTGAAGTCGATGAAGGACTCGTGGTCTCGTTGGGTAGTGTTCTCTAGCTCTTTCCTTGTGGGCCGGTGAGTGGTGTTGCCTTGGTATTGGTTCTTGAAGGCAAGCATGGCGGAGTCCCAATCAAGACGGACAGTGAGCGGGAGAGTAGCATACCAATCTTTTTCCACCCCCTCGAGAGTGAGAGGAAAGCATTGATCCATCACCTTGGGGGAGACCTTCTTCGGAACCATTGCCCAAATATAAGTCTCAATGTGAGCCATAGGACAAGAGTTGCCCTTGAATTTGCTTATGTCGGGCATCTTGAACTTATCAGGAAGAGCGGCCATAGTACTCATGAGGATGGATGATTGATAAAGGCTTGTGTCGGAGCCTTTCCCCATGTTGAGCCCATTGAATATTTTGTCGATGTAGGCCATGATAGAATCCACCATTTTGGGCTCATTGTTCTCGGAACTTGGCTCTCCCACTTTCTTGGTGCGGGTGTTGACATAAGGACTTTTGAACAAACCTTCGGTCCATTGGGATTCGTCATCGTCATTTTTGCTCTTCCCCTTGGCAAGATTAGTGAGCTTTTCTTTCATTAGCTCCATCTCGGCCTCGTGGGCCTCCCTTTGGCTGTCGAGGTGGGATTGTCAAATGTCGTCTTTGCTTTGTGCCTCCTTATTAAGGGTGGAGACTTGTTCTTGGAGGAGTTGGACCATGGTTGCGAGTTGCTCGAGAGTCATGGTATTGTTGGTGTTGGAGCCGCCGGCCATTGTTGATGTAGGAGCTGTTGGAGTGATCTCTTCACGGACTAACCGATTTGCCGAATCCCGGTAGACTCTGTAAGTACCAATTGAACCTAGATTGCAGAAGAGGCCCTTGTCAGTCTTGAGTAACACTTGCGGTCCACGAAGAGGCTTAGAACACACAGTTGGGCACACGACTCGAACCACATAAGAAAATACTCTTTTTTTTTTTATAAGTCGGAGGGAATGGATCCCTTTTGGGGTTTCTAGGAAAATAATGGAATCGTCACACTAGTATATAGACCATCTCGCGGTCCCATATACTCATTGGATTCCATCGCGTTTGTGAATCCTACATGTATCGGGATTAAACTAAATTAATGTAGTAAAGCATACATGCGGGGACGGATTTTTATTTTCGTCCAAAATAACCACTTTTGGGGACGGATTTTTATTGCGTCCGTTTCAACAAGTTGGCATGTATGATTTGAAGACATTAGTTTAGGGAAATCTCGGTACATGGAAACCGACTTGAGTCACGGAGTGTTAGACCCTAACTAGAATTGTGTGGCTTGTGCTCGGCTTGAATATGAGGCTCAAAGGTCACCCCCGGCATGTAGTCATGAACTACGCCACGGGCTGAGGTTTACCGCTTCGAAAGAGCCAAGGTCGAGTGGAGCTTGAAACTTTCTAGGACGGGCCTCGACGGGTTTGGGGTTGGACTTGTGCGACTCGATAGTGAGCAATTCATAGGAATATGTGCATGTAGTGTGAGGTCTAACAGGTGACAAATTATTTTTTATATTTTTTTTTCAAAAGAAATAAAAAATAAATAAATAAGCACATAATTACAACTTTCGAATCACCCGTGTGACCGATAAAATAGAACATAAAATTAAAACAGTCCGAAGTTCAGAATAACCACTGATGCAGGCAACTGTGCCCACACCCCCATCATACTGCTCTGTTCTGAGACCTGTTTCTGTTCTGGGAACCAACCCAGAAGCGTGCGCCTCTGAGTGTTGATACGAGACGCGCGCGCATGGCGCGATGCTATTGGGAGGCACGCGCTTCTGGGCACACCTGTCAGATTGTCAGATTTTGGACTCAGGGGATTGCCCTGGTCCTATGTGCATATTGTAACCCCTGCAGAAATGATTAGTGGAGAATAGCATAAGAAGAAGATGAAGAACATGAAGAAGCGGGCGATTCTGGTCCTTGATGCGGGATGCGCGCGCCTTAGGCTAAAGAGGCCAGAAGCGCGCGCCTCCCCCATCAGGAGTCAGAATGCCCAGAAAAGATGTAGATTTTGATCAGAATGCAAGTTTAACCCTCAAACATCCCCAGCGGAGACGCTACTGTAGATACCCCGGGGGAACCACGGCTTGGCTAGAGCGCGTGAATTATCCTAGGATGTCTAACTTGTTTTTAGAGTCGCCACCTATGTTTTGAGGAACATAAGAAAAACCTATTGATAATAGCCTAAGTTTGATTACGAAAACAGAGATTCTTTGTTTTGAGGTTCGGGGGTTAGGTTACGAGATGGGAAGTACCGAAACACCCATCTCGCCCAACTAAAGTTGGTCTTGCTTGATCAAAATCTACATGAATGATAAACGTTCTTCTTCTTCTTCTTCTTCAAATCATAAAAAAGGGTTTTAAAATAGAGTTTGGAATGTAGGAGATAACTCTTTAACCGACCTCAATGAGATGAGGTGATCATTAGAGTCATGTCCCAAAATGATTTGGATGATTGCACTTTGATAAAACAAAAAGAAAGAGAAAAGAGATGAAGTTGAGAAGAGGAAAGAAATAGCTTTACCTGGACTTCAAGAGACTTCAAACACTTCTTGTTGAATTACTTGGAGAAATCCTTTGGAAAATGCTTTGAAAGTAGAAAATTTGGTTTCTTATTGAAATGTGAGATTGAGAGCCAAAGGTCCTTGAAAATGGAGGTAAAGGGGGGGGGGGTTTATAGGTGAAAGAGAGATGTTTTTGGTGCCAAAACTCAGTCACCAAGAAATCTTTCCCGGGCAAAATCCTGTAAATTGAGCAAGGGAGAGAATCCTGGCCAGAAATCTGTAACCGACGCCCAGAGGCGCGCGCTTCCTGCTTTGGGGGCGGGAGGCGCGCGCGTCTGGATCCTCCTGTCGGAGGCGCGCGACTCAGAGAAGACGATTTTGACAGAGTGGGCTAGAAAGTCAGCCCTGTTATTCAGTTTAGTCCCTGGACTTAACGAAGTCAGTCAGGAACTTAACGGAAGTGACAGAAACTAACGAGAAACACTTAAAATGGGGAGAAACACAAGATCAAATGTGCAATCGGGGTGAACGGTCCAAGGCGGGGTGTCTACAGTGATGTCCTAGGCGGATGTCTGTCTTTCGTCGGCGTGTTTGCTTCGCAATCCACGCCGCCGAGGGGCTCTGTAGACACCACGCCTTGGACCGCTCACCCTGATTGCACACTTAATTTTGTGTTTCTCCCTCTTTTAAGTGTTTTCTGTTGGTTTCTGTTACTTTGGTTAAGTTTCAGACGGACTCCGTTAAGCCTCGGGACTAAACTGAATAACAGTTCTAACTTTCTAGTCCATTCTGTCAAAAATTGCTTCTCAGAGTCGCGCGCCTCCGCCCCTTGAGGCCAGACACGCGCGCCTTCCGCCGCCTAGGTGGGATGCGCGCGCTTCTGGGGCGTGTCAGTTACAGATTCTGCCCAAGAATCTCTCCCTTGCTCATTATACATGATTTTGCCCGGGAAAGATTTCTTGGAGACTCTGTTTGGATCCAAAAACAGTCCTCTTTCAACTATAAAAACCCCTCCAATCCATCATTGGAGGGGACCTTGGACATGATTACTTTTAGACCTTTCTTACTCACTTCTTTCCTAGACTTTTTCTTGGGATTTCTTCAACTAAGTGTTCAACCTCTTCTTCAAGGCTTTACAAGAGGTTCTCTTTTGAAGGATACTATAGGTAAATGTCTTAAGCATTTCTCTTCTTCTCCTTCTTCTTCTTCTTTTTCGATCAAATGTGCAATCACCCAAAACCATTTGGGACATGACACCAATGGTCCTTTCATTACATTGAATTGGCCTAGGAGTCATCTCCCTACATTTTAACTCTAAAACCCCTTTTATCATCATTTTAATAGGAAGAACGCATTTATCTTTAAAAGTGAATTATGAACAAACAAGACCGACTTTGCTCGGGCGAAATGGGTGTTTAAGTACTTCCCATTTCGTAACCTAACCCCCGAACCCCTCATCCCAAAGAATCTCTGTTTTCGTAAATAAAATTTAGGCTCATAAACATTAGGTTTTCTTACGTTCCTCAAAAACGTGGATGGCGAGTCTAAAACACAATTAGACATCCTAGGGTAATCCACGCGCTCTAGCCAAGCCGTGGCCCCGCCCCGGGGTATCTACATACCCCAATTGAAAAATCGTATTCTTTGATATCTATAGGAATAATGGCCGTCCTCTTTTCGTGTGAAAGCCCGGAGACGCCAAATGAGATGAACTAGATGTGGATGACAACGTCTTTTGCAACCCCGTAGATGAAAAGTTTAATGATGATAATGAAGAAGAGGAGGAATTCGTCGATACTGGCTTCTGGGAATCTGCTACAGTTTTTAATGGAAATATTTATCTATTCCATATTTCATTTGTTTTGTTAGTGGTTGATTTTTTCCTTCCAAGACCCCGTATAGTACAAATAGCACGTCAGGAGGACGGCTGTCGTGATGGGGTACCACCAAAAATAGTAGACCACTCTCGCTGGTTAGTAGAATCTAATGGCGAGATTTTGGTCATTACAATGTTGAGATATGGTCGCAACGTTAAAGAGATTTATGGTTTTGTTGTCCACCGATTTGATTTTGTTGGGAAAATGTGTAAATGTGTGAAGGAAATTGTGCGCGTTTCCTAAAGAAAATCATTTGTTGATTTTCATGAATTAATGTGGAATTAATGACTCATAATTGTTAGTAATAAATTTATGTGTTCAATTTATGTAGTGGAAGGTAGGAGTTGGAATGCTAAAAAATGAATGGGTAAGTTGGGAAGTGGGTTAGTATCCCACATGGAAAGGGAAGGTAAAAAGGCTTCCTATGCTCCTTGTTTAAAAGGGCATCCCAATTAGGAAAATGAGGGAAATAATGTTCTAAGACCATTGGTGGGTAAAGTCAAGTGAACTTGTCCCACATTGGTTTAGAATAAAAAGGTGAGCTAGTTTAAATACAATTAACCTTTTGTATGGGTTAAGATTGTAAAGACTAGAGGCTCCCTCTCGCACCCGAGTGCGCAGGGGGGGGTACAAATTTAAGTTAAAATTTACCGATTTATGCCTTGGACGACTGGACTCATGTGTGCGCGTCTTGCGTACACGAATGCAGCTCCAAAATATACAGAAGCTTTCCAACAGTCTTTCACACTCTCGTTGCTAGCGTTTTTCCTTGGCCTGTCTTAAGGAGAGTGTGTTTTCACATGACTCGGACAAACTCAAAATAAGAACTTTTCAGTTTCTATTTTGTAATTTATATTTCTGTATCTGTTCAATATTGTTGTAATATTTCTAATAGACTTCACCGAAAAATCATGGGTTGATGTGAAAAGCATAGGCAAAACACGAGCCATATTTATTGATATGCGTCGAGCCATGTCGTGTCCAGCAACAAATGATACTGATGGGCTAAATGGAATTCCATATACTTCATCAAAGATGACGATCGGTGTCTTTATGTCTTTGACTTAGAAACTAAAATGATTTCCTTTTCTTTGCCTTGTCCAGATGTAAATTGTCCTTGTCCTTACTCAGATAATTTTAATTCGGGACGTCGTCGTCGCTCAGAGTTTCATTGGATTAATATTCGTGGTGGAGGGTAGCTCATATAGTTAGTTGATTTGTTATAGGATGTATAATCGATCCCTTCTATTTTATTCGATATTTTTACTCTTGCATTTTAATCATCTTCTTATTTACCCCATTGATATTGGGATATTTCTTTAATCTTCCGTTTTACAATTATGAACTTAAGTTAGGATTGCATTGCTCCAATGACAACATATACAGTACTTACTAAACTGGCGTAAATAATTGATTAAAATTAAATTAAGAGAAATTTTCGAGTGAGAAGCAAGAAAATAAGATTTAATGACCTGAACTGATTGGTGAATGAATCTTCCTCGAATCGATTTGGTAGATGAAACTTTGAATAAGAATCGATTTGCTCTCGGAACTGTGGAGAGAGAATAAGAACAAGAATAAGTTAAACCTGGGGATTCAAATCAAAATCGTAGTTTTTCATTGCATAGTTGAAATCAAGATTGTAATGCGAGAGAGAAGATTCGAATATACCTTAATTTAATCGGTTGGTCAATCAATCTTCCTGAATCGATTTGCCAGATGAACTGTGATTAAAGCAGAGTTGCTGAAGCAATAAAGAGAATGAAGAATAAGTTAAACCCTGCGGATCACGGCTGTCTCTAACAATTTATGGGCCCGGGTCGAAGTCAAACTAATAGTCCCTTAATATTATTTATTTTGTAAAACTTAGTTTGTTTTGGGAAAAATAACAAAAATGTCACTCTAAAAAAGTTTGATATCCAAAAAAATTTAAAGTATTTATTTTATATAAAAAACCCTAAAATTAAATTTTCAATACCAAAAAGTCCACAATTTGACGATTTAATTAAGGCAATTGAATTTGAGGTTGTACATAAATAAAAAATGATTTTTTTTTTAAATAGTGACGGATTGCGAATTGTCCATATATTATCATTGTCATCATTATTTTTAGAATTATGATTGAAATTATATCTTTTAATAGTATTACAAATCTATTATTAAGAATATATTTAAAGTTTTATTATTATTGTTGTTATCTGTGCATTACACATGCATCGCACGGTTTTAAAGATACTATATCTATAATCGTTTTTACAATATTACACGTGCATTACACGTGCATCGCACTATTTTAAAGAAAATATTGTAATTAATAACAATCATGTTAATTGGTTTCCACATATATATATATATATATATATATATATATATATATATATATATATATGAGGCTTTGACTAATAAGTCCCTAGGCCAAATAAAAACTACCAATAAGGACAGACATTTTGAAAACCTACCAAAATATCCTTGAAATTTTTCCTAGACTAGAATGCCCTTCTTCCTCTCATGCGTGCAACCCAGCTCGTTGAGCTGTTTCTCCCTCTTTCTCTACAATGAAAATGTTTTCTTTTTCTCCTTCTCTTTCCCTCTTCCTGTTTCCCTCTTCCTCTTCCTGTTTCTTTTTTTTTTCCACCTAAAATTTTAAAATGACATATCTCAAAATCTATAAACTGAAAAAATGATCTGAAACCATTGTTTTAATCGTGTCGACAATACGAATAAAACAAGTACACTCAACACATAATTCAAATTTTATAAATAAAAAAAAATCATTTTTCACTTGTAAAAATTTGAAAAAAAAATCATTTTTAATTTCTCGATTAATTTCAAAATTTAAAAAAATAAAATTTTCATTTTTCACTTGTAAAATCTTTTTTCAACTGATTTCTCAGTTGTGTGATTTCATAGTTGTGTCATTTTTTTCATTTTTCATTTTTAAAAACTGATAAATTCATCTCTCAATTTTTCACAATCATTATAATAACTGAGACATGCATTTCACAGTTGTTCATACATGATTTTGAATATAATAACTGAGACATTCATTTAACAGTTATTCATAATTGAATAAAAATTGATAAAATCACCTCTCATTTTTTCCAATTGATGACTCAATTTATCGGTTTAATTATATAATAAATGAGACATTCATTTCTCAGTTATTCACATATGAATTTGAGTACAAAAACTGGTACATTCATTTCTCAGTTATCAATTTTTCTCTGTTGTTAATATAATAATAAATGAGATATTTATTTATCAGTTATTCACACAGGAGTTTAATATAAGAACCGGTAAATTTATTTCTCAGTTGTTAACACATGAGTTGAGTGTAACAACTAAGAAATTCATCGCACAATTTTTACAAATGATACTCATTTTCAGAACTATGTGTTGTCAAATTCTCTTTAAACAATTGTGAAATAAATTTATCTTATTTTTTTTTATTAAAAATGAGTAATTGTCCAATTGTGAAGAATTAATACTCCTAACAAAAAAATTAAAAAAAACAACAACAAGAACAAATGTGAGGTTGTAGTGTTAAATACTCCCTCCGTCCCAGCTCACTTGAGACTTTTTGACCAAAACTGGTCAACTTAAGGTCGGTTTGACCAACACTTTATAGAAATTTTATGATCCGAACAAAAATTAAAAAAATGTAAAATGACCACCATTAATAATCCTCTCAATAACAATTTTTAAAAAGATTTTTGGAACATAGATATTTCTATAAAAGTGTTGGTCAAACCGACCTTAAGTTGACCAGTTTTGGTCAAAAAGTCTCAAGTGAGCTGGAACGGAGGGAGTATATAATAGTCTACTAATTGAACAAGTAAGAAGCTTGGCATAGTGGTTAGGAGTCTTAGCCAAGACTAAGAGGTCTTGGGTTCAAACCCTCCCAAGCGCAAATAATTTTTATTTATAATATTTGGGGTTCCAGATGGTTGTGGGCGGCGGCGGTGGTGGAGGACGGCGGTCGGCGTTGGTGGCTGATGGTGGTGACCGGCGGCGGTGGTGGTGGACGGCGGTCGGCAGTGGTGGTGGCCGGCGGTTGGTGGCGGATGGTGGTTGCCGGCGGCAGCGGTCGGCGGCTGATGGTGGTGGCCGGCGATGGCGGTCGGCGGCGGCGGTGGTGGCCGGAGGCGGCGGTCAACGGCGGCGGGCGGTGGTAGTCAAATGTAAAGGTGGCAGTCAAAGGTTAGAGGTGTTGGAGGATTTTATTTGGGCTGGGGGTATTTTTGTCATATAAAAGGTACTAGGGATTTATTGATAAAATTGATTTGAACCTAAGGACCCTAAGGTAATATTTGAAATAGTGTTTTTATTGGTAAATACCATATTTCCCCAGGGACTTATTGGTAAAAATCTCTCTCTCTCTCTCTCTCTATATATATATATATATATATATATATATATATAGGTAGGTGCTCAAATGAGAACCTAAATATCATGAGAACCATGAGAACCAAGGATAGCCATTGGATTAGACACAAATCAAAGGTTTAGATTACCTTTTTAGTTTAAAAATTCGGTGGCATTCTTGTAATTAGGTTGACAGACAAAGGGAATGGTAAAATACCATGTGTGTTCTAGAATTTGCCACGTCATCACCCAAAATTTCCCTAAATTTTCAAAATTAAATATCTCATTAACTACAAATCGAAAAAATAATCCGAGAAAACTGATTTTTTTGTCTTGACGAGTCCATATGTTAGATACAATTGATACACTTAGATACATTATAAAAAATATATTATCAATAGTTAATTATTGTAAAATGTATCCACTTGGATACACTATGTTAAAAACTAATGTATCCAATTGTTTTTCGAAAATTAACTAATGTATCCAAGTGTATCTAACATCTGGACCCTTGATTTTTTTTAATCTAATGGTTATGATTGGTTCTCACGGTTCTCATATAAAATGGTTCTCACAGGAGCGCGACCCTATATGTACATACTATATTTATATAACTTCAAAAAGAATTAGTAAATTTGAATATCATATACATTATGCACATAACTATAGAAAAAAATTGGCCCCTTACCACAATGGGCCATGGGCGAGTGCCTACCATCCCCACCCTTGGTGGGGATTCAAATCAGAGTCATAGTTAAGCATCATACAATTCAAATCAAGATTGAAATGCAAGTGAAGAAGATTCGATTAAACCTCAATTTGATCAGTTGGTTGGTGAATCAATCTTCCGATTTGTGAAGATGAACTACGATCAAAGCAGAGTTGCTATATCAGAAAGAATGAAGAACAAATTATGCTCTGGGATTCAAATCAAAATCAACTAACTATTCATGTATATTTGAATCAAAAGATACCTTCGTTGTTCAAGAAATCAATAGAAATGTCTGACTTAGGTCAAATCCCCAAGAATAAGAGATTCCAAAGCACACATATAATTGTGTTTGGGTAAATATTTAAGTTTTTGTGGATAAATATTTTTTTGTACTTGTATGGAAATATGGTTGATTAGGCGGTTACTTCTGTTAGTCAGCTCGCAGGCGGTTAGATTCAGTTAGCTTTTCTGTTATTATGTTTTAGTGACTTAGCGTAGATGATGGCGTAAATATGGAGGCCCGAACTAATACCCCTTCCGTTTCAAAATATTCGTCATTTTGAAAGTAAAAAAATTGTTTCAAAATATTTGACACTTTATGATTATCAATGCATTTTTATTCTTTTGTCTCAATCATACTCTTATTAATGATTGTGAATCATCTCTTACACAAGCATTTACTCATTTAAAAAATAGAAATTTTAAGGTCAATTGAGTTCTTTGAACATGCAAAATTGCATTTCTTAATACGTGTGAAGGCCTAAAGCGAGAAATTGAAACGGAGGGAGTATTTTATATCATTACGTGAGAAATATTAATCTCGCCCCAAAGAAAAATGTTTATTATACTTGTCAATTTTGAAGAATCTGCTTTACTTGGTTGTACATTAATTTAAAATTGTAATACACCTTTGGTTGTAAAATGTTAGTCTCATTTCTATTTTCCCAGAAAGTTAGTCCTATTTCAAAATTGGATCAAGATCCAGTGTTGCTGTGAGTGATCACGATCCCGCCATGCAATATCAATACCTTGCTAAACACATTGGAGATGACTTTACATTGCTTGTGCGACACTGTGAGTGATTTGTGTCAGAAGTGCAATACTTGGTGTTAGTAGAGCTAATGCGAAACACCGGTCATGTAATTACTATTTTCTTATATATTACCTCGATCGTCTATGCAATTCGAATGTCGATACCCATGTTATCATATAAACTCAAGAGAACCGTCGAAAAGAACACTCCAACCCTCCGATCTAACGAGACAAATAGAAAAGGCTTACGCTTTTCAGCGGGTTGGTGAATAATCCGATGACGAAAAATAAAATAAAACAAAAGGAATTTAAAAATTGGAACCTACCTCTTCGAATTTTTGGGGAGTGTATCGAGATGTGGATCTGAGTAAAGTTGAAGTTTAACACATATTTACTGACCCGATGAGTCGGTGTATCGGGATGTGGATCTGAATGAAGTTATTGAAGGCATATTCACTGACCCCGACAAGTCGGTGTCTCAGTAGGTGGATCTGTTCTTTTTACATTAAACAGTCGAGATTATTTGTTAATTGTAATTCCCACTCAATCAGAATATCATCTCGCCCGTCAAGCAAAACAATAGAACGACATCGCCACAAAATTGGAGTCGTCAGTTGGAGCTCGCCAGAGCAAAAACAAATTATTCAAAATTATTGAATTTCCATAATTAATTTTGTAACTATAAAATATTCGAAAAAATATATTTAAAAAGTCAAAGAAAACTATTAATTTCAGACTGAAGGAATATATATATTTTTGACATTTATAAAAGTAAAAAAGAAAAAATACTGAGCGGACCATCCGCTTTAGGCAGTATAACGGATTCCACTAATTTGTTGACGCATCACTCAAAAGTTAGTTTCTTTATCTTTATCTCAAAATTTCATTTTAGTCCCTTTTTGTTGAAACATTTCTAACTACAATCCTCTCACTTATACTTTTAACTACCCACTATACTTTTTCCGTTTTAAAATAAATATCCAAAAAAAATAAATATTTTTAATAAAAAATAAACTTCAAATATTTTTAACTTTCATTTTGAGATTTGAGTAATATCAGTAAAGAGAAATAAACAAACAAAAATTTTAAAACCTAACCATAATGTTGGGTTGTGGAGACAATACCTATAAGGAAAATGAAATAAATTTGAGTCATATAAGAATTCATGGAATCCCTTGTTTGACTAAGTTGGAATGTAATTTTCCTTAAGATTCCTTAGTTAAGTGGATTCAAGAATTCAATCATTCCAGGTTTCCTACTTAGTTTAGGTTTTGACTTGTGTGTCTATATAAACCAAAGTGACATCCATAAACACACGTTTGCCAAGAAAAATAGTCAGAGAGAATCTGTGAATCACAAAGAAGTCGAGGGAGTACTGGCCCTTTAGGGGTGCCCAAATGGGCATTCCGTGGATGGGTAGAAGCATATCTAGGGTTTATGTGTGATGTGAGTGTTTACATGGAGAGGTCATTGTGAGAGCCCGCGCCCGTACCCGCGTAGGGATCCGTGCGAAACGCGGCTTGAATCCGCTCGGTTTCTCAAAATGGTTTCCCTACTTTGGTTTTGGAAAAGAAGAGTCACCACCTCATTTTATTTTGGAAAATAGAAATAAAACCTTTTGTTTAAAAGAAGTGGGTTCGGGGGCTAATTTACGAATAGAGAAGGTATTAAGCACTCCACTCGCCCTTTCGGTCTCTAGCATGCTTTCGCCTATGCTTGATTTTAGTTTGCCTTTTGAAAAATGTGTTTTATGCCCTAACATTGGAAAAATGTGTGCTTTATGTACAAGGAGTCTTCCTAGCCTAGGTCGATTCATTTGATCACAACCGGGAACCGGTTTGGGTGGATTCCCGATTGGTTTTGAAAAAAGGTTTGAATCATATATACAAGTATGAGCAATTAAAGGGGGAAGGGGGAATATTGTACAGATAATACATATATACAAAAAATGGGATAAATCCCATGACAAGAATATCCGAGTGCAAGATTGATCCTCCAAGTTCATGGGGCTGCTGTGGGTCGCCATGGATTGTACCTGTGAAACACCTATCCAAAAAGAGATCTAAAGCTTGGAATTCACTCTCAAGATGTTAGATAACATGTAAGAATTTTGGTTGGATTTATGGATAAATATTTCATGCTTAACTCATGCCAAAAACATTAACATAAAATCAGCCCAGCACAGCAAAGCATTGCATATCAGATTTTGACGGACAATTTACACTATCATAACCTATGAGTCTGAGAAAAATCAAAACATGAAACTTGAAGATCACATATTGAATATGATGTACCCAAAACAGTTCGTGAATAAAACGAGTTTAAGATCACATGGATGTAAACCACTAAACTTGGCAAGCATCATATTCAATATGCAAGGAACAACTTTGATGTTTTGAATTAGATCTATAAACGAAGGTAAGATAGAGTAAAAAGCACATCAAAAGGCTTGATGCAAACAGCACATACTGGACAGATTAGACATGGCATGAAGATAGGTATCAAAACATGTCATAAACTTGGAATAAACCCATGAAACTTGGGGAACTCGTTTATTTATGTGTTATTAACATTATCATGCATCTATTTATAAACAAACAAGAGCAAACATGAGAATAATCATGAAAGAGGAGCAAGGGGGCAGATTATGCACAAGCTAGGTAAGAGAGCCATATCTTGCATGGATTTAAGATTTGAGCCATGAAATCAACACCAAAATAAACTTAAAACATATATGTACATATTATGACAGAGATATGAACATTTAGCATACATTAAACATGTTTATTTACAAAGTTAAAACATAGATTACATATGTAGCAAGGGAGACCTAGTCATTAGTTGACTAGGTTCCCACAAATTCATATAAAACTTACATGTTTTAAATCTATGATTTACAAGAAGTAAACTTACCTAGATTAGGGGGGTGGTGTGCTTCCTTTGATTCCAAGGGAAGTTCTTTTTGTTTGCTTTGATTGAAGTTGTTGTTGTTGTGGTTGTTGTTGTTGTTGTTGTGGTTGTTGTTGTTGTGGTTTGCTTGAGTTTGAGTAGTTGTTTTGAAGTGTTTGGAGTGGTGGTTTAGTGGTGGAGGGGTTGTGGTGTTGTGGTGGTAGTGGTGGTTGAGTGGTGGTTTTATGATGGAGGTTGTTTGGTTGAAAGAAAGTGTATGGAGGGAGTGTATGGAATGTGTGGTGAATGAATGTGTAGTGAATGAGTCCCCCCTTCTTCTTGGATCAACCAAAGGAGTATATGGAGAAGGGAGGTGATATTTTAGGACCAAAATGCCCCTAGAGTAGGGGTAGTATGGGGGGTGGTGTGGCTTGCCCAAAAATCATGGAAAAGGTGTGGAAAAATTGGCCAAAGCATGGGTGATGGGAGGTGAAGATGATGGGAAAGATGTGGAAAAATTAGCCAAAAGATGTGGCTTGCCTTTTGATTTTTTCTTGCCTTGTGATTGGTCCATCTCCATGACTCATCCATTGCTTTGAATACCATCAGCCCACTCGTTTTGTGCATTTTTCCTGGCTCCGTCTTTTCGCTCCGTAACTGCTCCGTCGTGCGCGCTCCGGTGTCCCGGTTGTCCGCGGGCCCAACATGAAAGTTGCTCGGAATATTTTTATGGTCACGCCGGTATATCTAAAATATTTTAACAAGTAAGGAAATAACATAATAAAATTTTAAATGCATAAGATGACCGGCAAAAGGTGTTCTAGGGGTGCGGGGCCCGCCGTAGGGTCCCGACGCTCGATTTTCGAAGTATACGCCTGTTTGCTCGGGTTTGAGCCCTGATCATGAATCCGGACATGGTTTTTCCATCCGATGCACCGATAAGGCGTACGGTAATCCCGAACGGTCAAATCTGGGGTTTTAGGTCAATTATCGCGCTTAGACCGAATCAAATGGTTGGTTTTAGGGGTGCGAGATCGGGGTGTCTACAGTCATCTCCTTGCGATATAGAGCGTAGGCTTTATTGTAAACAAACACATATTGGTGATATTAGTGAAATATCCTGGCTTAGTAGTGCCCCCGGAGGTAGTCATTGTTGTGATGAACTGGGTTAACAAATATTGCGTTCTTTTCTTGTTTATTATTTTCATATGTGATTGTTCCATGCATTTTTTTTCTTCCCTAGGCATGGTATGGGACATGGGTGGTTGGATACCACAATTTTCTCAACAACTGGTATCAGAGCTTCTAGTTAGGAAGATCAGGGATGTCTGAATTGATTGGAAGATGGTTGAAGAAACCAGAATAGGAAATTGCAAAAGGATTCAGATGGTTCAAACGCATGATCTAAATAGGAATATGATTGCAAAAATCCGGATGGAATCATAGGGATTCAGATTTGTCGAGATTCATTCTAGAAGTAGTGCATGGATCCAAGATCAGGGTTGCAGAATTTGGTTGTTGCTAGGGTTTGCAGGGATATAGGTAGATCATGTTATTGAGAAATTGTGGGAGCATCGAAGATGGGTTGAACGGATAGACATGAAAATTCGATGGAGTTGGATTTTGGGCAACAATTATGAAAGATAAAAAGAAAGAACGGTATCAGTTCTAGGCCTTGGTGAATGTGGATTTCATCCGGGAGGCGTGTAGATCATGTGGAAGCACGAGAAATATGCGTACGTGGTACGTGCAGCATGCGTGCAATGCACATTCAGAATTTGTGCAGTACACTTGCAGATTTCGTGCAATGTACGTGCAGAATTTGTGCAATGAAAGTGAAGATTTTGTGCGGAAGACATACAGAGGGTGTGCAGTAAGGGTACAGAGTATCCGGAAGTTACTTTATGTGCAGAGAATTCAAAGGTAGAAGAGAAACTTGGTTGACCATTAAGCAGCTGAGAGGAAGGTTGTGTTCGCCTTCGGCTGTGAGATGTGGAGGATTGCCATGGTAACTAACTTGGTAGCTTGTGGGGCAGACGATGTTGTACACCACATACAACATGTTTCACATGGTTGTTGCTTGGAATGCAAAAGATGGTGGGGGCCGAGATCGTCAGGAACGGTATGTTGGTAGAGAGTTGGTTGTTGTAGGCTAGCTAGCGAAGACAACTTGGCCAACATGGGCGTTATCCAAAACTAAGGTGCAGATGGGTTGCCTTGGTACACAGAAAGACAAATATTGTGAAGGCACGCGGTCACATAAGTGTTCGTGGATAGAAACAAGGGACAGACGAGTAAAGATGATTGGGATCACACTTGGAGAAGTGAAGACTCGAAGCAAGAGAAGTTCCTGGCAGTTATGTTGAAGACCCACGCTTCACTTCAACTCATTTGTGTGGGAGTTTTCGAGCCTAGATATTAGACTATTGGCAAAAGTCGAATGTAGTGGTGACAATAAGTGAAGAGTCATCCTCGGGTGGGAGTTTTTGACGGGGATGGTAGTCACGTGATTTGGTTTAGTCTCCAGGTGGGAGATTGTTGGGTTGTGGAGACAAAACTTAGAAGGAAAAGGAAACTAAATTTGAGTCATATAAGAATTCATAGAATTCCTTGTTGACTAAGTTAGAATTTAATTTTCTTGGGATTCCTTATTTAAGTGGATTTAGGAATTCAATTATTTCAGGTTTCCTACTTAGTTTAGATTTTGACTTATGTGCCTATATAAACCAAGTGAAATCTATAAACACATGAGTGCCAAGAAAAATAGCCAAAGAAAATCTGTGAGTCACTAAGAAGTCGAAGGAGTTCTTAGGGGTGCCCTAAGGGGCATTCCGTGGATGGGTAGAAGCATGTCTAGGATTTTATGTGTGATGGGAGTGTTTAAATGGAGAGGTTATCTCCTAGCGATATAGAGCATATGCGTATTGTAAACAGACATAGATTGGTGATATTAGTGAAATATCCTGGCTTGGTAGTTCTCCCAGAGGTTGCCATTGTTGTGATGAACTGGGTTAACAAATATTGTGTGTGTATGTGTTTTTTTTTATATATATATATATATATATATATATATATATATGTGTGATTATTTCATGCATGTTGTTTCTTCTCAAGGCATAGTATGGGACATGGCTGCTTGGATACCACAATTTTCCCAACACATAATTTCTCCTGAACACCAATATTTACTTCCCATTCCTTGTTACACGTAAGCTCAATCCTCTCAAATTGAATTTCGGTCGTTTCTCTCAGGAAGTAAATTATTTTTTCACCATGTTTAGGAGTTATAGACTTAGAAGCTTGTTTAACACTTTCTTTTCTTTTCTTTAATATTTGTAATTAAGTTTTAATATTACCAAATAAGTATTTTTCACTAAATATTTTACATAATTATAAACATTTCCTTGCATTGGACAAATCAATTTTTTAGTAAAAAACTTAGAGTTATTTTCTAGAATATATTTATGAAAATTGTATAAAATAATTTGAATTAAAAAATTATTCTTTTTTTCAACATAGAAAAAAAATATAACAAATAAGTATATGACATCTTCATTAAATACATACAGAACTACAGAAGACGAGAAGTCCACTCCCCACATCATATCACACTTACAAGTTACAACACAACTTAGTCTAATTAATAGATGATTCATATTGATAAAAAATGAAGTTCGATGGTGATGATATTTAGTTCGAAAACAAATGTTATTGTTGTTTGGGATGAAAATTTGAGCTATATATCGACACCTTGACAACTTGTCTTTTTTCGATATCTTGAATGACCCTGAGTTGACATCCTAAAGTTATACCCTGACTTTATATCTTGACTTTACATCCTGACGTCTTGAGCTGACATCTTGAGCCGACGTCCTACATACAGTTAATAGATCCCTATTTCTTAGGATCACATTATCAGCCATGTGATAAATTAAAGACCAATTCAAACCGAAGACCTTATCAACAACAAGTCTTCAATACCCCATGATGTACAACAAACACAAGATTTTTCATATTTACACGGATTTTAGGAGTAGTTTGTTTGGGGTAGAAATCTCATAGGAACACGACTATATCTTGGACTTACATCTTGAAGACTGTTATCATATCCCTCTTTTTCAGGAAGATTGTTACAACGCATGTGATAAATTGGAGAACTGGTCAAGCAAGAGTCTTACTCAATGAAACAGATAGCCAACAATCTGCAACAAACTTAGAGATACTCCAGATAGTTAGGGATTCTTTAATTAGTTCGTTATTTTATTTTTTATTATAAAAGGGAGAGCCAAACACATGTCAACACACGCTCACTCGTCTCTTGAAAACTCTCTCTATATACTCTCTTCTGTACTAAAAAAAACCGACCATTAATAAAACTATTTTGGGTTAAGGCAGGTTTCCAAAACCTCCCGAGGTTTTATGCCGAAGGACGATTGTTTCAAGGGCTTTTCTCGTTACATCATGCATCTACATCTTGAACTCTTAAAATCTATATTCTATCTGTACCCTACTTCATTTTATTTGTCCAATTGATAAAAATTGGCCCAGACAATTTGGCACCGTCCGTGAGAACTTTGGTCTTTTAGATTCTTAAGAGATTCAAGATGAGCAATCCAACAACCGGTTAGATTACGTCAGGAATTCCAGCTACAAATGGGGGCAGACCAAACCCGGCATCAGTTACATCTGGAGGTCAATCTTTAACACAGAACATGACCTCAGCCGTTACGACCAGCTCGATCCAAGTACATGCTGGAACTTCAGTAATGGGGGAATCTGAAATCCCATTGGACATTGCTAGCGACCTCACTAGCATGATACATCAGATAAGACAACAATTGACAGCCGAGAACGATGCCACTACTATGCTGATCAATACTGTCTCCAGGATGCAACGTGACGTGTCAACCTTACAGTCTAGTCCTTCTAGCTCACATCAGAACATCCACTCCAGTCTCACCTAACCTGCCAATTTCAGCTTGGAACGGACAATGCTTTCACCTATGTAACCAAGGATTCTCAACTTTGACAAAAAACAGGGATACTGACCAACAGGGAGTTCTTGCCTATGGTTAGTACTGTGCAAACTGACAGTCTGATTGTAACTACAAGCCGGGACATGATGACACCTTATACAGGATTGACAGGGAGTTTTAATTTAAATGCAGATAACGCTATAAATCATGTTGCTACTAAAATGAATGCAGGTAGCTCAGTTGCAAGGTGTAGACACCCCGTCTTGGATAGCTCACCCAGATTGCATACATAGTATTTTTATTTAACTTGTTTTTGTTAATTTATGTTACTTCCGTTAAGTTCTTAACTAATTCCGTTAGTTTTGGATTAAACTGAGTAACAGAGTTAACTTTTAGTATCATTCTATCATTTTTAAAGGCGGGCGCCTCCCATAATAGTCATGTGCCACGTGCGCGTTTGGTCTAACAGACCGGACCCGCGCGCTTCCCACATATCTGTTACGGGTTCCCACCAACTTTCCATCATTTTTATTATTTACAACATATCTTCTTGACTCAAAATCCCCTTCTTGATTACAAACATTAAAACCATTTATTTTCATAACTCCCAATCCCATTATTCTAGCCTTTTTGTCACACCCCGAAGTCAGGCATTGCACGAACCTCGAGAAGTGATGAACGAAACCAAATATCAATCGAAACCCCAAAATGAGAGAACTGGATTTTTCCTCATCTTATAAACAAACTGAAATGATACAATACAAAATCTTGAATCGAGTACATCAGAGCAACTATCATCTGACCAAAAACTCAACCTGAACAGTCTTAAATATTTACAAACTCTAAAACTGTAACAACCAGTGTTCTAAAAAGCGCTAGGCGGCGAAGCCGGGCCTAGCGCCTAGGGGCCTAGGCGGGGCCTAGGATTCAAACACAAAAATCATATTTCCCTCCCCCCCCACCCCCCACCCCAAAATGAATGTCCTATTTTTTTTTTTTCAAATTTACCCTTGATCTCAACGGTACATTTTACAATTGTAACTTTTTTGAACATTCGTTTTGAGACGAAGGGAGTAACTTATAAATTAAAGATAAACAAGTGATAAGCCAAGAGGCAAGAACTAGTGTTTACAATTTACATAAAATTCCCAACACAAAGTGGATGAAAAGTTAACTGAACAGAGTAACTCAGTCATAAGTCATAACAGCAACAACAACATCTTGTTTGTTTAGTCATTGAAAAAAAAAAAAAAAAAAGCAGAACTACCACCAACAGACTCCTCATAACAGCAACAACAACAGCATACTCCTCAAGTTGCACCTTCCATAATCTGTGGACAAACAAGGCATGTTCAAAGTTCAAACACCAACTCAATGACAGCAACAACAACTCATAACAAAAACTCATAACAGCCAGCAGATACGCATATACTATAGACTTAATTACCAGTGCACAAATTCACGTAGAGTTGGCTCACTTGGGCTTGGTGCATCAGGATCTGTCATCACCTTCAAAACCCACCACCTCAACATTAGCTATACTCTAAATCTGAAAGAGAGGGAGAGAGAGAGAGAGAGATATATAGAGAGAGAGAGAGAGAGAGAACCAGAGTGTAGAGTGTGGCATTGGAGGGTTTAATGTCACAGCTATTAGTGACATGCTTTGAGCCAAAATAGACAGACATGGAAGTAGTCTCCTATTACTCTACCCAAAACAAGAGGATCCACACTCATAGACATTATCAAACGACTAACAATAATATGTAGAAGTATATTCAGCCAGCAACAACAACAACAGCAACTCATTACAGAACATCAGACCAGTCGCTGTTTGAATTTGGCAGTACATAATTAACAGTAACAGTGTTAACAGAACAACAGTACATAATTTGGGCAGTGCATTTTGTTTGTAAAACTTTGTTTCGTATTACTCCATTCTTTACCAGTAAACTGCTAGAACTAACTAATCAATTAAATAATTAAAACTTTTAAAGACTTAGTCAAACGATGTTAAGTGGGTCTTCTTCTTCTTGCCCATAATTTTCAACCACACGCTCCTCATCGGACTCAAAATCAACTTCATTCTCATTCACATCTTCAACCTCATCCCTGGAATAAAAATCCTCCTCCTCAAGCTCTCTAACTGTAGAAGCATCGCCATGAACTTCATTCTCATCTTCACTTTCACACCCGGGAATAATCCATTCTTGTGCTTTGCTTGCATCACTAGCGAGTAGCACATCAACATCTTTCTCAAGGCCCTTCTTTCGCTTGTTCAACAAACGGGAATTGAATTGGACATAGATTAGATTGTTTAATCTTGAAACATCTAATCTATTTCTCTTCTTAGTATGTACCTATAAACCACAAAATGAAAAAAAAATAATAGATAAGAAAAGTAAAAACATTTTATATTAAGAATTAACTAATAAACTAAATGATAAAAATTGTAAGTTTCTAACCCCTTCGAATGCACTCCAATATCTTTCACATCCGGATGAGCTAGTTGTCAATGACAAGATCCTTATAGCAATTTTTTGCAAGTTTGGTGTGCCATAACCATAATTTTTCCACCAAGTTGCTGAAATAAAAAATAAATAAAGAATGACTTTATAATTGTAAAAGAATAATTAGAGTTTAATATCATAATTCGTAAGCAATTTTATTTACCTGGATCATACTTGTTATCATTCACCTCGCAGCCTCTAGCTGCAATAGGCTTCCCAAAAGCTCCTTCTTTGGCTTTGTACTTTGGTAACTCAACATTCATGACCTCATTCATCAAGTCAAAGTTTCCATAACAAATATTCTCGAGACACTCAATAACTCCATTCGACACATCATGATCTAACTCGATGTTGGGATCCTTATAAAAATAATAGGGATTCAATAGATAAGCCATCAAATGTAATGGGGTGTCAAGTCTATCCTTAATCGTCCATTATTTCCAAAATAGGGTCATAGTTTTTTGAATAACTATTAAGAGCCATTTTGATTTCATCCTTCACCCGAAGAATCTCCCCATGTAAAAAACCCATTGCTGGCTTTCTATCCCCATCCACAAGACGAAGCACCCTAACCAATGGTGCAAAAACTGTCAAGCAAGATGTAACACCATTCCAAAAGGCAATAGACATCACCGTGTTATAACATGCTTGTCCTTTCACAGATTTAGACCATTTACACTCATCCCACTCAGAGCTACAAAACATTGCCTTTAATTGAACTTTCTTCTCAACCAAGCTTTGCAAACTAAGAAAGGAAGAAGCAAATCTAGTGACTCCGGGCCTCACTATGTCTCTCTGTTTTGTATACGACCTCATCATTGCCAAAGTCTTATGATGTGCATAGATGAAGATGGTCAATTTCTTTGCTTGATCAATAATTTTCTTAAAGCGAGTTAGTTTTGCAATGCCCTCGAGAACAAGATTAATCGTGTGTGTAGCACAAGATGTCCAGAAAATGTTTGGCCATTTTAACCTCAATAAATTTGCCGCACCCATATTGTTCGATGCATTATCCGTCACAACTTGAACTACTTTCTCAGGGCCAATTTTCTCAATGCATTGATCAACATAATTAAAGATCATTTCACTCGTGTGTGCAACATCTGATGCTTCTTTTGAAGAGAGAAAGATTGTACCTGACTTAGAATTGACACACAAGTTCATGATGCTTCTTCTTTTTCTATCACTCCAAGCATCGGTCATTAAAGAGCAACCACTCATTTCCCATTCTGATTCATTTGGCTTTACTTTCTTTCTAGTTCTTTCAACCGCGTGTTTCAATAAAGGCTCTCTTAATTCATATTGACTTGGAGGTTTCCACTTAGGTCCAAATTGACCAAGTGCCTCTGTGAAAAGCCTAAAACTATCTAGGTCACAAGCGTTGAAAGGTATGGCAGCTTCATACACCCAATCAGCAAAATAATTTTTCGCACTCAGTGATCTCTCTTTCCATAGTGCATCTTGAATGTTTTGCTCTCTCGATGTCTTTGCCACATTCAAGGAAGCTTCAGGATTTATTTATGAGGCAAATTTTTCCATTGGACCAAGAGAACGGGGTGGTTTTGAGCCTAAAGATTCTCTCAGTTCATCTTCATTTTCTAACCCCATGATATCAACACTCTTCGCCAATTCATCTCGATAATTTGAGATATTAATTTTTTTGGATTTAGCTTCGTTAATGGCATTCAAACACTTAGATTTAGCATCCGGAGAAGCTAAGTGACAAGGTTTAGCATTCCCTTTCAAGCCTCCAATATGTGCTTTAAGTCTATAAACACCTCCCGACATAAGCTTTCCACAAAACAAACACTTAATTTTATCCAAGTTGGATGCATCAACTAGCATCCCATATTCCCAACCAACATCATTAGATTTTCGTTTAGTTGTTACCTCGCTTTGAGTCTCCGATGAATCTCGAGACTGGCTTGGAAGACTAGCCGATGCGCACGAAGATGCCATAATGTGATAGAACTACAAAACAAACAAAGAAAGAAAGATAATGTTACTCAACAATACTCACAGAGTCACAGTCACATAAATAAAGTATAAAGTATAAACTATTGAAAACATAAGAGGTAAATAGAGAGTTGAACTGAAATTTGAGATTTACCGTTTAGCTTACTCGTTGAATCGGAGATAGAGAGTTGGAGACGACGGCGGGCGAAGGTGGACGACAGAGGTGACGGCGGGCGAAGGTGGACGGCGGAGGTGACGACGGCGAGGTGGACGACGGAGGCGACGATCGCCTTTCTCCCTTCTCTCAGTTTTTGAGCCCTAATTAATTTCTAATTTGCGTACAGAGAAGAGAACGATTTGGGGGTTTTGTTTGACGAGCGAACGACATCGTTTTGAGAAGCGAATTAAAAAAAATAAAAAATAGGCTGGAGGATCTCGGCAGACTAATCCGCCTAGACGGCGCCTAATCCGCCTAGAAGGCGCTCAATCCGCCTGGACCGCCGAGCCGCCTGGACCGCCTAGGAGGCCGCCTAGCCCCGCCTAGCCGATTAACGCCTAACACCACCGACTTGAGGCAAATCTCGGCGGTTGACCCCCGCCCAGCGCCTAGGCGCCGCCTAGGCCGATTTTTAGAACACTGGTAACAACTTTACACAAGTTATCCACACATAGCAAAAGCAATACATTTATCCAATAGACGTAAAGTCCCACTCAAGCTTCACAACTCTACTGCAAAAACTTCACGTCTCAACGACACTCCACCTGGAAGGGAAAGGGGTCACGAAAAGGGTGAGCACAAATTTCCCAGTAAGAGACTTGCCAACACAACGGTGTGGCACTGTATGGAAAGCCCAACCCATAGCAATAACGATAATATCAAACCCAACCATCCATTATATAAGTGAGGAGCCAAAAGAGTACAACTGAATCAAATTCCAAATCAAAGTCCATTACACTTGAGCTCGCCAAATACCCAAAGTCAAAGTCGACTATTCATCATAGTATCGTCTGCAGATGATACTATAACTAGGAGCCGCAAACATAACAACCGGTGTTAAAGTCATCTCTTGTTGAGGAATTCAAATATCAAACACTCAAAGTGTAAATGGCAGAGTAGCTAAAATGAATAACCGAATCCAAATGAGTTGATCAAATAACGAGCACGAATAACAAAGCAAACCGATTCAATATTTCTGAAGACAAAGAATGAAATGGTACTAGGTTGACAAGACCCTTACTTCACATCCGAGCTAATCCAAGACAAAGTATGAAACTCAACTTAGAAGTCTCAATCTAATATTACAAAGACATAAGTGATACAAGAGTTAGTATCCATTAAAATGCATCAAAATATTAATTAATAAGTCATAACAAGTTATAAGAACATTATAACAACAATATCGTTGCTATGAATATAATTATAAATACACATATTTAACTCTCATGGATTCAAAGTACTCATAAAAATACTCAATTTAGACCCAAGAACCATCAAATTCTGAATTCATATAAGTTTATTATCAAATACTTAAGTTCGATCAATCTTAAGATGTCTCAATTTAGACCAGCCCCAATAATGGCAAATCTGGGATAGTTACATAAACTTTTGATACCAGATAACTACTTTAATTGAAAGACAATGAAAAATTAATAAGCTTAGACTCAAAAATCAGTGGATTCCGAGTTCATATGAATTAATTATGAATTTCCTAAGCTTAACAGACTTTCATATTCATCTACAATGGATTGCTGCGAAAATTGAGATTTTGTGAACAAACTATGATGATACTGGTTATGAAACCTAATCCATCATAAAGCTCTCAAAAAATTATTCAATTTAGATTAAAAAATCATTTAATTCCGATTTAAAACAAAGAAGTTATGAGCTACTAAGTTTAATGAGTTTTCTTAATGCTACAGGGACCAGTTTGTAAGTTTTAGAAATATAGGGACTGTTTTTATTTTTCACTAAACAGGGACTGATTTAAAGTTTTACAAACACAGGGACCAAACAGGAATCAATACAATTTCAAGTACCAAGCTGAAAACATTACAAATCAAGGATTAAACTGATTATAGTACAAACTCTGGGACCAAACTTGAATTTTACAAATACAGGGATCATACAAGAATTTCTATAAATACAGAGACTTTATTGTAATTTCGGAAATCAGGACTCCTTCTACAACATGGCAGTTGTCACATAATCAAAGGTCACATAATCAAAGGAGTTCATACTAACCAAAGCATTTATCAATCTCAAGATTGCAATAAATTTATTCAAACATTAAACCCCAAATTATATCTTTTATTTTTAACTAACAACACACACACATAGAAAATACACACATATACATAAAACACTTACAACCACTTTCTATAACACTTTCTATAATAACAAACAAAGATGCAATTTTTTTTTTTTTTTTTTTATCTTCAATAAAAGAATTAGATAGAAAATATTAATTCACATGAACCACATACCTTGCTTAATTGATGTCTTCTCTATATATGAAAAACTGATAGAACTCACGGCTCATATGAGTGTTTTTATTCCACTCGAAAATAACGGGAAAATATAAAAATATGCCCCTGTACTTAGCTTAAGGATGTAGTTATGCCCCTGTACAAGTTAATTGCCATATTAACCCCTGTACTTAGAAAAAAGGTGTGGAAATTAGGACTCCGTCATCTTTCCGTCCAAATTCTAACGGAATGGATGACTGGGTTACTTATTTGGCTTACACGTGGAAAGAATTGCCAAATAGAGTTACTAACGTGTAAAAATGATTTTTTTTGTCTCTAAACCTCAAAACGACGTCGTTTTGTTGGTAAAAAAAAACACATTCTAAGACTCTTGATGCTCTCGAGGATACTTTTCTTTTAGTGTTTGTAAACTTTCCTTTTAGGCATTCAATGCAAAAGTCCTTTTCCGGAATATCAAGTTTATTTACGATTCCCTCTGACACAAGCTTATCAATTCTCCTTTTGGAGATATGACCCAAACGCCTATGCCAAAAGGTATAAGAATTTTCACTTGAAAACTTTCGTTTTTTTACTTTTAGTTTCATTATTAAGGGACTCATTTATTGTTTGAATAGTGTCAAGTAAGTAAAGATTATCATTACTTGACAAAGTACTAGTACCGATAATTTTGGAATTGAAATAGAGATCACATTTATTATTTCCAAACGAACAAGAATAACCTTCCTTGTCCAAAACTGTGATTGATATCAAATTCCGTCTAAAGGATGGTACAATAAATGTATTATTTAACATAAAATAATAACCAGTACTTAACAATAATCTAAATGTCCCTATGCCTATAACTTCAACCGGATTCCCAGCTCCCATATAGATGAATCTCTCATCTTCACTAGGTCTTCGGTAATTCAGGCAACCCTGCATAGACATACTTATGTGCGTTGTTGCACCAGAATCCAACCACTATGTATATGTAGGAACTGAAACTAAATTAGCCTTAGTACAAACAAGACCAAATGACATACCTTTCTTAGCACACCAAGCGTGATACTTAGGGCAGTCGTACTTCATGTGCGTAAGGTCCTTACAAAAGAAGCACATCTTTTCTTTACGACCATCAGATGATCATTTAGGCTTCTTATTGCTTGTAACTGCAATTTTTTTCCCTCTTCTCTTTGTCCCATGAGAAGAGGTAGATGCTAAATGAGCACTTTCTACTTTAGATTGCTTCAACCTATCTTCCTCTTGTGTCAAATGTGAAATTAATTCATTAATATTCCACTTGTCCTTTTGACAATTATAGGTCACCTCAAAGTGACCAAACTGAGGAGGAAGAGAGATCAAAACTAAATGCACGAGAAGAACTTTCGATATCTCTAACTTAAGTGCTTTTAGCTTTGTCAATAGGTGAAGCATTTCTAAAATATACTCCCTTAGATTTCCAGCACCCTTGTACTTCATGGAAACAAGCTTCCTTAAGGTAGAACTTGTTTCTGACTTTTCGCTTTTTGGAAAGCGTTCTTCAAGGGTCTCAACAAAAGTCTTAGCATCAACATCCTCGGAGACGGTGTTCAAAAAGGTCTCCGGGACAAAAATTTTCATAATCATTAGGCTCACGCGATTGGAGCGTTTCCACTTCTCAGCACTTAAACGATCTTCAGTAGTGCTTTGATCAGTGAGAGGAAGCGAAAACGGCTCCCTTAATGCGATATCTATGTCCATACATCCTAAGATCATGGTTATTTTGTTTTTCCAAGTTTTAAAGTTTGTCCCATTAAGCATTGGTACGGTACTCATCGCAACAGTAATAGATGAAGCATTAAGTAAATCTGTTGGGAATCGAGAACAAGAATGAAATACAAAACATTATAAGTAACTACATTATGAATAAATGATTAATTATATCAAATGAAATCCATCAATAAGACAATTAACATGACATCAAAACTAATCTTTGGATTGCGAGTTGATTCATAAATAATTGCCTTTGATAACAAGTAATTTGAACAACGTTTGATTAAATGCTTAATCTTTCTTTGGGCCGTCTTAAGCATTTAACAAAACAACTTAATGTTCATTTTATTTGTCATCACATGAATGCTCAAGTTTAGTCAAATGTCAAGACCTTCTTTGGAAAATTCAAGTCATTCACATATTAACTTAAACATTCAACACTTTAACAATTTTGGGTTCAAAATAACGTTAATCACTTAGGTGATAATATTATTTAAACAATGAATAAAATTGTTTAAGCATATAATTAATCAAGACTTTAAGGTTTGAAAAATGTATGTTTTGTTCAAAGGGGAAAACAAAATGTGCATTATTTATAAAAATCTAAAAAAAAAGCTGTGAACAGTGTTTGCACGGCCGAGCATAGAAAGGTGCACGGCCGTGCATCAATTTACAGAAACTATGTTTTCCTCGACACACTTTGCACGACCGTGCCAAACAAACATCACGACCGTGCAAGTCCTGGGGTCCGCCCGGGTTAAAACCAATACCCGTCCGGATCTGTTCAAGGGGTCCGACCGGACTATACCAAAGATCTCGCTGGACCATGCCATTATAAAGCCCACCGTTTCAAACCCTAGGGGGTCCGACCGGACTAAACCAAAGACCCGACCGGACCACCCCACTACAGTAGCACCGTTTCAGTCCATTTTGCTGCACTTTTCCAAAATTTTGTCCCAAAATAATGAACAACAAGTAGATCCACATGGGTATATATTATACAACATATAACCATGCTCTTTAGGGATAATCTTGTGTTTAAAACAATGGAATCAAGCAAGTAGATCCACATAATTATGCATTACACATAACTATGCTATGTAGGGATAGTCAAGCTTGAACCATTGTGTTCATTGATCAAAACTTCAAACCTTTTAATGAAAACTATATGGATGATGAATATCAGCACTCTAAAACAAATAGAGCCTCTAAACAACATCAAAACTTTTATGATTCAACAGGAAAAATGAATCAAAATAAAGCGTTTAAGGCTTTCCCAAAGAACTCAAACTCAAACCAAAATATGAGCGGGCTCTGATACCAATTGTTGGAACAATTTAATCCTTGAATGCCATACTCTATTCTAGAATGAGTTTGAGAAGGAGATGAAGGCGGAAGCGAACAATACCTGTTGAATCCATATTGATGTCGTAGGGAGAAATAAGATGAAGAAGAGGATGTAGGGAAGAGGATCTTCTAAATAATGAGTGCTCTTTATTTCTCAAGAACTTCTTAGACAATAATGAAGATAATTTAGGAGAGAAAGTAAAGAATGTAGTAGTCTTTAAGGGTTGATGGAAAGCCCTATATATACAAGACAAAGAGACACTTCATTGAGGGACCACACCTATTCAATCCTAAGTGATGTTGATTTACCTTTTTGCCCATCAAAAAATAGGTAAATTACATCTCAGAAATTCTACACATTTCATTATTGACTACACTTTATATTAACATTATAATCATGACTTTATGTATGGAAATGCTATATGACTTGTAATGCAAGCCATGTTCTAACAAAATGGGCGCGAAACTAAGATTCAATACGTTTACATATATAAATACATGGCTGATGCGATCAAATCTGAGGCCCTAACCGAACTCTTTTAATGGGGAAGGACATTATTTTTGAAAAGTTTAATCTTAAATAGAGATTTACTTGGACCGTTGTCCTTGAGAATTGGGCTGATTGACATTTTTATATCGAGATTATTGCAAAGAATTCAATAATATGTATCAAATTTTTAGGCATAATCTAACGACTCATGAAAATTTTAAGAAAAAAGTAAATTTTAAGATGAAAACCCAAACAATAATTCAAGAAAATTAGTATCGTAAGGATGCTGAATAAATAAATAAATGAACTAGTCTTTAAAAATATAAGAAAGCTGACATTGCCTTTAAAAAATTGTTCTAAGAAGGAAACTTAAAAAAGAAGTACAAAAAATGAAGGAAGTTAAAAAGGAAGCCCAAAAGTAAATAGGGGAGAAAAAAGATTTGAACATCATCCTGGAGTCGAACCCAAGCAAGCTAGAAACTAACGGTTATTTATTAACTTAAAATCATTGTTGTACCCACTGAACCATCATGCTTTTTGATATTTAAGTAGAGATATTAAAAATATACCTAATTGTGAAAAAAAAAATTATTTGCCATTGCTTGGGCAATAATGCCAGGCACTTTATGAGATCCGCCCATGCATACATTATTGCTCAAAGTTCAATCGTAATAACATAAAAAAAATTCTAACTTTCAGGGACGGAGGTAGGGAGTACGTAACTTTTTCAGTTTTCTTAAAACTATTTTGTACTGATGTTGCAGCATATTTAGTGGAAACTACCAAACAGTAGTTTGCTAGATAATTGCGACTTTATAAGACTACCTTTTTTGTGATTTTATTAAGAGATTTATCTCTGCCATGGTTCAGATATCACTTCCTTTTTGCAAGTTCATTGCAAATATTTAATGAAGATGTGTATGATTGTTTATTCAACAATTTACAATACACAAGTATTAGACAATTTATATCCCATATCTATTAAAAAAATAAACATAGATCGTTTATTTGCTCACACAAAACTTGAATTGAATCATCCATGTGCTTTTGATCACTAATCAAACACCAAAACAAAAGGTTTTGGGTGTGATCAAGGCAATAATTGGGGAAAAATTAAGAAAGGTGATGGACATGGCATTTGAGCCAAAATCATCATTTGGATGGTTAAAGATGGAAACTTTAATATCCAAATGGATGATTCATCCAAGGAAAAGCCTTGGGGAAGTAATAAATAAACCTTTGGATGGATAAAGATTGAGTCTTTACCATCCAAAGGGACATTTTTGGAGTTAGATCAAAGTTTGAATGATAAAGATTGAAACTTTATCATCCAAACTTGATCATTTCACCATAAAATCAACTTAAAAGTAAAGACATGAAATTAAACTTTCATAAATGTAAAGACATAATATAAATTGCATAAAAGTAGAGACATAATATAAAGTGCATTAATGTAAAGACATAATGTAAAGAGACATTAAATGATAACAAGCTTTGATCATCTTAGGTTTGAACCCTTGATCATGCATAGAACATGAGGGTACCATTGATTCACATCAAGGACTTGGTTCCAATTCATAATATTTGCAAGAATAGTAAAGACATAATATAAATAAGGCAAAATGAAATAGAGTATGAGATGAAGAGAAGATGGGGAGAAGGAGGCCTCACCAATTTTGGTTCTAAGCCTATCTTCTTTCTCTCTTTTCACTCAAGAATGTGTTTGTATACCTAATCTGCTCTCAGTTTGGTAGAGTTTACACACACAAATGATTTTCTCCCCCCTGAAATGATAAGCAAGGAACTTAATTTATAGGGACTGAGGGTACCCATAGTAGCCGTACGGCTAGGGCTCTCCCGCGTCCAAACCATCCGTACGGCTCAGCCTGGCGAGCTTCTGGATTTTTCTAAGTTTTAATTCTAGGGTAGTCCTAGAATTTTGGTTTATCATAGTGAGGTCCTAGCCTATCAGTTTATCCCTGAATGGTGCTAAGAATTCCTCTAAGGTTGGTTAATTTCAGATTGGGGTACTTAAAACTACGCTTCTTATTATGCTCATAGTCAAGACGCTAATGACCAAGTCAAGAAGCGTAATGAGCAAAGCGAGCAAGATTGGCTGAGATTGAGAAAATGATTGACGGTAGCAAGCTCGAAATGTTACAAGCCGAGTACGATCAAATGAGTAAGTGGTATGATACTGCTGTCAAGAGGGTCCATGACCTAGAGAAAAGTCAAGAGGAAGCCATCAATGCAGAAGTAGGCCATTGCATTAGCCTGTTCTACAAAGACCTAAAGGGACATATGGAAGAGGAGCATAGCTATCACCTCAATGTCATGAGGGACCACTACGAGAGCATCATGCAAAGCCTCCAACCCAAGCCGCAGAGACCCTACGCTGATTTGAGCCAAATCCGACTCGGTAGGGTGTTTTGTGAGCTCGAAAGGGAAGGAAAGCTCACACCGATGAAAGGGTACAAGCCCAAGTATAAGGGAACCGGAAAGGCCTTGCACTTATATTGCTACTATCACCAGTGCCGTGGTCACCACACTGACAAATGCAACAACCTGAGAGATAAGATCCAATATCTTATACACCAAGGCACTCTTTAGATAATAGGTAATGGAATCGGTCTCGTATTGAAGAATGAAGAGTCCAAATCTCACGCTTCTGTTCGGCTTCATTAATTAAAAACTTAGTAGGATAGTTGTTTCTTTTATTTATTTCTCTTAATTAGACTAGACTAGTTGTTTATTTCTTATTTAGAATAAAAAGAGATCCTACTCACCCGAGAAACATTGTGGGAGAGAGCATGCCCTCCTATCTGTTTCGACTCTTTCTTTCAATAATAGTATTTCTTCTTTTAAAAAAATTCCACATTTATTGTCTTGTATCCAAAAGGAAAGTAGCGTAGAGATGGTAGAAGTGCACAACGAGAATAACTACTCAAAGGCAATTCCTTTTTTCTGGAACATGCCCTGTGCTAAATATGATGCTAAAAGAAGGATACTTCCCCAGTCTAGGGCTTGGAAAGAACGTACAAGGGATCAAAGAACCAACACCTGTCGTTCAGTATCCACTCGAATATGGCCTAGGATATGAGTCACCACTCAAGAACATCCCTAAGGAAGAAAGGGATTGGACTTCATATATTGTCCCAATGGCACAACCCTATCGAAAAACTCTAAATGGGTACTTTGTGCGCGAATGGGAGAACTTGCCATATTTCATGTTCCCTGAACCATGGATTGACCGAGGGGAAGCACCAACCGGGCTTTGAAATCTTCAGTGACTGCGATCCGTACTCACTTGAAACAAAACCAATGCAATTCTCGTGGCTACCTGAGAATTAGGGGGTACCAAGGCCGAACCATGAAGTGAGTGGGAATTTGTGTTGGGAGAAGACCTACTGCGCCAATTTCTCAACCTTTGCAAGCTAGAGGACACTCAGATCAATGCCATAGACAAGGGGGACGCTCCGAAACAAGACTACACCAAGCTCATCAAGAAAAGTGACAAGCCTATCCAGAACTGGTATACAACTGGGGGACCCATAGCAAGCGAAGACTTCCTGATCAAGGAGTTAGGATGCACTCCCCATCCCCATAAGGCAAGAAAATTTGTAACTCTCACTTTAGAATCAGATACCGCTACCGATGAGCTTACCCAAGAGGACTTGGATGCCATCGTGGAATATGTATTCCCCTACTTTCTTAATTGAAAAATAGATCTTTTCGAGTCTCCTGAGATTACAAGCGTCTTAAATGATGAATTAACTAATAACTCTAACGAATTAGATAATAATGAGTCATATGACGAGATAGATCAAGAAAACGAGCAAATCTTAAAAGAAATTAATAAGCAAGTAGGTCATCGTGGCGGAAATGGTCCTATTGATGCTGAAGAAATGCAAACAGTTAATCTGGGGACGGATGATGATCCGAAAGAGACCAAGATCGGCAGTTTCTTCAAAGGGGAAGACCGACAAGCCCTCATAGCGCTTCTCCGAGAATTCGTAGATGTGTTCGCATGGTCCTACAAAGATATGTCAGGGCTATCCAATTCGATTGTTGAGCATAAGATACCACTGCTTCCAGATTCAAGGCCAATCAAGCAAAAACTCCACAGAATTAAACCCGAGTGGTCGGTATAAGTCAAACAAGAGATAGAGAAACTCTTGGGCGTCGGATTCATCAAGGTGATAGAGTATCCGACCTGGTTAGCTAATACTGTGCTAGTCTTCAAAGCTAACGAAAAGGTCCGTGTCTGCGTAGATTTCCATGATCTTAACAGGGCTTCTCCGAAAGACAACTTTCCTCTTCCGAACATAGACATGCTAGTTGATAATACCGCAAAATACGAAGTCCGCTCATTTGTAGATGGATTCGCTGGGTACAACCAAATCCTCATGGCTGAGCAGGATCAACAGAAAACGGCATTTACCACACCGTGGGGGACGTTCTGTTATACGGTCATGCCATTTGGACTGAAAAATGCTGGAGCCACTTACCAGAGAGCTGTAATTGCGTTGTTCCACGACATGATACATAAAGAGATGGAGGTATACGTGGATGACATGATCATACACTCTAAAGGCTCTGATGGGCAGCACTTCATCGCCCTCAAAAAGTTCTTTGAATGACTGAGACACCACAAGATGAGACTTAATCCGGCCAAGTGCGCATTTGGGGTAGTGAAAGGAAAAGTCCTTGGGTACATGGTCACCGAGCATGGTATAGAAGCTGACCCCGCTAAGATTAAGGCTATTGTTGATATGCCTCCACCTAAGACACAGAAAGAAGTTAAGGGATTCATGGGTCGCCTTTAGTACATCAGTCGGTTCATCAATCAACTCATGACGATGTGCGAACCCATCTTTAAACTCCTTAAGAAAAATGCATCCCTATAATGGATCGAAGAGTGCCAAGAAGCCTTCGAGAAGGTCAAAGAGTATTTGGTCAACCCTCCTGTATTGGTTCCACCACATAAAGAGAAGCCGTTGACCTTATAACTTACAGTTAATGACACTGCACTAGGGGCTATGCTAGCACAAGAGCAACCCGACTCGAAGAAAGAAAATTCCATCTACTTTGTCAGCCGTCGCTTTCAAGGGGATGAACTGAACTACTATGCATTAGAAAAGTCGTGTGCCGCACTAGTATGGATGGCTGAGAGACTCAAACCATACATGGAAGCGTTTCCTGTACAAATGATTGCCCGAATGGACCCGATGAAGTACATCTTCGAGAAATCACACATCTCCTCTAGGATAGCCAAGTGGTACTTTATGCTCGCGGGGTATGATATCACTTACATCACACAGAAATCCGTGAGAGGAAGAGTCTTTACGGATCATTTAGCTGAATTTCCATGTGATGAAGCGAAAGGGGAAGACCCGCGATTCCCTGATGAGGACATCATGACAATAGCAGAAAATAATTGGCAATTATTTTTCGATGGTGCAGCCAATAGACGGGGATATGGTATTGGCATGTTACTAGTAGATCCCTCAGTTTTTTACACTCCACTCACAATTCGCCTTGACTTTGAGGCCACCAACAACATTACCGAGTATGAAGCTTGCATAGCGGGGCTTGAAGCAGCCTTAGAAAGAAATGTGACCGAACTAGAGGTGTACATAGATTCACAACTCATAATCTACCAGTCACTTAAAAAGTGGAAGATACAAGATCCTACACTTCAGAAATATAACGACCATCTCCAAGACTTGGTCAAACAGTTCAAAGAAGTCACCTTCTTCTATCTCCCTAGCGATAAAAACCGCTTAGGAGATTCACTAGCCATGCTAGCATCACTTGTGGAGATTCCCGAATGGACTGAGGTTAAAACCTTTAAAGTCGCGACACGAACGACTCCCGCTTATCACTCGATCATAGACCTACATGACTACAAAGAGCCGTGTGACTTTATTTCCGTGAATACCTTGGATGATAAACCGTGGCATTACGACGTAGGGAGTTTCCTCCTAGACGCGACATTCCCATCAGACGGATCACCTAAGGCAAAGATAGCTCTTAAAAGATTCGCTGCCCAATTCGTGATTATAGGTGACCGCCTCTACAAGAAGCATAACAAGCAGTGTCTACTCTGTGCCGATGAGCACGAAGCTATAGAAGTTATGGACGAAGTCCATCAAGGAGTCTGTGGAACCCACATGAATGGCAACATGCTAGCAAAGAAAATTATCCGACTAGGGTATTATTGGGCTATGATGGAAGCCGACTGCACCGACATGGTTAAGAAATGCCACAAGTGTCAGATACATGCTAACTTGAAATACGCACCACCCTCTGTGTTATACCCCATGACATCCCCTTGGCCATTCTGTACATGGGGAATAGATGTCATCGGCAAGGTCTCACAAATTGATCACAATGGGCACTCATTCGTATTGGTCGCCATAGATTACTTCACCAAATGGATTGAAGCTCAATCCTGCAGAGTCTTAAACGCCAAGAAGGTGGCTGAGTTTGTTAAGACTAACATTATATGCCGATATGGGGTACCTCATGAGATGATATCCGAAAATGGCACGCACATTGAGAAAGAGTGTGACCAACTACTTGCAGAATATAAGATAGAGAGACATCAGTTGTCGCCAAACCGACCCCAGACCAATGGAGCGGTCGAAGCTGCTAACAAAACCATAGAGACCATCATTAGAAAACTGGCTAAAACCGGAAGAGACTGGCCCAATAAGCTACCTTTTGCACTCTGGGGCTATCGTACTTCAATCCGTACTGCCACCGGTGAAACTCCATAAGCCCTAGCCTATGGGATGGAAGCAGTGTTACCAATCGAATTGGAAGTACCATCACTAAGGGTTCTCCTAGAGAACCAAGTCAATGAAGTCACATGGTTGAATAGCCGTTACGAATAACTAGCCCTGCTAGATGAACTTCTACTTCGAGCCGCCGAGCATATCCAAGTATATCAACGGAGAATGGCCCGAACATTCAACAAGAATGTCAAATCCAGAAACATCAAAGAAGGGGACCTTGTCCTACGCGAACATCGTCCCGGACCGTTCAACCCTATGGGAAAGTGGGGACCAAGATGGATAGGACCTTACCTAGTCAAGAAGATCTTCTCCGGAGGAGCGGTACAACTCGTGGACCTAGATGGGGACCAACTGCCGAAGCCCATCAACATGGACAAGCTGAAGAAGTACTACTCATAGCTCCGTCCCCTAGTTCAAAAAAATAATAATAATAAAAGAAGGGTATTAGCTACGAATCTGTAAGGATCCCGCCCCGTGACGAATGGATAAGTTTCAGAAGGCAAAATACCAAACACGGTTAACACGCAAAACATAACGGAGTCGCCACATTTGTTAATTATTTAACCCAACAAATGGAAAGGTTAGAGATTCTATTAGTTCGGAGGTCAGGTTACGCCTTGAGAAGAGTTTTACGTCACCCAAGTCGCCTCGGATAGGACCGAGTCTCCCTAACGTTAATTAACAAACGTGCATGTGTGTGTGTGTATTTCAAAAAATGGGAGAAACTGACATTTTAACAAAACTGGTTAATTATTTAACAGAAAAGGGTTATTTTGCAAACATTCCAGTCAAAAAGGGAAGAGACTGGAAAATGCACTCCCTGGCCAAAGTAGCCATACGGCTAGGGAGAGCATTCCAGGGGTTTTTGACAGTTTATCAGAAAACTGTCCAGTTTCAGGCAAAACAGAGTGTTCTTGCTGAAATAGGACTGTGATGATCATTTTCAATTATTTTCTTTAACAAAAACATGGATTTAATCATCCCTATGTAATTGATCACAAATTAGACACCAAAAACAAAGGTTTTGGGTGTGATCAAGACAATCATTGGGGAAATTTTGAGAAAGGTGATGAACATGCCCTTTGGGCCAAAATTGCCGTTTGATGAGTAAAGATTGAAACTTTACCATCAAAATGGACTTTTTATGAAAGATTAACCTTGAGGGACAACAAAAGCAACATAAAGATCCAATCTTTATGACCCAATCTTAGGGATTTTTGGCTAGATCAAGGTTGGGATGATAAAGATTGAGCCTTTATCCCCCAACATAATCATCATGGCCTAGTTTGTGTAATACCAACATAAAGACATGAGCTTTCACCTTGATAAAGAGATCTTTAAGCTATTTAGAACAAGAAATTAAACCATGATCATCCTTAGGTTTGAACCTCTTTCACACAAAAGCATGAAGGGCACCTTGAATCATGCTCATGATTTAGTTCACATTATATGTATATATATATAAGATATATATGCTTGAAATGGACAAGTCTTGTAGTAATATAATATATGTATGCTTGAAATGGACAAGTCTTGCAAGAATGTAAATTTGCTTGAGAGGACAAGTCTTACAAGAATGTAAACAAGAACAAGTAATGTGGTTAACAAAGCAAAATAGAGTTGAGATGAAGAGAAGATGGGGGAAGGGGACCTCACCTATGATGGTTCTAGTCTATCTTCCTTTCCTTCACTCAATTATAAGGGTGATTTCTCTCTCAGACACAATTTTTGCAGAGTTTCCCTTATCTAAACAATATTCTTCCCCCCTGAAATGATCAGCATGGGGTTCAATTTATAGGGACTGAGGGTGCCCAACATAGCCGTACAGCTCAACCCTTCAAGTACCCAAACCATCTGTACGACTCGACTTGGCGAGCTTCTGGATTTTTCTAAGTTTAATTCCAGTTTAGTCCTGTAATATTATGTTTATCCTAGTGAGGTCCTGGCCCATTGGTTTATCCCTAAATGGTACCAAGAATTCCTCTAAAGTAGGTCAAATTCAGATTGGGGTACTTACAAAACTGCTTCACCTTCCAAAAGAGTGGACACCAAATGATATCATCAATCTCCACATTTGCAAAGAGATGAGCCCATTCCTCAATGCTAAGATCCTTCACCAACAATCTCCACCTATGGAAATTGTAAGGAGAATACTCGGTCGGGGAGCTTAACAGTTTAAAATATTCTCTGAGCCAAATAGTCAACAATAATGGACTTCCCCGAGTCATAGAGCCGGTTCGGTGCAACTCATCAAGACCATGAAGGGTCTCTCCCAAGATAAGGGGAACGACATTGAAATCCCGTCCTCTAGCTTGCAAAATGATGTCCACGAGCTCCGTGTCCGCCATGCCACACTTGCTCATGAAAATCACGTTTCAGAATAAACATAATGACAAGAGGCAATATTGGGAATCTACACCGTGACCGCGAGTCACCCGACCCTTAAATCTCCTAGGCAAAGCGTGGAGATCAACATAGCGGCTGTGCATATAACTCTGCGCTTCGGGAAGGCTTATGCTCAATAAGTCCCTAAGAGACTCCGCCGGTACCTTATCACACTTGGGAACCGTAATCACTCCGGTTAATGGCATATCCAAGATAGCCGCCATCTCTTCTACAGTAGGGACCATCTCATTGAGTGAAAAGTTGAAAAGATGAGTAGAAGGATCCCAGAAACGTGCAACTCCCTTCAAAAGGTCCCAATCCGATTTTAGATTCTTCAAGGTAAAAAGAATCTTAAACACGAACATCTCTACGAATATTTCTTGATGAGGCTCATTGAACGAACGAAAGAACGTTGCAAAGTCACCCTTGTAGCGTTCCACCAATCTCGGGTCTAGAGAAAATTCATCAACAATTATTGATGAAGGGACGGACTTTCTTGGGGCCATTGGGAGCAAAAGGTTGAGAATTTTACTCCAAAAGGAAGTTCCCAGAACTGATCTGAAGCTGCAGTGGCGTTTTATGACGAACTAGAGGTCATTATATACAAGTTTGGATACCAAATCCTCGAGGAAAAAAGAGAAACAGTCGCTGATTCATAGGATGGCTCGTACGAGACATCAATGTCTCGTACGAGGCATCTCTTTAGGATAGACACCAATGATTCGGCTCAAATATCAGGTTGCTCAATAAGCCAAAACATACCTCAAACACCTCAGAAATGCACCCCAGACAGTTCATACATCACCCACAAATAGCCCAACGCGAATCCATCTCAAAAAGTATCCCTTGGTTGACCAATCGGGCACAGGTTAATTTATTTACATAGTTAGAAATAAAAATCTAAAATTAACAAAAGTATATGTGTTAGAGTTAGGACTTAATTAATGCACAGGTACAACCTAAAAGAAAGAGAAAAATTGTCTTCGCCTACGCCGAGGCAATAAATACATCAACCGAATAAAAGAGGGGACAAGGGGATCTTATCTACACCGGCATCAAAAAGAAGGAGACGTCGCCACTACCACGTGATCACTTGTCAATCCGAGGTCTCTTCCCGTAAGAAGCCGACTCTGCTGTCTGGCGAGCCAATCGGTCTAAGAGTCCCACAGTCTCTCTCTTCACCCTCTTGGCATAGTCCATAAACTGGGTGAGCCGTCCTGCGACCTCCCTGTACTCGGCAATAGGCACCTGTCGGGAAGAAACAAATGAAATTGTGAAGATCTTCAGATAAATGATAAGCATAGACATGAGATGGTAAAAATGACGAGAAATGGCAAAACAAAAGTCATGAGTCGTACCATGGTTGCATCAGCAGGAGGTACGAGTCCCTCAGGCATATCGTACTGGGTGGGAAGGTCCTCAGTGCTCTCTATCCCCTCAACCATGCTATAAATAAAAGAAGCCGGTCCGAGCTGCGGACGGAAAGGGACATGAGCAACCCCCTAAGCATGAGCCTGGTCACCCTCCAGAATCAACCGAGGCATGAGGAGAGCAAGAAATTCCTGGTAGTCAGCCTCGAGATGCATATGGTCAAAGGCGACCTGACCGATGATGATGTCCTCTCTCTCATTGTCCTCAATGGCATAAGAGTTAAACATGTAAGCTGGTGGATCCAGAGGGATGATGAGATCTAACCTACCACCATTATGCTGATGAGAGACCCGCTCTCCTAAATAGAAGCATCCCCCACCAAGGCCAATCATCAGTAACCTCAGGCCGCATGCCCATAAGTCTGATGAATCTCCAAGCTCCTCCAAGGTAAGAGAGCGGTGTCAATATCAGGAACGACGGTCTGCTCGTCAAGATACCACCTCATCTGCTCTATAGGCAAATCTGCCCCCTCAGCCTGCTCGTCATGGGTATCCCTGTTGGTCCTACGCCACCTCAATGTGTCGGAAGCATGGCAGCATTATCCCAGAGGTTAAAGTTGAAGAGCCTCAACATGGCGTAACCCCAAGCCTGCAAATGGGAAAAAGCATGGAGAATGTCAAATATAAAGGCTAAAATGAGTATGCTACTGAGACTGAAAGTAAACTGGGGCTGAAATAAAAACAGGAATACTGCAGAGAATGAGTATTATACCTCCTAAGCATGGCTGTAGCCACCTAAGCCAGCGTTCGCCCGATCTCGCGAACTTTCATCCATGGCCACGTAACAATGGGCCAAGCCAACTAAACCCCAAATGGCATCCGTGACATACTGCATGTCCCTTAGGCAGCTTAAAAGAGTAAACAAGGCAGTCGACGCATGGTTGGCAAACAACGTCTCAGAAAAGGCCCACCACAGGAAGCCACGGACAGCTACAATGCGGGTGTTAACAGATCCCATCTGACCAGCATTAATAGTAACATGAGCATCCACCTTATCCCTCAAAGCCTTGAAAGGGACACCCATGCCCGAGGTGAACATAGAGAAGCCCAGAAAGTGCCTCATATCATCACCACTAGGGAGGAAATTGGTATCCACCTCGATCGGCTCACCGGCAATAGAGAGCCCAGTAATAGCATGAAAATCAGTGGGAGTCATGGTAGCCTCGCCCCACCGCATATGCATGGTATGGGTGCAATACCACCAATGCTCCCTGATAACCTGGAGCACATGCGTGTTCCTCCTCTCACCCACCAAGTCGTCAAAGAAAGTCCTGAGCCCCATATTCTCGATCTCGTCTTTCAACTCGACATTTAGAGTTGCCAACGTCTCGGAAACCGCCCACACACTGCCCCTGTAGTTGTTAATAACCCTGAATGACTGCAAGCAACAAAGACAAAAGAGACGAATATCACAAAAGCGGTAAAATCCTCATTTAAAGCATTTTTACCCGAGAAATTGCTGAATTGCCTAGAACGAAAGTCGGAATCATGTACTACTATACTACAACGATTACCGACATCAACGAGGATGAAATTCTGGCAAAAATTAAGCCATGCATGACAAACCCTAGCAGTGATAATTCTAGGTGAAAAATTGACAAAAGGTCGACAAAATTGACTGCGAAAGCATAAGGTTGAGACATGCAACAACGAAATTGGCATGAAAAATCAGTCAAAGGAATAGATCCTTACCTTCCTAGTCCGAACGGCGTGAGAAACGTTATCCTCGGGGAACGGGCACAACTCATCCGTCTCCCACCTCTTCCCCTTCATATGCCTACCAAAGAGGTGTTCTTTGTGGGATCGATTAGCACTGGCCATTAGAAAGGGTTGGGAGCTACTAGAAGTTGGTGAAAATGGAGATTTTTGGAGAAGAAAATTGCCTAGGGTTGAAAGCTCTCGAAAACAAAATAAGAAAAGTGATTTTGAATTCACTTTCAGCGCCTGATATGCGCCTGTTATGCGCAGAATCAGAGATGACTCGTACGAGACATCTATCCCTCGTACAAGGCATCCTCAGAAAATCTTCAGAAAACCCTATTTTCTTGGGAAATTCCAGAAAGCCATACTTTTAACAGAAATATCAAAAAAGCCCTGCTTTTAACAGAAAGGTCAGAAAAAGCCCCGCTTTTGACTGAGAAGTCAAATCTGAACCCGGTTCAAGATAGAACATTGAGTCGTCAGCAAATGAATATTTTCATAATTTGAACAAATGAATTTGTTTCTCAGTACGAATCTATTCTCACCGCACATCCAAGATCATGGGTGAGCAACAAAATCTGCATTAGCAAACTTTGAATCCGATAACTGTCATCAAGACGTATGTTAGTGGCACAGGATTTACAAGACCGGGAATCCCACAACTGTTACTGAGACGTAAGTTAGTAACACAGGATCCCCACCCTTTTAGAATCCTATAATTGTCATCAAGACATAAGTTAATGGCATAGGATTCACTTTTCTGCCGGAAAGGCAGTCTCGTCGGAAGGAGAAGCAAGGTCCGAGTAATTGGTGTCTCCACATCCAGTGATCCCACAATTGTTATCAAGGCGTACGCTAATAACATAGGATTCACACCCCCAGAGTCCCATAATTGTCATCATGACATAAGTTAATGGCATAGGATTTACTTTTTCAATGGGAGAGAAAGCTCGTTGGAAGGAGAAGCAAGGTCCGAGTAATTGGCGTCTCCAAACCCAGAATCCCATAATTGTTATCAAGACGTAAGTTAATAACATAGGATTCACAACTGTTTCAACGGAAAGGCAATCTCGTTGAAAGGAGAAGCAAGGTCTGAGTAATTGGCGTCTCCAAATCGAAGACAGGTCATCATTAACAACAGGGTATATTCAGAATTGGGTCAAAGAGATTGATTCCTCAGTATGGATTGCAACTGGAGATAGTTCGTCATCAACAAAGGGTATATTCAGAATTGGGTCAAGGACATTGATTCCTCAGTATGGGTTGCTCTTTAAACTTTAAACTTTACTTACCGCAGTATTGTTTTCAAAAAATGATTTTCAAAAAATGATTTTCAAAATACCTCAAGCCTCCGTTTTTGCGTGTTTTAGAGTCGAACTATGTTTGGTGTGATTTCCTTCCGAGGAATACGTAGGCAGATTTCTAGCACGACCATACCCAAAGTTCTAAATGGTGTTGTTTTTATCGACGACGTTACTTCATTCATAAGTATCTGTTGGGTTTCCAAGTAACATGCGCAGCGGAATATAGCAATTAAAATTTTATGAAACCCAAAGCCAAGGATCCGTTCATATGATTAGATCAAATACAACATAATGAATAAAGGAATAAACTAACCCTTGATGACTATCAAAGTTTTCTTTGGTCTTGGTGGAGAAACTTGAAGCTTTATCACAGACAAAATCACGAACTTTGTAGATGATAAAATTCACCCTCTAGCGGTATCCACACTTCGAACGAATATCAAGAGACTCCTTGATCTTGGTTGCTAGACCAATAATTATGAAACACACTTTCACAATTTAATAAAGAACTATATGGAATTTATTTGTGAATTATTTTGTTCCTCAATCAAGGATATCTTAGAACAAAATAAAATCTCTCTCAAACTCTTTGAGACTCACAAAAGCACTACTTAATATGGTCTGGCCGAATTGGGGTTTTTATACACAATTAAGACATATTGCAAATAGGTAACTTGTGCCAAAAACCTTTCCTAAGGTAGTGTTTGAATATGTCAAACATAATGTTCATCAAGTGGAAGACTATAATAACTTCATGTCTAAGGATTCAAATGACATTACTAATATGAGATGTATGTACGACATAGACCATGACATAAATCTCATACGGCGGGTCATGTCCAGTACCTTGTTCCAAACAAGTACCTCATAAATCTAACATGATCATCCCATGATCATTTAGCCTTTATACTAGTGCTTAACAAGTACTAGGGACGGAGATTATTATAAGTAAACATGAACAACAATAATAATCAAAACATCTCTTTATTGATATGAAATAAATGATAACAATTACAACGTTTATTAAACGTGCCTAGGGCACCACTACCAACAATCTCCCACTTGCCCTAGGCCCAATCTCCCATGTATCTAATACCCATGGACCTAACATGACCATCATGTTTAGCTTGTGGAAGTCCCTTTGTTAGCGGGTCCGCAACATTGTCATCAGTAGGTACTCTGCATATATTTACGTCTCCCCTATCAACGATCTCTCGGATGATATGAAAACGCCTAAGTATGTGTTTGGATTTCTGATGTGCTCTTGGTTCCTTTGCTTGAGCAATAGCACCATTATTATCGCAATAAAGGTCTATTGGATTAGCAATACTAGGAACCACTTCAGGTTCAGTTATGAACTTCTTAATCCAAACAGCTTCCTTTGCAGCATCCGATGCAACAATATACTCAGCTTCTGTTGTAGAATCAGCGGTTGTACTTTGCTTGGAACTCTTCCAGCTTACAGCTCCACCATTTAACATAAACACAAAACCCGATTGCGATCGGCTATCATCTTTGTCAGTTTGGAAGCTTGCATCCGTGTAAGCATTTACAACGAGATCATCTTCCATTCCTCCATAGACCAAAAATGAGTCTTTAGTTCTTCTCAAGTACTTAAGAATCGCTTTTACAGCTATCCAGTGATTTTCGCCAGGATCGGATTGGTATCTGCTTGTCATGCTTAAAGCATAAGATACATCCAGCCTAGTACAAATCATGGCATACATGATGGACCCAATTGCCGAAGCATATGGAACATCATTCATTTTCTCACGCTCATCGTTTGTCTTAGGACATTGAGTCTTGCTTAGAGAAACTCCACGTAAAACTGGCAAGGTTCCTCTCTTAGAATATTCCATACGGAATCTTCTAATGACCTTGTCAATGTATGTACTTTGGCTTAAACCAAGTAGCCTCCTTGATCTATCTCTATAGATCTTAATGCCAAGTATATATGCGGCTTCACCCATATCTTTCATTACGAAGCACTTTCCTAACCAAGCCTTCACAGACTGAAGTGTAGGAATGTCGTTTCCAATGAGTAATATGTCATCCACGTATAAAATAAGGAATAGCACTATGCTCCCACTAATCTTCTTGTATACACAAGGCTCATCTTCGTTCTTGATGAAACCAAACTCTTTGACCGATTCATCAAAACGGAGATTCCAACTCCTAGAAGCTTGCTTCAATCCATAGATGGATCTCTGCAATTTGCATACTTTAGAATCTTGTTCAAAACCTTCTGGTTGTGTCATATACACATCCTCTTGGAGTTTTCCATTCAGGAAAGCGGTTTTGACGTCCATCTGCCATATCTCATAGTCATGATATGTGGCAATGGCAAGCAAAATTCTTATAGACTTGATCATTGCTACGGGTGAAAAGGTCTCATCATAGTCAATACCATGAACTTGCCTATAACCTTTCGCTACAAGCCTAACTTTGTAAGTATGCACCTTCCCATCCATGTCAGTCTTCTTCTTGAAGACCCATTTGCATCCTATGGTTTTTACACCTTCGGGCGCATCAATCAAATTCCAAACTTGATTGTCTTGCATGGATTGCAATTCGGATTCCATGGCTCCAAGCCACTTGTCCGAATCAGGAGAAGACATCGCCTCTTGGTAGGTTGACGGTTCATCATTCTCAATGATTTCTACCTCATTACTATCCGTTACGAGAAATCCATATCTCTCGGGCTCGGATCGTAACCTACTAGATCTGCGAGTTGCTTGTGTATTTTGAACAGGTTCCACAACTCCTTGTGGTTCTTGTTCTTGTTCCACTATTGGTTCAATGTTATTTTCTGGGTCTCGAATTTCTTCAAGATTTATTTTACTTCCACTGATTTCTTTGGAGAGAAACTCTTTCTCTAGAAAGACACCAGTTCGGGAAACAAACACTTTGTTGTCCTCACGGTTGTAAAAGTAATATCCTCTAGTTTCCTTAGGATATCCCACGAAAATACACTTATCAGATTTGTGTGCAAGTTTGTCTGAGACAAGTCTTTTGACAAAAGCTTCGCAACCCCAAATTTTCATGAAAGACAGACAAGGCTTCTTTCCGCTCCACATCTCATATGGAGTCTTTTGAACCGATTTAGTTGGAACACGATTTAGTGTGAAAGCAGCGGTTTCTAGGGCGTAACCCCAAAAGGATATTGGAAGATCAACTTGACTCATCATTGATCGAACCATGTCTAACAAAGTCCGATTTCTCCTCTCGGACACACCATTCCATTGTGGCGTTCCGGGTGGAGTCAATTGTGAAACTATTCCACAATTCTTTAGATGATCATCAAATTCTTGACTTAAGTATTCTCCACCACGATCTGATCGAAGTGCTTTAACACTTTTGCCAAGTTGTTTTTCAACTTCATTTTGAAATATTCTAAATATCTCAAATGCTTCACTCTTATGTTTCATTAGGTAAACATACCCAAATCTGCTATAATCATCAGTGAAGGTTATGAAGTATTGAAATCCTCCCCTAGCATTGCTACTTAATGGTCCGCATACATCGGAATGTATCAACCCCAATAAGTCGCTTGCCCTTTCACCCAACTTGGTAAAAGGTGTCTTAGTCATTTTTCCAAGAAGACACGACTCACAAGTATCATATGACTCGAGGTCACATGAACCTAAAAGTCCGTCCCCATGGAGTTTTGAGATACGCTTCTCATTAAGATGACCAAGACGGCAATGCCATAAATAGGTATGATTTACATCATTAGGTTTAGATTTCTTATTTACATGATAGACATTGTCATTATTTTCATTCTTGACATCCAAGATATAAAGGCCATTAAATGAATTAGCAATACCATAAAGCACATCATTTAAATAAATAGAAAATTTCTTATTCTCAATAAGAAACTTAAAACCTTCATTATCCAAACAAGAAATTGAAATAATATTTCTGCTTAAATCCGGAACATAATAAAAATTGTTCAAAACAAGAATTAATCCGGAAGGTAAAGTGACTTCATAAGTCCCTACGGCTAATGCAGCAACTCTTGCTCCATTCCCCACGCGTAGATCTACTTCACCTTCTTTAAGCAGTCTCCTATTATTTAGTCCCTGCACATTTAGACAAATGTGAGAACCACATCCGGTATCGAATACCCAAGAATCAGTGGTAGAAAGGAGAATATCTATCATATAGATACCTGAAGTCGACGCAGTCTTGCTGCCCTTCTTCTTCTTTTGCTCTTCCAAGAAAGCCTTGCAATTACGTTTCCAATAATCAATTTCTTGACAATGGAAACAGATTGCATCCTTTTGTGAATCGGGTTTTGCCTCAGAAGCCTTGGCAACCTTTGCCTTGCTTATTTTGGGTTTGACAACTTTCTTACCCTTTCCTTTGGCACTAGCCTTCTTCCCATCATGAACCAAGAGCACGGGAGAACCTTTCTCCATAATTTTCATCTCTGCAGTTTTGAGCATCCCATGCAACTCAGAGAGATTCTTATCCATTCCATGCATGTTATAATTCATCAAAAAATGATTATAACTTTTAGACAATGAATTAAGAATGAGATCCGTGGATAGCTCCAATGGGATTGGATAGCCAAGTTTCTCAAGGTGCTCTACATAACCTTTCATTTTAAGAAAGTGAGGACTCACTTGTTGCCCTTCATTCATTTTACTAGTAGTGAATGCAACAATGGTCTTGTACCTCTCTTTCCTAGCTTGCTCCTGAAACATGGTTCTCAACTCCACGCCTATCTCATAGGCTTCCAAATGTTCCAAATTTTGTTGGAGTTTTGAGCACATAGCAGCAAGCATGAGACAACTTACATCTCTAAAATCATTACGATATTTCTTGTAATTGTCTCTTTCTGCCCTAGGGGCAGTAGGCGGTGGTTCAGCAGGGAGAGGCCCATCGAGAATGTACAACTTATCTTCTTGCCTAAGAACGATTCTTATGCTACGGATCAAATCCATAAAGTTAGTACCATTCTCTTCGAGCTTATCCTTCTCAAGGATCGATCGCAACGACATTGATTGAGTGTTATTAGTCATTATCTACAAATATGCAAAAATTTCCAAAATTTAATAAGTACCGGTTTTCATAAAGAGATAAATAATGTATTTTTTCAAACAAAATACTCCCACTAAATTATATAACCTTCATTTACATCCAATGTATAATATAATTTAATTGGGCTAAGATCTAACTTTAATTTAACTTTTGAGTCCACGGAGGCGGACCGCTCAAAACTAAATTAATTAGGTAGACAATCATGTCAATCATATTCCATATGATTCTTAGATCCTTTTATGAGATTCTTTGAGAAATCCAATTTAACGCACCTTGCGGAGGCAAGCCCACATTAAATTAATGAATCTTATCTTGCTCATACATGAATAAAATCAATGCAGTTCGCGGAGGCGAACCCACATCAAAATCACCCATATATAAACAAGTGTTTTAATCATGGCATGGCAAAGGACTTAAAACTTTCTTTGAAGGTTCATCACATATAGCATATAACACATTTATGAGCACATAATATAAACATGTTACACATCAAGTTTAGTCACTAAATTAATCTCTATTAATTTAAGCATGATATTTATGTGTCATTAGTTTCTCTATAATTATGAGGATGAGACTATTTCAACTTCGGTTATTATCTCCAAATCAAGACAACAAGAAGTGTTGTCGAACTAAGCCATTAGGCAACCACAATCCCGCACTAATTCAAGAAACCAAGAAAGTAGTCCATGTGGCCGAAACTAAGCAATGGATGGTCTCGATGAACGTAGGCCAATTGCATTCACAATTCCACATGGATCTCCAATCATTGAATCAAGAACTTTGTTTCTCAATTTTAGCAATTATGAACTCTTCATAATTCTAACTTCGTTTTATCTTTGAAACTTTGATTGCAATCAATTTTGGGAAACACAATCTCGATGAACGCAGATTAGCCATCCAAAGCTTGAACCAATCTAGGAATCACAAGACTAAAACAAATAGGAAAATCAAACCCCAAAATCCACACACAAACCAACTACCCAAAACCCATTCCAGATCAGCAAGTCTGGACTGGTTCTGTTACTGGTTTTGTTGAATTTATCGAAATTCCATATTCAGATTTTAACCAAAATCAGAACAAATTTTGACCAGCGAGCGCCCGCCTGCTCTTCAGCGAGCGGGCGCCTGAATGGTCAGAATGGTACATAATTTTTAAAGTTCAAAAATTTTGTCTCAAAATTATTTTTCTCCGATTATTAAAACTTTGATCCAATCAAAAATCAATAATCAAAATAATTCAGAATCCACCATAATTTTTATTGCGATTGAATCGTGCGATTAAAGTTGCAAAACAATAAACCACATAAAATCACAAAACACATAAGCATCATATATTCCAATATTCATATCATGCAAGGCACATAAACAATTTATATACACATAACATTATCCAAGTATTGAATTAATCAACATGAACGGGGCTCTGATACCAATGTTGGGTTTCCAAGTAACATGCGCAGCGGAATATAGCAATTAAAATTTTATGAAACCCAAAGCCATGGATCCGTTCATATGATTAGATCAAATAAAACATAATGAATAAAGGAATAAACTAACCCTTGATGACTATCAAAGTTTTCTTTGGTCTTGGTGGAGAAACTTGAAGCTTTATCACGGACAAAATCACGAACTTTGTAGATGATAAAATTCACCCTCTAGCGGTATCCACACTTCGAACGAATATCAAGAGACTCCTTGATCTTGGTTGCTAGACCAATAATTATGAAACACACTTTCACAATTTAATAAAGAACTATATGGAATTTATTTGTGAATTATTTTGTTCCTCAATCAAGGATATCTTAGAACAAAATAAAATCTCTCTCAAACTCTTTGAGACTCACAAAAGCACTACTTAATATGGTCTGGCCGAATTGGGGTTTTTATACACAATTAAGACATATTCCAAATAGGTAACTTGTGCCAAAAACCTTTCCTAATCGAATTAGGAATTATTCTGTCGGCATACCGGGTGCCCGCCTGGTCCAACCCAGGTGCCCGCTCATTTGACCAGAAGGTCCAGGTCTTTCAGAATTCATTCAGGCGCCCGCCTGGTCCAACCCAAGCGCTCGCTTGGTTGACCAGGAAGCCCAGAATATTTCCAGAAATTCCTTGGAGGTCCTTCGACCCTAAATTCCAATATAGTCCTCTTATTTAAGATTCGTTCTATTGTGTGTGACCCTCTAGGATTATACTAAGTTGGCAATGGGCTCAAACATGATCCCATAGGATATGATTAGGTTCTAGCAAACCGTCATACCTACCCAAATAGTATAACTAGATACAAGTTCGCATTCCTTTAGAATATGTCACAATCCTTTTGTCCACGATATCATTGAACACAAGTCATGGTCAAACAGTCAACTTGTCTTGTTCAATACTTTCTCGATTCCGAATATGTTGATAATTCAAATGCTATTTATCCAATCAATCCATTTGAGTCCGGCCGAACATTTCATCAGCATCATTCCTTCGAGGGGCCCAAGCTTGACATCTCTCCGTGGAGGGACAAATCCATTCAGCTTATTATTCTTCCCAACGGGAATCCAATTATGCCAATCATACCCTTTATAACTACCGTGTTAAGGTAGCGTTTGAATATGTCAAACATAATGTTCATCAAGTGGAAGACTATAATAACTTCATGTCTAAGGATTCAAATGACATAACTAATATGAGATGTATGTACGACATAGACCATGACATAAATCTCATACGGCGGGTCATGTCCAGTACCTTGTTCCAAACAAGTACCTCATAAATCTAACATGATCATCCCATGATCATTTAGCCTTTATACTAGTGCTTAACAAGTACTAGGGACGGAGATTATTATAAGTAAACATGAACAACAATAATAATCAAAACATCTCTTTATTGATATGAAATACATGATAACAATTACAACGTTTATTAAACGTGCCTAGGGCACCACTACCAACAGTATCGTCGCCGAGGGGCTCTGTAGACACCCTATTTTGAACTTTCATTTATAATCACACTACTTCTGTGTCTCGCCTTTGATTTGGGTCGAAACTCGTCAAGTTGGACATGTTTTGTTAAGTTTCTAACTGACTCCGTTAGTCAGGGTCTAAAGTGAACATCAAAACTACTGCAGAAGGGTATAAAAGTGATTCCAGCACAAAGATGCCTCGTACGAGACATTGATGTCTCGTATGAGACATTCCCCTTTGACAGTCAAGTTTCAGCAGTTTCCTTGTTGATCTCAACCTCGTTTCTTGGCAAAGACTTCTTAATTCGGGAAAGTTGGAAAGGACGATCAAAGAGTCCAAATAAACCTCCTTGGAATTCAAGTCTTTGATTTCCATCCAAATTAAACCCTTTAGCTTAACCCTAAAGTCATAACCCCCTATAAATATAGTTGTTCTTGTCTAGAATGACTAATGGTCAAATCTTAAAGATCTCTTAAAACCCTACACTCTCAAAATCTCTGAAGAAGGCTCTCATAATCAGCCTCCTCCTCCTACCCACGAAATTTAGAAGATCATAACTCAAGTAAAGCCAAGTTCTTTAGATCATCAAGGCCTTTAGTCAAGGCCATCCATAGGATTCTCGAAGAACGCTTAGGTAAAACCTTTTGTTTTCTATCTTCTCATCTCCTTCTTTGTTTTTGAAGTAGTGTGATTCCATTAAAGGATCAGCCTAGAGCCTCTCCAATTCATGGAGATGATCTCGAAGCACATGATCCAACATCCCAAATAAATAAGAAATTATTTATTTGATTTCTTTTTGTGCATATCTTGCATGATTTTGAGGCAACGATGATGATTTCTTAGCAAGACCAATCCTAGATTGGGTGAATTGGGTGCTCCTTGACCTTTCCAATTCATAACTTAACCCTCGAATCCAGATTTCACGGTCCGTGTTCCGTTAAACATGGTGGCGACTCACAACAAACGAGCAATAAACAAGCCCTTACAAACCGAACCGAGCGGTGCAGGCACCAGGGGAGGGGCGCGCGCTCATACATACCGCTTTTCATAAAATTTTGGTTTCAAAAGCTCTTGTTTGTGCACAATCTTTTTGTAGAAATTGATTTTTAAAGAACCTTGTTCTTCTCATAAAATTTTGGTTTTCAAAACCTTCGATTGTGCACGATTTTCATGTACAAAGTTTGATTTTCAAACAAAATCATTACTTGTTCATATGCTTGTTTGTTACTTGTGTAAATTACTTGTTCATTACTTGTTCATATTTTGCTTATTCTTGTTCGTGATATTAAAATGAATCGAAAATTCCGGGAACATAGGAGACCTCACACTACGCGCACTCGACCTTGTGCACGTCTCAATAACCCTCAAACCCGAAATGGATGTCAGATGCAACTTGATTGGTGCTCTTATGCCCTTCTCGTGCGCACGGGCCCGTTCCAAACCGAGCCGAGTCAACCACACATGTCCGTGACACACAAATACCATGACTATGGTTGGTTTTTGGTCTAGCTCACGTCATCTTATCCTTAATATGTTCCTGAGGTTAATTATAGCCAAATTAATGCCTAAATCCAAGACCCCTTGTAAAAACAAGTTTAATCAAGGTCATCTTTGACCCGATCTTTGAATTATGCGTTAATTCTGACCATAATTAACCAAGGTCATATGTTAAAGGTGGGATGACACCGTGTCATTAAGCCTTAATGCTTAACCCATCCTAATTATCCTTAAGCCGAAAGTCAAGGTCCAAGATCCCTCACGCAAGTGAGTTCATGCCAAAATTTCATTAAGGCACAGTCTTGACCTTAACCGAAGCTTAATTATAATAAGAATGGCTTATGCCTTAAAGCTTTATGGTGCACTAGATCTTAGGAATGGTTCTCTTGGTCGGTGGAAGCCACGTGCCCTATAGGACCCTCGCCCGGGATGGTCCGTCCTTGGGGATGTGCAATGCAGGTGAAAAACGAGGGGCTTATAGATGTAGTGATGGCCTCCACTGATCCAAGTTTTAGAGTAGTTGCGAAAAAGAAGAGAGATCTTTTCCAACCATTTAGGAATAAAAAAAATGTTTTAAGTAAACAGGAACAATAAATAAATGTATGCTCATGCACCATGTTCTTGATACTTATGTACTAATGTTTGTTCGTAGTTTCCCCAATGAAAGAAAACAAAAATACTTTTTCATAAATAAGATTGGTAAACTCACCAAGATTCATTGCTTGAGCCTTTTCCCTAAAGCTTGTCCTTAGAGTCAAATCGGTTTTCCCCGTAAGTCAAGTCTTCCTATGTCAAGATCCTTCTCTTACCCGAAGTATGACTTTTCCAGAAATTGATTCCAACATTTCCTCATGGTTTAATGGTCCCCCATTTGATAAGGAGAAATGGAAGCCAATACCCACACAACGGAGGTTGAAGTAGAGGTGAGCACCCAACCCCAATTGGAAACCCGAGTGAGAGTTTTGGACAAAATGGTCGGTGTGATGAAAGACCAGATTCAACGATTGGAAGCCAACCGTAATGGATTAATCAATATCATCCAACAACTCCGGGAAGAGATCGCAAAAATCCTTCATGAAAGAATCAAGGAAGTGTGGGAGAAACACGGTAAAAGGCTCAAAGAGACCATTTTCTTTTACCTAATGGTCATTTAACCATTTTTTTTTTACTTAAGAATCCTTGAACAAATGTTTTCTATTGTTATGTGATCCTTCCGTCAGTTTACCGTCATTTTCACCGTTAAAGTTTCTGAAGGTGGTATGCTGACTCATTAAATTTTCTTATTTGGCAATGCCATTGCATAGTTGACATACCACATAGACTTATGTGGATCTATAAGGGTCAAAATGTTAAATCTTCAACTATAGATCTGTAAAATTTATTCCAAAATATTAAAGGACTGAAACAACCCTACTTTCAAATTTCAAAGGGGTCAGACAAAATTATTTACCCTCAACTTAAAAATAGATATCTGCAAAATCAGCCAATCTTCCCCAAACGATATACTCCCTCCGTCCCATTTAGTCAAAAAATGGGTGGGTTCAAAAATTAAGGAAAAGGTGATGTGTTTTGAGTATTGATAGTTGGATAGGAGAGATAAAATGGGGTAGAGAAGAGTTATTGAATAATTATTGTGAGTATGACATGTAGGACCCACTTTCCATTTTAGGATTTTGACTCTTAAAATGGAACGCCCTTTTAGGAAATTTTTGACTCTTAAAATGGGACGGAGGGAGTATGTAACGAACCGAAATTTTCACAACTAAATAATCCATAAATCAAAATATATTACATCTCGAAATCTCTAAAACAATGTACAAAATATCAATAATCATCCCGAATTTTCCATAAACTTGATTTGATCCAATTCCTTGCTATCAAACTCCGATCAACGGTCGACTGCAAAAGTAACACTAGAGGGGGGTGAGCTAGGGAGGGGGGGCCAGTAAGAAAGGGGATACACAGTATCACAGAAGCCAAAGAAACACAATTATCAATCCATGAAATTATCAATATGGACGTACCAAAAAGACTCAAATTTTATAAATCGAATACCAATCGATCATACTTCACAGTTTGATGCGCTAACTACGTTCAGGTCTAATGGTCTAACAATCAAACTCAAACAATCTCAATCGTTGGCGCCCACTCTCGGAGCCGAACCAACGCAATCACAATAACAAAGTCCACTTTGACCGTCACATAATTAGCTACACCAGAACCATTCCATATAACAAATCTCATTTCGTTGAGAACCAAAATACATATAGCATGCTTTCGATAAAAATAATACTTTTCAAATCAATTTCAATATCAAAGCAATTATCAAATTGGACGGAACAATCAATATGCGTATCAATAAAACGGAGCACAACGATGGGACGGATATGAAAAGAATAATCACGTGATTAAATGACACAGAATCAATACTGTGTAGTCTCTCTTACCTCAAACACATCAAGATCGGATCACCATATGCTTGCTCCTAACCAATCGTACTCAATTCAAATACTAACATGTCTTTTGACTTTTTTACCCATCTCCCTTGATCAGCCACACACACACAATATTCACATTCTCCACTTTATCATCTTTCATCCTTTTCAATGTATCCATTCCTCTCACATAAAACAAAATACAAACCAAATAAATATAATTATGAACTTAATATACTATAAATTGGCTTAAGAACTAAAACTACAATCTTACTTGCACCAAGCCAAGTCGCCGCTCAGTAGGGGTGTCAGTGGTTCAGTCCAAACCGCGGTTTGGGATCGAACCGAACTAAACCATACGGTTTGGTTTGGTTTTTAAGCACAAGTAGTTCGGTTCGGTCTCAAAATTTGGTAAACCGCGTGGTTCGGTTTGGTTTGTGGTCTGACCCCTCTAGACCAAACCGAACCAAACCAAACCGTCAGACCGAACCATCAAACCGAACCACCAGATCAAACCGCGAGACCACATATATTAGTCATATATTTGTATGTTAAGTAACATTCACCTTTAAATTATTAAAATAATTTACATTACATTACGTCATTCTTAACTCTCGTTTTGCATCTTATTCAATATTCATTTCATCGAATGTTTTATTCATTGAGGCACATAGTAAATAAAGTTCTGTAGTGTATTCACTTCCTTCGGCTTCTTTATTCGTTTGATATTTTCATTCTTCCGAATTTTATCTTTTAAACAGAGTGTAAACCATAATTTGAATCGTGATATGAACCTCGGTGTGAATGGTGGTTTAAAACACGATCTAGACCATATTCTAGACAACGGTCTAAATTGCAGTCTGGACCACATTACTGAATCGCGGTCTGAACCAAACCGAACCAAACCATGGCGGTTTGGTTTGGTTCGGTTTGAAATTTTTTGTGGTTCGGTTTGGTTTGGAATTTTCCCAAACCGATGACTAGTGGTTTGGTCTCTAAAACGGCCGAGAGCGAACCAAACCGAATCATTTACACCCCTACCGCTCAACTCCTAACTTTCCTTGCCGCAGAGGCCGTCCCTTCTTTCTTTTGCGGTGATAAAAAATTAGTGGTGTTTAGTTGACGTGTAAAATATCTATACTCTCTTCAAGAATTCACCTAGTTAATATCTAAATGGCCTGAGCCCAAATAATAAATTTACAATAACCCAATTAACTTGACTTGCACTAAGGGCCCAACTTAAATAATATATTTTCCCCCTAATCATTTTTTATCCAAAAATACAACCTAAATTCAAAATAAAATACTTAAATTTTTGGGGTATTACAGAGTATGTTCTTCTTCAACCCTCCCTCCTATCCAAACTACTCCGCTGGTGCCTAATCCACCGGCCTGCCACCGCCATAAATGTTCTCTCGATTTCCTATCGAAACCACCTTCCACACTACCGTCATCACCTTCCTCATTCTTGCCTACCTCCGCTCGGTCGTTATCAGTTCTCAAAGCCAGGATCGGCCCTGCTCAAAGCCACCGCCCTTTCTTCTTCCTTCTCTCCGCCCGAATCGTCTTCCCTAAGTCATCGTAGTTTCTGCTCAGTCTGATCTCAAGATTCAGATCTAGATCTAGGTCGAACCTCTTTTGAAATCATGTGTTTGAATCTGGTTCTGAAACTTGTATTTGTGAAATCTGGTATGTGAAATCTTGTTTTAAAAAAACGCAAGAGATTTTAATGTAATCATTTTTTTTAAATCTTAATGTAATCATTAAAATAGTTATATTTATTGGAAAAAATAAAAAATTGTTATAATAATAATAATAATGTTGAAATCCAATCAAGTAAGAGCTAATTGCTTTATTTTTTTTATTAAAAAAAGTTACTTCAGTATTTAAAGTACTTTGTTTTTCAACAAATTAATTAATTAGGGAAAAATCCTAAAAGATTATTATTTTACACTTAACACCCTTATAGATCCACATAAGCATTTGATGTATGCCACTATGCAATGACATTGCCAAATAAGCAAATTTAATGAGTTAGCATACCAGCTTAGAAAATTTAACGGTGAAAATGACGGTAAATTGACGGAAGGATCACATAATCATAGAAAACATTTGTTCAAGGATGTTTAGGTAAAAACATTTGGATAAATGACCATTAGGTAAAAAATAGTTTAGTTAAGTGACGAAAAAGGTACTTTTCTCGAGTTGAAAGTATACTTAGTAGTTTAGTTGAAAACCAAGAACATACTGATAAGTTTTTAGTTGTTTGGTCGCTGGAGTTTGGTGGTCGGCTGAGTTGATCGTTTTCTTAGTAGTTTGGTTGACAACTGAGAAATTACTGATAAGTTCTCAACTGTTTGGTCGGTGGAAGGTCACTGAGTTAATTTATTAATTGTTTCGCGCCGGAGTGGTCGCCAGAGTTGTTGACTGGAGAAGGTAGTGATGGGTAGCCTAAGGTGATAGTGGGTTTTTTTTACTTTTATATGTTAATTATAAGAGGTGGGCATGTCTTATATGTCAGTTATAAGAGTTTGACTGCTGTTTGAACGAGTTTGAAAATATTTGACCAAATAATATTATTATTATTTTCTAGAAAATGAAAAAGTGAAAATTTTCAACTTTTATATGTTAATTATATGTAAGTTATAAGAGTTTGATAGCTGTTTGACCGGGTTTGACCAAATAATATTTTTTATTTTTTTCTAAAAAAAGAAAAAAGTGATTTTTTTTTACTCTTATATGTTAATTATGTGTCATTTATAAGAGTTTGACTGCCGTTTGACCGAGTTTAACCATATTTGACCAAATAATATTATTTTTTTTCTAATAAAAATGAAAAAAGTGATTTTTTTTCTCTTATATGTTAATTATGTGTCAGTTATAAGAGTTTGACTACTGTTTGACCATATTTGACTAAATAATATTATTATTTTTTACTAAAAAAAATGAAAAAATATATTTTTTACTCTTATATGTTAATTATGTGTAAGTTATGAGAGTTTGACTGCTGTTTGACCGGGTTTGACCAAATAATATTTTTATTTTTTTCTAAAAAAAGGAAAAAAGAGGAAATTTCGACTCATATGAGTTAATTATGTGTAAGTTATAAGAGTTTGATTGCTGTTTGACCGGGTTTGACCATATTTGAGTATTTGACCGAATAATATTATTATTGTTTTCTAAACAAAATGAAGAAAGTAATTTTTTTGACTCTTATATGTTAATTATGTGTCAGTTATAAGAGTTTGACTGCTATTTGACCAAGTTTGACCATATTTGATCAAATAATATTATTTTTGCTTCTAAAAAAATTGAAAAAAATGGCTTTTTTTTACTCTTATATGTTAATTATGTATCAGTTATAAGAGTTTGACTGCTGTTTGGTGGGGCTTGACCATATTTGACCAAATAATATTATTTTTGCTTCTAAAAAATTGAAAAAGGTGTTTATTTTTTACTCTTATATGTTAATTATGTGTCAGTTATAAGAGTTTGACTGCTGTTTGACCAAGTTTAACTATATTTGACCAAATAATATTATTATTTTTTCTAAAAAAATAAAAAAAGGTGATTTTTTTAGTCTTATATGTAATTATGTGTAAGTTATAAGAGCTGACTAGGATTTGACCAAAAAAGTAAGGGTGAGAGGAGATACGAGGGCATTTTAGACTTTTTGCATCTTTTTGCTGGTGAGGGGTGTATGAGGAATTTTGTATCTGGGTTTTCCTTATTTGGGTTTGTATCTTGGCTCAGGGGCCCTAGAGTCCAAGCCCCAATAAAATATTGGCTTGGCGATTGCCCCCGGACGTAGTTCATAAGTTGAACGAACCGGGAACAAATCTTGTGTTTCTTTATTTGTGATTCTCTCATATTTGTGCTTGTGGGTATTGTGTTCTTTATTTAAATTGCAACGGGGTACCACTAAATTCCCAACAACTGGTATCAGAGCTTTGGTTAGAAGGATTCAAAGATTCATCTGTTGATTATTTTGAATCACGTTCTTGGGGACTTTGTGAAGCAATCATGATGAAGAACTCAATCGAGAAATTCAACGGTGTGAATTTCACGTTTTGGAGGACAAGGGTTGAAGATTACCTTTATTGCAAGGATCTTCATAAACCCTTAGGTGAGAAACCCGCAGACATGTCACAAGGGGATTGGGAGACGTTGGATCGTAAGGCGTTGGGAGCGGTGAGGAGCGCTCTAACCGACGATGTTGCACGGAACACGATGGAGGCCAAGACAACGGTGGGGTTGCTACAGATGTTGTCATAAATGTATGAGAAGCCATCTAATATCAATAAGGTGCATTTGATTAAGAGGTTTGCGAATACGAAGATGTTGATATTACTTTCTCGGATGAAGTGCTAGCATGCTTTCTTCTAAAATCGTTGCCGGATAATTGGGAGGTTACTGTTACAACGATTAGTACGTCGAAGGCACCATTGGTGTATACGGAAGTTAGAGATCTCATCCTTCAAGAGGAGTTGAGAAGGAAAGAGAAAAGGGGAGAATCCTCCGCAGATGGGGCTGCACTTAGGGTGGAGAAAGCTAGGGGAAGGGGAGGACCGAAAAAGGGGAAAATTAATCGGTCAAGTGCTACAATTGTGGCGCGAAGGGTCATATTAGTTATGACTGTCCGGATAAGGATGGTGATGCACACATGGTGGATGAGGAAGATGTATTAATCCTAGGAGAGGAGCAGTCGAGCGAAGATTGGGTGTTGGATTCTGGAGCTTCTTGTCATGCTAGTGGGGATGCAGAGTCAATGGAGCGATATACACCGGGTGATTTTAGGGTTGTTTATCTTGGTGATGATCAACCATTGAAGATCGAAGGTAAGGGGGATGTGATGATGAAGACACCTAATATGGCTGTTTTACAATTACACGATGTAAAGCATGTTCCGGATTTGAGGAGGAGGGCGATCTCCGTTGGACAACTTGATGATGAAGGGTATGGTGTGACCTTCATTGGTGGGTCTTGGGAAGTCACAAGAGGATCTAAAGTGATCACATATGGAGTTAAGGAGAAGATGTTGTACTCTACCTACAATGTCGATGTTCGCTCGGGTGGGAGCATGAGGCTAAAGGACCGGCCTATTGGTGTAGAAATGAGAGACATCAAGAAACGGTGTGTTAGGGGGGGGGGAGTGACACAAAGTTGATCAACGCGGTGTGGAAGTCCAAGTGCCCTAACAGAGAGCGTGTTCAGACCAAGAGAAGACGATGTAAGAAACAAGGTATGTCCAAGTTTTAAGGGGAAGCATTACGAGGAAGGTGGGTCTGGAGGGAGAAGGCGAAGTTAGACTTGCGGGGAGAAATCAAGGTAGAAGCTGATTTGGAGAGGCAAGAACTATCTAACATGGAGGGGTTAAAACGTCGCTTGGTTTCAACTCGTCTTAGCACTTAAGCGGGGAGGTACGGCAACGTCAAGTCAATATGGAGTAAGATGTGTTCAAAGGAGGTTCATTCCGTGGTAGGAGTTGATGGGTGTTTCTATGCTTATGGGTTTAGTCTCCAGGTGGGAGATTGTTGGATTTTGAGTCCTAAATCGTGAGGAAACGAAGGGACAAAAGGAGTCCAAGTCAAGGAGGTGGAAGAGTCGAAGAGGAGTTCGAAAAGGAGAAGGAAGCTGCAGTCGGAGGAGAAGGGCGACGGCCCAAAATGGAGCAGGCGACAGCCCAACCATGCTGGAAAGTTTCCGGGCTTAGACGGAGTATTGTGGGCGGCCGCACACCTTAAAGTGGGCGACCGCACACCTATTCCGGGCCCAGAACAGATTCCTGATTTGTTTCCTATTTTGATTGTATCTCTTCCAAATAAACCTAAGACTTCCTTGTACACCTATATAAGCATAGTTCCGACCTAAAACACATTGTAGCACCATATTAAAGAATATTTAATAAAATATTGGCTTGGCGATTGCCACCGGACGTAGTTCATAAGTTTAACGAACTGGGAACAAATCTTGTGTTTCTTTGTGTGTGATTCTCTCATATTTTTGCTTGTGGGTATTGTGTTCTTTATTTAAATTGCAACGGGGTACCACTAAATTCCCAACACTCTTTAGCCAAAGAGCTCTTTAAAGAGTTTCACAATGGTAAAAAGCTCTAAAGAGCTCTTTCACAAAAAAAAAAAGCTCGTAAAAAACTCCATTGTGGATGCTCTTAACTACCATAGCGGTAGCTTGCACAACACTTTTATGCGCTATCTAAGGGAAAGAAAACGCTATGTAAGGGTGATTATGTACTGGTGTCCATATGAATTTCTTTATCATTCGAATGTCTACGTTCTGCCAACGTCTTAATATTCAGGCTACATTCAAAAAATTAACGATTTCGTTAGGTTTTACACCTTATTGCAACAAAATGAAAAACTTAGGAATCGGTTGCAACAAAATGACAAACTATTAGATTGACACAAATTAAAACATAGCTAGCGTATTACAACTGTGTGTAAAACTCATGTTACCAAATTGCAATTTTCCCAAAAGTGTAATGTACTTTGGGTATGAAAATACCGTATAAAAATTAAACCCCTTTTATCCTATGAAATAGGCGTTTTAGCACCAACTTGCATATGAACTTCATCATCTTCTTTTTCGTTTCCATGCAAGTAAAACATAAAATTAGATGGAAGTCAACATACAATTAAATGAAAATTATATTTTATGTACTAACAATGGATTTTTTTTATGAGAATACTTTCTTCTTCACGTAATCATGAATGTCCACAAAGAACTCTAGCAATTGTAATATTTTCCTTCATAGATATCTTACTTCGCTCATTAAATTTAAGTTGAAATATATAGTTTATTCTAATATTTTCACAAAGTTGTGGCAGGACTGATCATCTACACCCTCTTGTTTATTCCAATAATTTTTTTATGAATTCGTCACGTGGACAATTTATGCTAAAGAATGCTTTTAGTGAAGCCATGTCATCATCATTCTTATTGATAAATGACTCTTGATATTCTTATCATTAGCTAATAATATTAGTTAATAATATTAGTTATTATATAAGTTAACTATTACTATTAATAGCATTAGTAAACTATAATAGTTATTGTATAAGTTAACTATTACTATTAATAGTATTAGTTAACTATAATAGTTACTATATAAGTTAACTATTACTATGAATAATATTAGTTAACTATAATAGTTATATAAGTTACTTATTACTATTAATAGTATTAGTTAACGTTAATAGTTACTAAATAAGTTAACTATTGTTTTGGCCAATTTTTGACAATTGGACAAATAAAAAAGATAAAAAAGAAGTAGGGTACAAATGGAATATAGATTTCAGAATTCAAGATGTATGAACAAAGGATTTAACGAGGAAAGCCCTTGAACAACTTGTTCGCCAGCATAAAACCTCGAATGATAGGATTTTATTAAGCTTTTATGGAGGTACAATGAATGAGTGGAAAATACAGAGAGAAAGAGAGTATGAGACGTGAGAGTTACAGCGGGAGTGAGTGTGTGTGATTACATGTGTAATCTATATATATAAGAAGAATTAACGTGAACTAGCCAGCTTTTCCATAAATCTCGGACAGTTTGTTGAACATAACGTTGGTCCTTGAGTAACGCTAAGGACTTTGTTTGACATGTGTTGAAATACGGAATGTGCTCTTAGACTTAGTCTTTTATCCTCCCATGAACTATTAGTGGTACCTAAAAAATAGGGTTGATAATATACCATATGTTGGATAAGTTTCCAACACATGTTTGACTTAGTCCATGAGTCTTTTATGTGTGAATTAATAACAGTCCTAAAAAATAGGAACAAGAAAACTGCCACTGATCAAGATGTCCAGGCGTCAAGTCGTCAACTCAGTATGTCACGCCAGGATGTAAAGTCAACATGTAAGATCAACCTGCTGTAGCTTCAAGATGTAAACTCAAGTTGTTATTTCTAGGATGTAGATATAGTGTTGTGAGATTTTTCACCCCAAACAATTGCCCCCAAATTTTTTGAATTGAGTGAACATAGAAATTCAAGAAATTTCCATAACAGTTGATGTAGGTGATAAAAGCTCCAAGATGCAATTGATCCTGCAAAAAACAAATAGAAAGACGAAGAATATGATATTTTGGTGATTGTCTTAAAGACAATTTTTATTTGTTTGCAACATGTCTGTTTGGACATGTTAGGTTGTAATGTTGTTCTTGCCATGTCTCGTGATAGCATGGTTAAAACTTATGAATGTTTCCCATTTTAGGATCAGTGTGTTTGATCCTTTTTGGTATTTTGATAATAGACTGGTCGTATGGTTAGGATTCTAAGGGTAACATGTTGATGTTACAACTTAGAATAATTTTGGAACCATTGAATAGTAGCGATGTAAGGAATGGTTGGTAACATGTTGATGTTACATGTTGGGAATCATTATGAAAAGATGTTTATCTTTTAAACCCTGTGTTCGTTTGGTAACATGTAAATGCTACAACCATTGGTTTCAACTTGAGTTCATAATTTTAGCCAAGTGCAAGAAGGTAATCAATATGTTTATGACACATTGGCCCACCTACAACTTAACTAAAACATGAAAATCGTGCGCACGGGCGAAGGTGCAAAAACCTTAAACACATAAGAAAGGTGTAAAACCTTTAAACCTTTGAAAGATGTAAAACCTTTAAACCTTTGAAGGTGTAAAACCTTTAAACCTTTGAAAGTGTAAAACCTTATACCTTGGATGGAATTGTACTTTGATTTTTCTTGTTGGACATGAATTCTGACTCATGTGAACATCTTTGAATACTTGGATCAGCATGTAACATCTCTGATCAACATGTAACATCTGGAATGGATCAACATGTAAACATCTTGACCTGAATAGAGACTTTGAGTTTCCTCGCAAAGCAGAAACATGTTAGGGTTGGGTGTTAGCTTGGCTAACACCCCTCCGATGCTTAAGTCAGTAGGCGTTTGATGAAGATAAATCAAATTGAAACAACATAATTGAAATAAAGCAATGTAAATGCATACCTGATTTTCTGAATTAAATTGACAAGCTATAACTTACATGAAGTACAGCTTGAGATGCGTTGCATTCTAACTTCTAGGAATTCTGGTACCATCTATAGTTGACATCCAGCATGCCCCCTTTCCAACCTATTGATTAATAATCCTGCATGAGCCTATCTTCTTCCAACCTGATGAATCTAGATGCTCTGGTTCTGATTTCATCCAGCCTCTTATATGGTGTCATGACTAAGTCATTATAATAAAGAGAGTCCTTCTTGAGCCCCATCCTGAAGGCTTCAATTGCAGTTACAGTGTCCAGGTTGGAGATGTTCACCGCCTCCCTGTTGAACCTGCTCAGGTAGTCTTTAAGTATTTCATCATGTTACTGGACCACCTAGTAAAGATCACTTGTCAGTTTCTCGAACACCCTGTTACATGAAAACTAATTAGTGAACAAGTTGATAAGCTGAGCATATGATCCAATAGAACCCAAAGGTTGGCTAATGAGCCATCTCAAAGCTGCCCCTGTAAGAGTTGAACCAAAACCCCTGCAAAAGCATGCTTCTTTGAACTGGGGTGGAATGTGGACCACATCCATCTTCTCCTGATACAATGCAACATGCTCCACTGGATCAGTTGTCCCATCATACTGCTTCATGTGGGGTGGACTGAACTTCTTTGGTATAACCAGGTTGGCTATGGCTGGAGTGAAGCGGGACTCATTGTAACATGTTGGAGAAGCCTGGTTGTGTGGCAGAGTCAACCCTGGCACACTCATAACTAGTTCCTTTAGCTCCTGCATTTGTCTGCTAAGTAGGCTACCTGCATCATTGTTAGCAGCAGTGAATTGATAATTATTGAGATAATTAAAATCAAACTAAGGGTTAAGACTCCCTGCTGCCACTGTAGTTGGCGTAACAAATGTTGTTGAAGTTGGAGTAACAGTTTCAGGATGGATGATCGTGCTATTGGTGGTCAGGTTGGCAGCTGGTATGAATCCACCAAATCCAGATGATCCAGCAGCATCACTTCCAAAAGCAAGCCTTCTAGGTTGGTATGGAGAGAATGGGTCAGAGGGCACATTTGGAGAAACAGACTGGAAGATGCTAGAGAAGCTGGTTTGCTGTGCCGCCGATGTTCCACCTTGCAGATTAGTCACCTCACACTGAAACCTGGAGACTTGATTCACCAGCATGGTAGAAGTATCATTCTGCAGTTGAATCTGATTCCTCACGTCACGCATCATGGCAGTCAAGTTGGAGGCGATATCCAAAGGGATTTCAGGTGCCCCCATTGCTGATCTGTCCCCACATGAAACTGAAATTCCAGGTGTAATCTGATCGGTTGTTGGATTGCTCATCTTGAATCTCTTAACAATCTAAAAGACCAAAGTTTCCACAGACGGCGCCAAATTGTTTTGGCCAATTTTTGACAATTGGACAAATAAAAAAGATAAAAAAGAAGTAGGGTACAAATGGAATATAGATTTCAGAATTCAAGATGTATGAACAAAGGATTTAACGAGGAAAGCCCTTGAACAACTTGTTCGCCGGCATAAAACCTCGAATGATAGGATTTTATTAAGCTTTTATGGAGGTACAATGAATGAGTGGAAAATATAGAGAGAAAGAGAGTATGAGACGTGAGAGTTACAGCGGGAGTGAGTGTGTGTGATTACATGTGTAATCTATATATATAAGAAGAATTAACGTGAACTAGCCAGCTCTTCCATAAATCTCGGACAGTTTGTTGAACATAACGTTGGTCCTTGAGTAACGCTAAGGACTTTGTTTGACATGTGTTGAAATACGGCATGTGCTCTTTGACTTAGTCTTTTATCCTCCCATGAACTGTTAGTGGTACATAAAAAATAGGGTTGATAATATACCATATGTTGGATAAGTTTCCCACACATGTTTGACTTTGTCCATGAGTCTTCTATGTGTGAATTAATAACAGTCCTAAAAAATAGGAACAAGAAAACTGCCACTGATCAAGATGTCCAGGCGTCAAGTCGTCAACTCAGGATGTCACGTCAGGATGTAAAGTCAACATGTAAGATCAACCTGCTGTAGCTTCAAGATGTAAACTCAAGTTGTTATTTCTAGGATGTAGATATAGTATTGTGAGATTTTTCACCCTAAACAACTATTACTATTAATGGTATTAGTTAACCATAATAATTACTATATATGTTAACTTTTACTATTGTCAATAATAGTTAATTACAATAGTTACTATATATATTAACTTTTACAATTAACAGTATTAGTTAATAATAATAGTTATTATATACGTTAATAATTATTTTTTAAAAGAAATTAACTATTACTATTAATAATATTAGTAAATCATAATAGCTACTCTTTTCATTCCAAATTGAATGTCCTGTTTATACTAAAATGAATGAATTTTTGAAATTTTACATTCAAATAATTTTGAACCCAAGATTTTTTTTTCTTCATATATCGTTATATGCATTCATTTAAGTGCAACGGTTACTAAAATATGAAGAGTCTCAATAAAATTTAATATATTAAAAATAATTAAGATAAAGTGACTTTAACTTCTCCGGTATAAGAAATGAAAATTCATAATTTGAAATGTAAAGTCACAAAAAATAAATTTTTGATTTCTTACTTAAAACAAATGAAAAGTCTTCACACAATTTATTTTGTTTAACTAATAAATTAAAAAGTTTATGTTGATTCAACTCTAATCCTGCAAACAAAGGAAAAGTCATAAAAAACATTAATCTGGATTTTAAATCCAAAGTTAGAAAATGATGTACTCTTTAATTTATCCACCCGAAATAAAAAGAAAATTACAATGTAATTGATTATTTACATGTCTTCTTTTTTAGTTGTATTTTTGAGATACTTAAAAAAAATATTTCTTTAATCATAATAAAATATACTCCATTTGACTAACTAAATAAACAACAAATTGTAAACAAATTTCCGTGCGTAGCACGGGGTTTTTTCCAGTAAATGTTAAAATTCGAAGTTAATAAAAACATGTAGTTAAATTTACCTCAACAACAATTTGTGCCAAATGCCCCGCTTTGATATTAACTAGCCTCATGATCAAACATCACACAACGTGAAGAGTTATCACCATTATCTATATCAACCTCAAGCCGATACCTAAGATTAAAAATTGTTACATGAGTTCATGAACGGAAAAAATAATAATAAATTATATGAGATACTAAATCTTGTAATGATATAAATACTTAATACTAGGATAACATACTTATTTTTGGCAATTATCGTAATTAATGGTGCATGTATTGTACTTCCATCCATTTTCTGCGTTTATTGATGTGAAGTTTACATTAACAAATAATTGACCAGCCTGAAACAAAAAAATAATAATTAATCATGGGTTATTTTTTTAAAAAAAAATAGTAGTACTACTTACCATTGACTCTCATTCATCCAATGTTTGTTGCACATGTTTGACCTTTTGCTTGTTTTTCTCATAAATTTCTTTGGAAATAAAAGTATTATGCATATGAATACTTGAAAAAAGTGTCTTGAATTACTCCCAGATGCAACTTATAATATTTAAATATTAGCATCTTACGTATTGCATAAATGTATTTGAATATATATATATATATATATATATATATATATATATATATATATATATATATATATGTTTGGGGAGAAAATTTGCTCTGTTTCTCAGCATGTTGAGAGTTCCGAGTCATCTTGAATACTTCAACTTGTCCAGCAACTTGCAACCTGACGGTAACAACAATTTGATTATTTACACATGATTTCCTTGCAGGTAAGTTTATACCTATTTTTCAGGTAACTATTGCGGAAATTATGGGGCATGATCAATAACAAATCGTGACCTAATTAAAGACTAGGTCAATGAAGGAGCCTTAGTGATCGACTTCAAACGTGGATAAGCCTCAACGCCTCAACCAACTTCCCGAAAAACAAGGCTCAGTTACTTAGTTCTTGATTTATTATCTTAGTATAAATAGATACACTTAAAAAATGTAATGCACACACTCACGGCATAGAGATTTTTCTCATATTCTTTGTATTCACTCGATCACGAAATCAATACTAACGAAGTTTCTTCCCTGAGGTTTTATGCCGGCGAACAAGTTGTTCAAGGGTTTTCCTCGTTAAATTCTTGTGTTCATTTCATTCTCTTGTTTCTTTGCAATTACATTCCATTGTGCCCAATAACTTGCTTAAAGTTGAATTGAGAAATTTGACCAAAACAATTTGGCGCCGTCTGTGGGAAACTTTGGTCTTATAATTGTTAAAAGAACTTGAGATGTCGACAGCAATGTCCTCAGCCATGACTTCAGTTGGTGTGAGTTCGACAGTGGGGACAAACCTGGTTTCATCAACGGCGGTACCTTCAACTCAGCACATCGGTGGTGTGTCACAGCCAATTAAGATCCAGGATGGAGTTCCTGCTACGGCGACCCAGGAAGTGGCGATTGACATAGCCTCCAACTTGACCGCCATGATGCGTGAAGTGAGAAACCAGATCCTAGTTCAGAATGATACTTCCACCATGCTGATGAATCAAGTAGCCAGGTTGCAGAAGGAAGTATCTTCTCTTCAGGGAGGAACACCAATGGCGCAACAGACCAGCTTTCCTAGCATCTTTCAGTCTGTCGCTCCTAGTGCGCCGTCCAACCTGTACTCTCCTTATCAACCTCGAAGGCTTAATTTTGAGGGAGACACTGCTGGACCATCTAGTTTTGGTGGATTCACACCGGTAGCCAGCCTGACCAATAGTACCGTTGTTAATCCTGAAGCTATCGCCCCAACTTCAACAACATTGTTGGCCCCTTCAACAGCGGTGGCAGGCGGTTTTAGCCCTCAACTTGATTTGAATCATTTAAATAATTATCAACTTGCTATTGCTAACAATGATGCAGGTAGCTTGCTTAGCCGTCAAATGCAGGAGCTGAAAGAGTTGGTCATGAGCGTACCAGGGATGACCATGCCACACAACCAGGCATCTCCAACATGCTACAATGAATCTCGCTTTGCTCCAGCCATAGCCAACGTGGTCATACCGAAGAAGTTCAGCCCGCCTCATATGAAGCAATACGACGAAACGACGGACCCAGCTGAACATGTTGCATTGTATCAGGAGAAGATGGATGTTGTCCATATTCCACCCCAATACAAGGAAGCATGCTTTTGCAGGGGTTTTGGCTCGACTCTTACAGGGGCAGCTCTGAGATGGCTTATTAGCCAACCATTGGGTTCCATTGGATCATATGCTCAACTTATTAACCTGTTCACTAATCAGTTTTCATGCAACAGGGTGTTTGAAAAGCTGACAAGTGATCTTTACAGGGTGGTCCAACAACCTGATAAGCTACTAAAGGACTATTTGAGCAGGTTCAACAGGGAGGCAGTGAACATAACCAACCTGGACACCGTAACTGCAATTGAAGCCTTCAGGATGGGACTCAAGAAAGACTCTCCATATTATGATGACTTAGTGATGACACCATGCAGAAGGCTGGATGAGATCAGAACTAGAGCTTCTAAATTCATCAGGCTAGAGGAGGACAAGTTGCTCCAGGATAAAACAACCAAGAAGAATGCAAATCCAGAACATTCTAGTGGCAGAACTGATTCATCTTATTCTGGTGGCAAGATGGAGACATCTCACGCCAGATCTAATAGGGGCAAACCCTACTCTAAACCTGACTCTTCTAAAATTCATGTTGTTGATGATAATGTTGAGGATGATGATTCTTCCTATCCGAGAATTGATGACTATTGTTTTTCCGTCGATATTGCAGGTTTGATCAATGCCTTGGACAACCTGGGGGAGAAAGCAAGGTGGCCCAAGAAAACAGACAAGCCTTTGATTTGGAAAGACAAGTCCAAGTGGTGCGCCTATCATGAAGATTTTGGGCACACTACGGAAAATTGTATTGCGCTCAGGAAAGAGATCAGCCACTTGTTATCCAAGGGTCTCCTCAAAGAATTACTTGGTAGAAGGCATGGGCGTACTGAGGATCGCGCAGTTGACCAAAAAAAGCAACCTGAAAATCCACCATCTCATCCACCTCCGACCAGAGTGGTCAACATGATCACTGGAGGCTCAGATATCTGTGGTACAACCTATTCAGCAGCCAAACGTCGAGCTGTAGAGGCAAAGGAAGACAGGTCCTACTTGCCCTCAAGATCAGTCAGAAAGGATAAGGCTCAGGAAATTTCTTTTGATGAAGATGATAGAGTCACCATCCAGGATCCACATCATGATGCTTTGGTTGTAAGCTTACAAGTTGCAAAGTGTTTGGTGAGGCGCATCTTGATCGATAATGGAAGTTCGGTTAACATCGTAACAACGGATGGCTTGAAAGGAATGGGGATCCCACTTGAGAATGTAACTAAGAGCTCGTCAGTCTTGGTTGGATTCAGTGGGGAGACAAAGCATACCTTTGGAGAAATTACTTTCCCAGTGTATATTGAAGGGATTAACTCCATGGAGAAGTTCTGCGTGATAGAATGTCAGTCATCCTATAACATCATACTGGGTAGACCTTGGATTCACAATGTGAAGGCTGTACCTTCAACTTACCATCAGTGCCTCAAGTTGCCAACACCTTGGGGAGTGGTCAAGGTGTTAGGAGATCAGCAAGCAGCTAAAGAATGTTACAAGGTGTCCATGAAGGCAGCCAGTAGCCCAAGGCAAGCATAGCAATTACAGAGAAAGGCACGGGACGTACTTGAAACTGCGGAATTCGATATTAAGGAGGTGCAACTTGATCCTTCAAATCCCGATGTCAAAGTTCTCATAGGTGCTGACTTACCACCTGATATAGAGGAAGAGATCGTTCAATTTTTGAGGAGCAGGATGAAGTGCTTTGCTTGGAAGCATGAAGATATGACCGGAATCAGCAAGGATGTCATCACCCACAAGTTGAACATTGACCCAAATGCCAAACCTGTCCACCAGAAAAGAAGAAAATTCGCTCATGAACGCAATCAGATCATTAGAGAAGAGGTAGAAAGGTTGCTGAAGTCCAACATGATCAGAGAAGTTGATTACCCAAGATGGTTGGCCAACGTGGTGGTTGTTGAAAAGAAGAATGGGAAGTGGCGAGTCTGTGTGGACTTCACGGACTTGAATAAGGCGTGCCCTAAAGATCCGTTTCCTTTGCCTCATATTGACGCCCTAGTTGATGCAACAGCCGGTCATGAGGTCTTAACCTTTATGGATGCTTATTCAGGATTTCAGCAGATTCAGATGGAAACCTCAGACCAGGAAGACACAGCATTCATCACTCCAGATGGTATATATTGCTTCATTGTCATGCCTTTTGGGTTGAGGAATGCAGGGGCAACCTACCAAAGACTAGTCAACATGATGTTCAAGAACCAGCTTGGGAAAACTATGGAAGTATACATTGATGACATGGTGGTGAAGTCTAAGTGTATTGAAGATCATGCACGAGATCTGAAAGAAGCTTTTGACATCCTGGAAGCGTTCAACATGAAGCTGAACGCATCAAAATGCAACTTCGGTGTTAAGGCTGGGAAATTCTTGGGCTACATGGTAACTAAAAGAGGCATAGAAGCAAGTCCTGAACAGATAACAGCAATTATCAACTTGAAGTCTCCAAGGAATATTAAAGAAGTGCAAAAGCTCACAGGCAAGGTGGCGGCCCTGACCAGGTTCATCTCCAAATCATCCGACAAGTGCAGGTTGTTCTACGATGTGTTAAGGAAGAACAAATCATTCCAGTGGACAGAAGAACATGAAGCAGCCTTCAACCAGCTTAAAGATTATTTAGCAACTCCTCCTCTACTTCCAAGCCAGAAACTGGTGAAGCTTTGCACCTGTACCTCTCAGTATCAGAAAATGCAGTCAGCGCGGTCTTGGCAAGAGAACAAGGTGGTACACAACTTCCTGTCTATTATGTAAGTAAGTCACTATTAGATGCTGAAACCAGGTATTCCCATCTCGAGAAACTTGTTCTTGCTTTAATAACTGCTTCAATTAAATTGCGCCATTATTTTGAAGTTCATCCTATTATTGTGAGGACTAACTATCCTATCAGGAACGTGATAAGAAAACCCGAGATATCAGGTAGGATGGCAAAATGGTCTGTTCAACTTAGTACATATGATATCCACTATGAGGCAAGGACTGCAATCAAGTCACAAGTCTTGGCCGACTTCGTGGCAGACTTCAGCCCTGACCTTCAACCTGAGGTTGAACTCGAAGTCCAACAACTTGAAGGTTCAGACTCTCCTAGATTTTGGACGCTTTATACAGATGGAGCATCAAATGCAAGAGGCACAGGCTTGGGCATTGTCTTGAGATCCCCTCATGGAGAGTTGATCCCTCAAGCTGTAGCTTGTGAGTTCCAAGCTACAAATAATGAGGCTGAATATGAAGCCCTCATCATGGGTTTGGTTACTGCTTTAAGTTTAAATGCTAAATATCTCAATGTTTATAGTGATTCCTTGTTATTGGTTAACCATTTCAATGGGTCTTATACAGCGAAGCATAGCAGGATGTTGACTTATTTACAACATGTTAAGTCCTCTGCTGAACAGTTTGCAGAATTTACTTTCCAACAAATTCCAAGGGATGAGAATGCTGAGGCTGACGCACTAGCCAATTTTGGATCAAGTTGCAAAAGCATGTTGAATAATGCCATACCTATAATTCACATCCTACATCCTGCGATTAACCAGACTGAGACAAACCAAGTTGATGATCAACCAGATGCATCGGTTAGCCCCTCGACAAAAGAGACATCTTGGACACTGCCCATAATAAAATATTTGCAGGAGGGAACAGTGCCACAAGATGTCAAATATACGAAAGCTTTCAGGATGAAGGTATCAAGATTTGTATTAATTGATAATGTACTATTTCGTAAGTCATTTACAGGTTTGTACATGAGATGCTTAGATCCCCAACAAGCTGAACAAATTTTAAGAGAACTACATGAAGGCGAATATGGCAATCACTCTGGGGGCAAGTCCCTATCTTCTAAAGCATTGAGAACTGGATACTATTGGCCAACTATGCGTCAGGATGCCATCAGTTATGCTCAGAAATGTGATGCTTGTCAGAGACATAGCAACATCTTGCACCAACCTGCCAAACCTCTTCACCCTATATTATCACCTTGGCCTTTCATGCAGTGGGGAATGGACATTGTTGGGAAATTTCCCAAGGCACCAAGGGGCAAAGTGTTCATGTTGGCCATGACTGATTACTTCTCAAAATGGATAGAAGCGGAAGCTTTTGTTCAGGTTAGAGATAAAGAAGTGATCTCATTCTTGAAGAGAAACATCATCAGCAGGTTTGGAGTCCCGTCCGAAAGTGTTTGTGATAATGGTTCCCAGTTCATTAGCAAGAAGACACAAGATTTCTGTACAAGATGGGGAATCAAGTTGATTACTTATACACCGGTACATCCTCAAGCCAATAGTCAAGCAGAATCAAGCAACAAGTTGATCGTGAGCAACCTGAAAAAACGTCTTGATAAAAAAAAAGGAAGATGGGCTGAAGAGTTGCCGCTGGTGTTATGGGCAGATAGGACAACCCCTAAGAATGAAACTAGCCAGACCCCCTTCTCCTTGGTCTATGGAACTGAAGCTGTAATTCCGGCTGAATTCTCTATCCCAACAGCCAGATATGGCTTAATAACTCCAGAGGACAACCAGATTATACTTGCAGAAGATCTTGATACTATTGATGAACTGAGAGACTTAGCCAAGATCAGGATGGCGGCATATCAGCAGAGAATTGCTAAGTCCTACAATAAGAATGTCCGTATTAGAAGATTCCAGGTTGGAGACATGGTGCTCAGAAAAGTTTTCCAAAACACAAGGGAGCTGAATGCTGGCAAACTTGCGGCCAAGTGGGAAGGTCCCTATCTAGTTGATGCAGAAGCTGGTAAAGGTGCATATTGGCTCTCTACCTTGGATGGTTCCAGAATACCAAGAAGCTGGAATGCAATCCATCTTAAAGCATATTATATGTAAGTTGTGGCTTGTCTATTCAATTCCAAGAATCAGGTATGATTTAATTAAGCTTTATTTAAATAATGTTTTTTTTCAATTTATTTATTTTTTGAACACATACTGACTTAAGCATCGGAGGGGTGTTAGCTAAGCTAACACCCACCCCTAACATGTGTTTGTTTTGCAATGCTACTCAAAATTCCAACTTAGATCAACATGATCAACATGTTCGAAAAATTTGCTAGGATTAACAACTTGAGTTGTTCAGAATGAAGGTGTCCAACTCGTTCACAAAATACTGGAGAAAAGTTTAACTGTTCACATGAACAAGTAAGTACTTTGATGTTAAATCTTAGGTATCCTTTCCTAGAAGTTTACACTCAGGTTTTAAAAGTTTTCACTTTTCAAAGTTTAAAGATTGTACATCTTTCATAAGTTTAAGGTTCATACACCTTCGCCCGTGCGCACGTTTTTCACATTTGTATAAGTTGTAAGGTGGCCAGTGTAATTCATTACATATTGATTACCATCTTGCACTCAGACAACTTGTGAACTCAAGTCATTTACAGTTGGTTATAGCATTAACATGTTACCAAAAACAAAAGTTTTAAAGATTTAAACATCTTTTCATTCATAACTGATAGCATAAACCTGTTATAAAGAAGCCAACTTGAACAAGTTGCATCCCTATTTCTACCTTACCTATCTTATCAAAAATCAACTATTTTTGCAACCAAGATAATCAAAGAAGGTTCAAACAAACTAAGCTATTCTTAAACATCCAAAAAATCAAACTCATGCTAACAGCATGACATGAGTTGACTACAACAAAAACGTGAAACTTGTCCAAAAAAACAAATTACACCCTAATTTGTCTAAATTGTTTACGAGGACATCCCCCTCGTTGATAATACCATAAAACATAAAAAAAAAAAGATTGTTCTTAACATTGTTCCCTGCAGGACAAAACGAATAGGAAAATACTTTTCAGGTGGCATCTCCAACCTTCTCCTCCTGGTTGTCATCAACTTGCTCCACCTTGTCAGCAATGGGCATCTTGGAAGTAACCTCTTCACGATCAACTGCTTCGCCGGTAATCTTGTTCAAGGCTTCATATTCCTCATCCAAGTTCCATTCAGAATGCTTGCCTGCTTGATGCTCCTTGATCATTTGTATCCTCATTTCAAACATGGACTTGGCAGCATCTTTCATACACTGGCTATGCACAATCTCCATCTCCTTGCTATGATCCTGATTCACCTTCACCAACCTGAGAGTCATGTCCCTAACTTCTTTGTCCTTCTCTTCTAACTCCTTTTCAGCCGTACTGGCCCTTTCCTCAGCCTCGTACATCTTCTTGAAGGAAGCCTCTGCTTTATCCTTCCAAACTTGAACTTCACTAACCAGGAGCCCGACAGCCTTGACGACCTGAAAACAGACCCAAGAGACTTCTTAAGATAAACAAGAACCAAATCCAAATTAGAAAGATTCTAAGATTACCTTTTTCTCATATTTTCTCTCAACCGGTACGGCAGTTTCTACATCAACAATTTCTTTAGCTTTCCTCTTCTTGTTCAACTTGTCTTCCCCTGCGTCCATCTTGGGGACTGGAGGTTTGTTGCCTTCAACTTTCACCTTGCCACGCACCATTGCCATCAAGTCCTTAGCACCAAAGCCAGATTGGGAACGAGTAACTGGGAAATTCATAAGAAATCAACATCTCAGAGTTTCAAAACCAAGAGACAAGCCAAGTTGATAAATACCTGAAGACATCTTATGGGCACAAGTTGAATCTTCCTGTGTGTCCTCTGGAATCGTTTCTTCACCACTAGAGCTTTCTATAGGTTTAGCAAACTTGCGCTTATTGGGAGACAAGGCACAAATCTTCTCCACAATCGCCAACGTATCCGCCTTTTTTGGGAACAACTCCTCCAATTTAGTAACTGCAAGAATAGGAGAGCAGGAAATTACAAATTATGGGAAAACTGTAAAATCAAAAAGAAGACAGCAATACAACTACCTTTCCCTTTCCATTCTGAAACCAAGCCTTCACCTCCCTCCAGAGTATTTTTTCTAACATAGAAAAACCTATTTTTCCAACCCCTGTCCTTATCAACAGATTCGATTACCAAACTATACGCCTTGTTCTTAACCCTAAAACCATACCTAGAATTTCCATGAGCTCTTAGAACATAGCAAAAGGCTAACTCTTCTAAACCAACTTCTAAACCAGTTTCTTCGCCTAATCTTCCTAAAGCAATTAGTAGCCTCCAACCAACAAGCATCAATTGGGTATAAGCCAAGTTAGACAGTTCGAAAAGGCGAGTAATAATAGGAGGGAAAGGGAATTTCAGACCTAAGGCAAACGGGTACTCAAAAAAGCCTACCCACTCTTCAGAGACGAAATCAGATGAAAAAAGGGGATTCGGGACTAAAAACTCAGCATTAGCAGGAAAAGCCTTCTTTAGGGTTTCAATATCAGCTAGTGACAATTGGCATCTCTCCTCATCAGGATGAGTGATTAGCCCCAAACACCTAAAGCCTTTAGAACTCGCATCGGTTTTCTTAGCCTTCCCCATTTGAACCCTAGAAATTAAGATGAAGGAAACGAGAAGAAACTCACCAGGAGGAGATTGGGGGATTCCTTTTCGCTGCACAGATGAAGAAGAGGGGGGAGAGAGACGTATTTAAGAGATGTACATAGACGATTCTACACTCCTAGCCCCACTCAAGATTCGTAGGCCCTAGACTCCTATTGAATCACCCCTAACCGTCTACGTTTCAACCACTTAAAATATTTTTCGACTTTTATGCTTCCCTTTTAAAATTCAAAAAATTGGGGGCAATTGTTTGGGTAGAAAATTTGCTCTGTTTCTCAGCATGTTGAGAGTTCCGAGTCATCTTGAATACTTCAACTTGTCCAGCAACTTGCAACCTGACGGTAACAACAATTTGATTATTTACACATGATTTCCTTGCAGGTAAGCTTATCCCTATTTTTCAGGTAACTATTGCGGAAATTATGGGGCATGATCAATAACAAATCGTGACCTAATTAAAGACTAGGTCAATGAAGGAGCCTTAGTGATCGACTTCAAACGTGGATAAGCCTCAACGCCTCAACCAACTTCCCGAAAAACAAGGCTCAGTTACTTAGTTCTTGATTTATTATCTTAGTATAAATAGATACACTTAAAAAATGTAATGCACACACTCACGGCATAGAGATTTTTCTCATATTCTTTGTATTCACTCGATCACGAAATCAATACTAACGAAGTTTCTTCCCCGAGGTTTTATGCCGGCGAACAAGTTGTTCAAGGGCTTTCCTCGTTAAATTCTTGTGTTCATTTCATTCTCTTGTTTCTTTGCAATTACATTCCATTGTGCCCAATAATCTTGCTTAAAGTTGAATTGAGAAATTTGACCAAAACATATATATATATATATATATATATATATATATATATTAAAAAAATGTCAAACCTGGTCATATACATTTGTATTTCCTTGATTGATTAATCATTATAGAAACGACCGGAAGTATTAATTGATAGAACCAAACTCCCTATAAGTTAACAAGTTATTAAATAAGAAATAGTAAGAAGACAAAAAGCAACCAATATAATAATTATTTAAAGGAAAATATGATAACCATTAGGTTCATTTCTTACGGTAGAAGTGATAAGCCATACTCTTACCAATATCTCTAGCCATATTAACCAAATCCGCCCTCATATAGTCAAGCGCAGTTTTTTTACTGCAGTAAACTATTATATTATTCATTTTATAAAATATTAAAACAAAATATAACTCACTTTTTGATGTCTACCATACTTGTTGTCTTCATGATCAAGGAATTGTATTTGTAGAGATTGTTGATTGGACATTCGTTGACCAACTTTGGAGATACCTATTACATTTCCAGTGACATCTATATTTTGTCCAATTTATATTATACCCCCTTTCCGAGAGTATATATTCCCCCTCCCATTTACATAGAGATTAAGAAATGGAGGAAGTGATGTAAGTGTTGTGAATATAAAAGTAAAGTATGAGAGAGAATAAGTGGGAAGGAATAGTAAGTTAATAGGAATTCGACATATACTCTGGAACAGACTAAAAAAGAAAAGTGGACATATACTCTGGACGGAGGGAGTAGTTAATAGTATCGTCAACTAATAAAAAAAAATACCAATAATTTAGTAAAAGTAAATGTACATGCTTATCGAATAAATTCTTCTTATTTGCCCTCGTGCTTTCAAGCTTGTCAAATGGGATGATTTCAAATGTATATTTAAGAACATTTGGTAGATTCTCAATTATTTTGTTTATGTTTGTCGAAGTATCTGTTAGTACCTCACTATGCTTAACTCACAATTAATCATAGTAAATATGTTTTGATAAATAAATAATCAATCCATTGATTATATGATGTATACAAAAGACCTGAACAGATGCAACCAACAAGCCAAGCTTCTACATGATTTATCTATCATCCACACATCAAGCAAACTGAAAAACTACCTATTACAAACTCCCTCAACCTCAAATGAATTATCAAGATGATATCTTCAAACAAGCTTCAACAGCTAAGGCCCTACAAGCCTAACAGCTGAGCTCCTCTCCTCCAACAGCTAAGACTGTTCTTCACCAACAGCTGAGACTCCTGTGAATACGTGTGTTTGAAATTTGAGAATATTCATAGCAACATTAAAATTATGAGAGTCGCCACGCCGTTTTAGTTATAGCCAAAACATTGAGAAAAAGCATGTTTAATGGGTTCGGGGGTCAAATTACAACAAGAGAAGAATATTGAACGTTATCACTCCTATTGCCCGAATGATCGGTCTTTCTATCATGATGAATGTGTTAGTAGTGTGTTAGTGTTTGAGACCGGATCCGAAGATTGCCTACGTTCCTCTCAATGTGAGAAGCTCAGGTCAGCGTAGTTCGAGAGAATTAGAATAGGCAGAAGAATCGGGATCATGCATAATGAGGGGGAATTACCTAAAGTTTAGGGTTTAGAAGTAGTTCCTAGATCATCCTCGGGTTGATGAACCCTAGATCATCATCGGCTATGAAATAACATGTAATTATGAAGATCGCCACCCTAAATATGGCATAAATAAGGTTTTAATCTATGAACACGAAGAACATGCAAAGAACATATTATGAACATGCAAAGCATATGAATAAACATGCAAGAACATGAATATTAAAGATCTTCATTAGAAATAATGCAAGAACATGAAGAAATAAGTTAGACAACTTACCTATGTTGGCAAGAAATAAACCTTGATCTTCTTGGAGGTTTGAATGCTAATTAGAGAGCAAAATTGTGTTTAAGAACTCTCAAATTCGGATCTTAGAGCTCTCCCAAATCGGACCCCTAAACAAATAGCATGGGATTGGTTTATATAGTAAACTGAGGGGAAGATTTGATGGTCCAGATCATCCGGCGCAAGGTTGGCCGCCTGGCCATGATTGAAGCCGGTGCAAGAGTGGCCGCGTGGCCAAGGTTAAGGCGTGGCAAGGTTGGCCGCGTGGCCAAGATGGAGGGCCGCGGCGAAAGTGGCCGCGTGGCCATCGTTGCGCGCTGACTTGAAATTCAAGCTAGGGTTTTACTGTTCATACAAGGCAACCCTAAATGTCCATATTTAATGTTTTCTAGAACATTGAGCCATTTTTGGGAATCCGGGACAAGTCTTTGCAAGGTTTCTAATTCCTATAAAGTCCTTGTATATTTGGGAAAGTCCTAATAAACTCATTTTCAGGTCGGGTACTAACAGTAGCCCCTCGGCGACGCTTCTTACAAGGCAATGTGGGGTCGACGATAAGAGAAGGATCTGTCTGAAACATGAGTTTCAAAACAGATGAAAGGTAAGGGAACGGCTGAACCTTGGCAGGCGACCTACGTATCCGCGGGGGAATCAAGCCAAACGTAGTTCAAATCTGATGGGGAAATTGGGAAGGACTGTCCTCTGATGGGGAACAACGTTTTCTGCTGGGGAAAATGCACTTGCTGGGGATGAGAGATGACCATGTTGGTCGGGTGGCTGGACCTTTTCAGGTTTCCTACGTATCCTCCGAGGAATCAAGCCGGTCGTAGTTCAGAGCGATTAGGGAAAAGCGAGCCATTGGACTTCTGCTAGGGATAATAAACCTACGGGCAATATCCTGTATGAAGAACGAACATTCGTTAGGAAATGAAGTCATTTGGGAAAAATAAAGATTACGTCGTCTAAATAATCCCAAGATGGAATGGTAAACGCAATCAGGATCGCCAGGGCTCCTGCCGATTGTGCTAACGAAACGCCGAGGCTTCTGCCAACCACGATCGATCAAGGATACGTATGTCATAGAGGCGCCAAAGTCTCTACAATCATACGAATCCTAATAATAGGTGCTGGATCTCTCGCAAACAGAAACGCCGAGGCTTCTGCCAATCGCGATTGATCAAGGATACGCATGTCATAGAGGCGCCGAAGTCTCTACAACCATACGAATCCAAATAATAGATGCTGGATCTCTCGCAAACAGAAACGCCGAGGCTCCTGCCAATCGCGATCGATCTAGAATGCGTATGTCATAGAGGCGCCGAAGTCTCTACAACCATACGAATCCTAATAATAGATGCTGGATCTCTCGCAAATAGAAACGCCGAGGCTTCTGCCAATCGCGATTGATCTAGGATGCGTATGTCATAGAGGCGCCGAAGTCTCTACAACCATACGAATCCTAAGCAAATATTAGGAAATGCTAAAATAATAGATGCTGGATCTCTCGCAAACAGAAACGCCGAGGCTTCTGCCAATTGCGATCAATCTAGGATGCGTATGTCATAGAGGCGCCGAAGTCTCTACAACCATACGAATCCTAAGCAAATATTAGGAAGTGCTAAAATAATAGATGCTGGATCTCTCGCAAACAGAAACGCCGAGGCTTCTGCCAATCGCGATCGATCTAGGATGCGTATGTCATAGAGGCGCCGAAGTCTCTACAACCATACGAATCCTAAGCAAATATTAGGAAATGCTAAAATAATAGATGCTGGATCTCTCGCAAACAGAAACGCCGAGGCTTTTGCCAATCGCGATCGATCTAGGATGCGTATGTCATAGAGGCGCCGAAGTCTCTACAACCATACGAATCCTAAGCAAATATTTGGTGAAGAATGGAAATTTTAAGGGGCTTTCCGTTCCCAAAGGTATCGAATATCAGTCAAAATAGCGCTAAGGGCACCTAAAATGAATCAAAGGGGAATGTACTAGGGGTAAAACTGAAATTTTGCATGTGGAGGCAAAGATGATGGATTGTTATGAAGTCGCAAACGGGATGAACTCTCGGGGAGTCACAAAGGTGATAGACTCTCGGGGAGTCACAAGGGTGACGGACTCTCGGGGAGTCACAAAGGTGATAGACTCTCGGGGAGTCACAAGGGACTCTTTGGTGAGTCACAAGGGCAAATGACCTTTAGGGAGACGCGAAGGATATGGACTCTCGGGGAGTTGCTAATATGGGAAACATGATCCGGGTTCCGCTTATCCTAATTTAGGAGGGGATGAGGCTACGAGCCATTGAGACCAAGGTGTTAGGTAAGGGACATTTTTCTTGGTTGCCTAGAGGTAGGACCTAAGGCTTTTTTAAGGAAAGGGAATAAGGAAGATGGTGATCTCCTAATCTTGAGATAGGGATGCCAAAGATGTCACGGCTTCTTGGGCTTTAGATTATGTCTTGGAGATAATGTGGGCTTCCTAGGCTTACAAGCTAGGGATTGGAGTTTATTTAAGCATGAGGAGAGTATTCTATCCTAGGCTTAGTGCTAGGGCTTGGAAAGGTTGAGGTTTGGGAACTTCCTAGATGTTAGGGTTTCGAACAAGGGTTTGGAAACTGGTGTTTAAGGACCATGACTCTCCTAGGTTTGGGACTAGGGCTTAGGAATTTCCTAGGTCTAGGAGGCTAGGGCTTGGAGTTGTGGTAGGCTCAGAGGTTGCAAAGGCGTTGGCTTTTAAACATAAGGCTGGGAGTTGGAAAGGTTGTGACTTCTTAGGCTTGAGACCATGGACCGTTGGGAAGAGGGATTGCTTTTGTGGAAAGTCCACTAAGATTGATGTTAGGGTTCACCATTTTCCGGGATTGGTGACTATGGCTTGGAAATGTTCGTGGTAACCTAGGCTTTGGGCTAGGTTTTAAGGCTAAGGACTGTAAACTTCCTATATTTTGAGACTAAGGTGAAGGAATTTCCTAGGTCTAGGACTAGGGTTTGAAGGGAATGTTGAATCCTACGCTTGATGATAGAGTTTAGTGAGGATATAGTCTCCTAGGCCCTGCGGCTAGGGTTTAGAAAGAGTGCGACTACCTAGGCTTGAGGCTAGGGTTTGGAGCGAATGCGAGTACCTAGGCTCGAGGCTAGGGTTTAGAGCGAATGCGACTACCTAGGCTCGAGGCTAGGGTTCAGAGCGAACGCGGCTTCCTAGGCCTGAGGCTAGGGTTGATTAAGTTTTGGACAGGGCATTGTATCCTAGGTTTTGGGTTAGGGTTCAATAAGACGGGGGATTAAGATTGTAAATTTCCTAGGTTTCGAGACTAGGGTTTAGGGAATTTGGAAATGATGTTGCATGCGGGGCTTTGGAAATTCCCTAGAACTTGGGCTAGGGTTAAAGAGGATGGTGCTTCTTAGGCTTGAGACTAGGGTTTGGAGAGAATGCAGATTCCTAGGTTTGAGGCTAGGGTTTAAGAAGGATGTAACTTCCTAGGCTTTAGGCTAGAGTTTAGAGGGAATGTGACTACCTAGGCTCGAGGGTAGGGTTTAGGAAGGATGTGGCTACCTAGGCTTGAGGCTAGGGTTTTGGGGGAACGTGACTACCTAGGCTTGAGGCTAGGGTTTGGGAAGATGTGATTACCTAGGCTTGAGGCTAGGGTTCGGAGCGCATGTGACTTCCTAGGCTAGAGGCTAGGGTTTGTAGAGGATGTGGCAACCTAGGCTTGAGGCTAGGGTTTGGGAATATGTGATTACCTAGGCTTGAGGCTAGGGTTCGGAGCGCATGTGACTTCCTAGGCTAGAGGCTAGGGTTTGTAGAGGATGTGGCAACCTAGGCTTGAGGCTAGGGTTAAGAGAATGTGATTACCTAGGTTTAAGGCTAGGCTTCGGATAGAAGGTGACTACCTAGGCTTGTGGCTAGGGTTCGGAGCGCATGTGACTTCCTAGGCTAGAGGATAGGGTTTGTAGAGGATGTGGCCACCTAGGCTTGAGGCTAGGGTTAAGAGAATGTGATTACCTAGGTTTAAGGCTAGGCTTCGATAGAATGTGACTACCTAGGCTTGAGGCTAGGGTTTAGAGAGAAGGCGATTACCTAGGTTTGGGACTAGGGTTTAGAGGGAATGCGATTACCTAGGTTTAAGGCTAGGCTTTAAATAGAAGGTGACTACCTAGGCTTGAGGCTAGGGTTTGGAGAGAATGTGACTACTTAGGCTTAAGGCTAGGGTTTGGAGACCGAAAGCATTTGAAGGTTTGTCTTGGTTTAGACCGAGCAAGTTTGAGGTCTAAGAGTGTTGCGGTTTGGGGCAGGTGAGCTTGATACCTCATGGCTGGATAGGCTCGATAGGTTAGACCTAGGCTAGAATGCTAGGGTTTAGCTAGGGTAAGCCTCAGACATGTGTTAAGGAGACCGGGGCCTAATGGAATGGTAGGCGTGAGATGTTGGGACATAAGGCTTTCAAGCGGGTAAGTCTTTTGTCCTAGAGAAACCGCGTTATGGGTTAGGGCCAAGCAGGCTTGAGGTCGGCCAAGGAGCAATGGATTAGGATTGGATGATCCTAGTACCTAATACGCATGTCGGGTTTGGGCTCTAAGGTGTGCTAGGTGTGAGCCATATGCGAGAAATGGGTCTGGACATGTGACTATGTTGGCGCTTTAGGTAAAGGGATTGAGTGTCCAAGACTTTGCTCGAGTATAATAGGTGCCTAAGTTGGATTGGGTATGCTCAGGACCTAAGTTTGTCTTAGAGGTCATTGCGCGTGACCAAGCTCGTTCGGCGATTGCGAAGGTGGGTTTGGTATGGGACCAAAGGTGTTAAGCGTACGATTTTTGACTGGACGGGTTTTGATATCTTTATGGCATATCACGGTACGCGGGAGGTCCTATGCGTTCGAGCACGTTTGAGGTTTGGACTCGTGGGGAAGAAAGGTTTGAGATCCATGGAGTTCAAGGGTGGACCTTATAGGTGGCGAGGTTTGGACTCGGCTCGGATTAAGTAGGTTAGAGACCTAAGGGGTTGAAGGTCAGACTAGGAAGTCTTTTGAAGCTAAGGAGCAACATTAGGTTTAAGAGTGGCAGGGCCATGGTTTGGGTATGACGGTAGGCGTAGATGGAATTGTTTTGGTTGGACCAAGTAGGCTTGGGAACTAAAGAGTTCTAAGGGACGAGCTCTAAGGTTATAGACTTAGAGGGTAGACAGTTTTGTGATCTAAAGGGTTTAGGAGTTGAGACCTGAGGTGTGAATCGGATATGCTAGGGACCTATAAGGTAGGTGTTTGGCGGCCTTGCATGGACTTGGGATATAAGGGATCGTTCAACAGGTTAGACTGGGTAGATCTAAGAGGCTGGACCTAGGATGATAAGAGAGCTATGGCCTAGATAGGGTAAGGATGAGTATGTGTTGGTAGGTTTGAGATCTAGGAGATTGGGTAGGCTTGGGACCGGTAGATTCGGGACCTAATGGTTCATCGTAAGGACTTGGCTTTGGCCAACCGGTTTAAGGTTTGAAGGTCTGGGTAGAACCGGTTTAAGGCTTTAGGAGTCACGCTACTAACTTGTGGAGGGTCGAGCTAAAGGGTTATGGTGTAACCTATGTAAGACTGACCGGGTAGGTGTGGGACCTAAGATTTTGAATCAAGTCAGATTGGGACGTAGAGAGTTGAGGGTTTAGGCCTAGGGGTTCCCTAAAGTGTAGGAGATAGGGTAAAGGACCGAGTCAACTCAAGAATCACGGAGATGGGTCTCAGATGGATCGAGGATGTTTTTACAATTTTGTGGAGACCGAGAGTGCGGGTTTATAAACAAAGTGTCAGGGAAGAGAATACTTTTGAAAGTGTTATGATTTTATAAAGATGCCTTATAATTAGTTATGATTCTAACAAATTCAAAGTGTTCGTCATGTGCAGAGTTTGACGATGAAGGGTACATCCTTGTTGAAGCCTCGATATTCTCCGAGAAACCACATAGTCGACCCATTTTGCTGGGGATTATCTAATTTGGTGAGCGGGCACCCTTCCTCCTTTGGGAAATTCTACGTCGAGCTTGATGATGAGGGATGCCCTTCTTCTAAGTATGTGCTTGTCGAAGCCTCGATATTCTCCGAGAAACCACATAGTCGACCCATTCTGTTGGGGAAGCCCCAGTTCGATAAGGGCGTAGAGCGGGGTATCCTACCTCCTTTAAGACGCACCCTTTTTTCTGCCTAGACCGCCCTTGCGGGTTTTCAATCTAGCGGGCATCTCTTTTGCGTCAATATTTTTTTTTTTTTTAATCATTCAGTCGACTAAAAAAAAAAGGAAAAGAGAATTGTTTGAAAACATGCGGGGGCATTTTGGGGAGAGTAAGAGAGAGAGAGAGATAGTACTCACATTTTGACTTTTTGGGTAACTGAGTGTATATATGTACAAAAGGGAGGAAGCCCCTGCTTTGACAGAAAGTAAGTGTTTAGCTCTTTCCTAGATTGTAGAACGGAAGACTTGTCGAGACATTTGAAAATTGTTTTATTCAAGATTCTCATTTGATTGCTCGAGAATGGACCTCGTTGATTAGTTATGCATCTTATGATTATGTTTTAGACAAGTAGTCTCGAAATAATAAATGTTTTGATCAATTGTGAGTGAAGAGATCAGAAGTAGAAATATATGGGGAAGAGAGAAGAGAAAGGAAATTGGCTCAAGGTGGGTTGTGTATATTTTGGACCGAACCGGGAGGTTGCCTACGTTCTCCTCAAGGTGAGGAGCTCAGGTCCGCGTAGTTCGGGGATGACCCGCTTGATGATGGTGTCGGGTTTCAGTGGGTATGTGTGGGGGAAATAAAATAAAGAAAGTTGGCCCAAGGTAGGTTATGTTTGGCTTTGAGTGGTTGCCCGGTTGACGATGAAGTTGGGTTTTGAGTTTAGGGGTGTGAGGTTCGTTTGAGGTGAGTTGTTCTTTGTAGCTCATTGCGGTGGATTACTCCTTTGTAGTTGTTGCAGTGGATTGCTCCATCGTAGTTGTCATGGGTTGCTGCCGTTTATCTACTTTGTAAGGAAAGAAAGGAAAATAGAACATTTGAGGTGAAAAGAAAATGGGACTTTTACTTTTCCATGGTGATAGCCCCTTCTATTTTCTTTTTCTTTTTTTATTTTATCTCTTTGTGCACACCCCTTTTTTTTGCCTAGGCCGCCCTTTTGGGTTTTCAACCTAGCGGGCTTCTTTTTGTGCAATGCTCTAACTTTTGCCTAGGTCGCCCTTTTGGGTTTTAACCTAGCGAGCCATATTTTTTTTTTTTTTTTTTTTTTTTTTATATTTGTACATGAAACATTGGGCAAGACAAGCCCCTAGTTTGCTTTTGCCTCTCTCGATTGCGAGGTAGCTTCCTTATAGTTCAAGCGGTCTTTTGCTGGCGGCGGGCCTCCTAGCCCCTTGATTTTCACCGGTAGAGCTCCATTGGATTATCACGTGCACCAATTAATGGCATGAATGACTTCGTGCACTTGTCTTACATTTGCGATGGAATACGGACAGCCCCAGTGTAACGGCATGTAGTACTCATGAAGGGAGCAAACCAACCCTTTAAATTGTGGCAGCATGGATGTCTATTTGATGATGAGCCACCGCAGTCCATTTCTTTGTCACGACCTTATAAAAAGGGGTCTAATGGTGGGATGAGAGGCGTATGAGGATAGTGTATGGGAGAAGGTGTATATAGAGAGTGTACATGAAGTGTGTACAAGGGGTGAGTGTATAGAGAGAGTGTATGGGGGTAGAATGTAGAGAGAAGAGAAAGTGATTCGTTCATCCCAATTGATCGAAGCATTTGTTATTTTGAGATTAATCGTTTACTTAGTTATGTGAATGGTTTGTGGGTCCATTTACCTTTTAATGAGTCGTCATTAATGAGTAAGATTAAGATTAATTCATCATATAAAGATATAGTAATCAAGCGAAAATGGTGAATAAGACAATTTTCATGAAATTGATATATGCAAGCTTATGTCTCAAGTCTAGAGAGAAAAGAAAAGAAATAAAGACCTTTTTATTGGAACTAAAAGATTTAAACTGACTAGTCCGGGGTGGACTTTTACTTAAAGAAACAAAAATCGTCCAAGGTGGACTTTTGACTAAGGACACTCTAAAACCTACGAAGACTGAATGACCCTTTTCTTTTCTTTTATTTAAAGGAGGTAGCCCCAATTTCCTCTTTTGCCCATGCCCATGTATTCCGTTGGCGGGTGATGGCTCCGCTGTCAATGAGGCTTTGAATCTTCCTCTTCAATTGGAGGCAATCTTCGGTGTCATGCCCAATGTACTGGTGGTATTGGCAGTGTTTGGAGGGATCCAAGACTTGCTTCACCCTACTTGGTTCATAGTTGAACAAAGGAGACAACTTGCCGGCTTGAACTAGACTTTTGAAGAGTTTGGCTAACGGCATACCCAAGTCATCGAATTCGCTCGTCCTTCCTTTCACGAACTATCTTTGAGGGTGATTTAGGTACCGGTACCCCTTGTTGATGAGTAGTCATAGGAGGCATCCCGACGGGGAAAGTCTGTGGCGGGTGTTGACATTAAGCAAGAGGGAGAACTCGGCTGAGGTAATCATAAACGCCACGAATGTCAGACAAATGGTGCCTCTCGATATCTCGTAGGGTCTTATGCATCTCCTTCTGAAAGTGTGTTGCTTGCTCGTTGAGAATGGCCTTAAAATGGATTGCTTGTTCATCGAGGATGGCTTCGAAGTGGGATGCTTGCTTACTGAGAGCAGTACCGGTGTAGAGGATTGTCTCGGGATCTTGGGTAGCAGCTTCAGTTGCAACTTCGATGTTCCTTGCAGCCGACATGATGCAGAACTCTATGTCATGAAAGAATTAGATTCGTATTTAATGATAAGGCATCGTTATAAAATCATTTTTTGGAAAAGAGTTGGTCCCCACATTTTTGAAATGCATTTTGGTAAAAAATTGAAAGTTTGACCGGGCCGAAGTTGCCTACGTTCCCCTTATCATGGGGGAGAGGTCCCACACAATAAGAGGCTCAGGTCGCCGTAGTTCGAATCAAGTTAGACTTTTTAAAAAGAGGTGAGAGGTGACCATAGGGGTCAATTTGATAGAGTCTTTTTAAGATAAAGAGCGATCTTGAGGTCAAAAGTAGGAGATGACTCGGTCCTTGGTCAAGCATGGGTGAGGAAGACCTATAGGAGTTGGTTTTGATTGAGTCGGGTATGGTTTGACTTATGGTTTGACCTAAATTTGACCTAAGGTTTGACCTAAGGTTTCAGACAAGAAGTGGTTCAAGCTAGAATGCGATGATAATGGTGGGTTGACCTAGATGGGTAATGGATAGGTCGACCTAAATGAGAAGGGTTGGATTGACATATATGGTGAATGAATCAAGATAGCGGGTTGTAGCGGGTTGCCTATGGGATGATCTAGGCGGGATAGACATGGTTTGACCTAAGCGGGTCGAATGTGAGTTGGTTGACCTAAATGGTTGACCTATACGGGTTAAACATGGGTAGGCTGACCTATTCGGGTTGGTTGACCTAGGGAGGTCGGTAGATAGATTCAAGACGGGCAAGTCGACTTAAGCGGGCCAAGGTTTGACCTAGATGGGTCAAAGGTAAAGGGGTAGTTTTAACCTAAGACGGACGAGTTGACCTAGATGGGTTGAGGATGGTGTGTGGACCTAAACGGGTCGAGACAGGTTGACCTAGGTTGGTATGGACAACGGTGGGTCAAATAATGACCTAGGTGGGTCAAGATGACGGTTTGACCAAAGCGGGTTAGGACCAAAGGTAATTGGGTTCACCTATGGGATCAAAGATTGACCTAAGAGGTCGAAAACGGATAAGGTTGACCTAGGAGTCCAAGTTTGACCTAAGAGGTCGAAGGTGATTGGGTTGACCTAGGAGGTCAAAGGTTGACCTAAGAGGTCAACGGGTGATAATGTTGACCGAGGGGGTCAAAGGTTGACCTAAGAGGTCAAAGGTTGACCTAAGAGGTCAACGGGTGATAATGTTGACCGAGGGGGTCAAAGGTTGACCTAAGAGGTCAAAGGTGATAAGGTTGACCTAGGAGGATGAGGTTGACCTAGGGGGTCAAAGGTTGACCTAAGAGGTCAAAGATGATTAAGTTGACCTATGGGGTCAAAGGTTGACCTAAGAGGTCGAAGGCGGATGAGGTTGACCTAGGGGTTCAAGGGTAGACCTAAGAGGTCAAAGATGGTAAAGTTTACCTAGGGGGTTAAATGTGATAAGGTTGTCCTAGGAGGTCAAGGGTTGACCTAAGAGGTCGAGGGTAGATAAGTTTGACCTAGGGGGTCAAAGGTGATAAGGTTGACCAAAGGGGTCGGAGGTGATAAGGTTGACCTAGGTGGTCAAGGGTTGACCTAAGAGGTCGGAGGTGATAAGGTTGACCTAGGAGGTCAAGGGTTGACCTAAGAGGTCGGAGGCGGATAAAGTTGACCTAGGCGGTCAAGGGTTGACCTAAGAGGTCGAGGGGTGACCTAAGAGGTCGAGGGTGATAAGGTTGACCTAGGAGGTCAAGGGTAGACCTAAGAGGTCAAAGGCGGATAAAGTTGACCTAGGCGGTCAAGGGTAGACCTAAGAGGTCAAAGGCGGATGAGGTTGACCTAAGCAGTCAAGGGTTGACCTAAGAGGTCAAAGGTGAATGAGGTTGACCTAGGCGGTCAAGGGTTAACCTAAGAGGTCAAAGGTGTATGAGGTTGACCTATGGGGTCAAAGGTTGACCTAAGAGGTCAAAGGTAGATAAGGTTGACCTAGGATGTCAAAGGTTGGGAAGGTTGACCTAGGTGGTCAAAGGTAGACCTAGGAGGTCAAAGGTAGATAAAGTTGACCTAAGAGGTCAAAGGTTGGGAAGATTGACCTAGGCGGTCAAAGGTTGACCTAGGAGGTCAAAGGTAGATAAAGTTGTCCTAGGAGGTCAAGGGTTGACCTAAGAGGTCGGAGGCGGATAAAGTTGACCTAAGAGGTCGAGGGGTAACCTAAGAGGTCGAGGGTGATAAGGTTGACCTAGGAGGTCAAGGGTAGACCTAAGAGGTCAAAGGCGGATAAGATTGACCTATGGGGTCAAAGGTTGACCTAAGAGGTCGAAGGTTGACCTAAGGGGGTCAAGAGCGGAGAAAGTTGACCTAGGGGGTCAAAGGTTGACCTAAGAGGTTAAAAGACAAATGAGGTTGACCTAGGGGTCAAAGGTTGACTTAAACGGATAAGATTGACCTAGGGGGTCAAAGGTTGACCTAAGGGGGTCAAGAGCGGAGAAGGTTGACCTAGGGGTCAAAGGTTGACCTAAGGGGGTCAAGAGCGGAGAAAGTTGACCTAGGGGGTCAAAGGTTGACCTAAGAGGTTAAAAGACAAATGAGGTTGACCTAGGGGTCAAAGGTTGACTTAAACGGATAAGATTGACCTAGGGGGTCAAAGGTTGACCTAAGGGGGTCAAGAGCGGAGAAAGTTGACCTAGGGGATCAAAGGTTGACCTAGGAGGTCAAAGGTTCAGAGGGTTGACCTAGGCGGTCAAAGGTTGACCTAGGGGGCCAAAGGTTGAGAAGGTTGACCTAGGCGGTCAAAGGTTGACCTAGGAGGTCAAAGGTTGACCTAAGGGGTCAAAGGCGGATAAGGTTGACCTAGGAGGTCAAAAGTTGGTAAGGGTTGACCTAGGGGGTCAAAGGTCAAAAGGTAGATAAAGTTGGCCTAGGCGGTCAAAGGTTGATAAGGTTGACCTAGGGGGTCAAAAGTTGGTAAGGGTTGACCTAGGGGGTCAAAGGTTGAGAAGGTTGACCTAGGCGGTCAAAGGTTGAGAAGGTTGACCTAGGCGGTCGAAGGTGAAGGGTAGACCCAAATGGATCGCAATGATGGCCCAACGGATGAGCGATGGACCTTAGAGGTCGCCTAGATACAATGCACATTTTATTTTGCGAAAAGTTTTGCATTTATTTACATCCTAAATGGGTGGTCCGAGGAGTGTCCTAATCTCTATGTGTGGGTTGACACGGGTTAGGTTAAAGGTTCCCACCGCTCGCGGAACGTACACGGTGAGTGGAGTAGACGAGTGACTCGAAAAATGTGAGGCAGTAGCGCACAAATTCCTGCACATCGAATACTCCGGGTAGTAGGGACCTGTGCAGTGCTGACACGGACTAGTGGTAGTGTGTGGCAAGAAACTAATTCTTTTTAAGGAGAAAAGAGAGAAGTTTTGAATGTTTGAATGATGCTATGCAATGCAATGCAGGAGAAGGAAAATAATGTACAAGGGAGCATAGCAGAGTTTTGTTTGACCCTAATACTAAGGGGAAAATAACAAAGGTACAAGGATACAAGGTATATACAAAGTACAAGTATCAACAAATTACAAGTATTAACATTGCGGGGTGCACGGGTGCATGTGTAAACATGGCAAGTATGTGAGGTGCATGTATAAACAGGGCAAGTGTGTGCATGTGTAAACATGGCAAGTGTGTGTAGGGTGCCTGTGTAAACATGGCAAGTGTGTGAGGTGCATGTGTAAACATAGCAAGTGTGTGTGAGGTGCACGTGAAAACATGGCAAGCGTGCATGTGTAAACATGGCAAGTGTGTGCACGTGTAAACATGGCAGGTGTGGCAGGTGTGTGCATGTGTAAACATGGCAAGTGTGTGCATGGAGAAACATGGCAGGTGTGTGCATGTGTAAACATGGCAGGTGTGTGCATGTGTAAACATGGCAGGTGTGTGCATGTGTAAACATGGCAAGTGTGTGCATGTTTAACATGGCAGGTGTGTGCATGTGTAAACATGGAAGGTGTGTGCATGTCTATACATGGCAAGTGTGTGAATGTGTAAACATGGCAAGTGTGTGCATGTGTAAACATGGCAAGCATCATGATGTGACGAAAGTTAGACCCACTAAGTTTGAAAAAGTTTCAAAGCAGTCCCCAGCGGAGTCGCCACTGTGAATACGTGTGTTTGAAATTTGAGAATATTCATAGCAACATTAAAATTATGAGAGTCGCCACGCCGTTTTAGTTATAGCCAAAACATTGAGAAAAAGCATGTTTAATGGGTTCGGGGGGTCAAATTACAACAAGAGAAGAATATTGAACGTTATCACTCCTATTGCCCGAATGATCGGTCTTTCTATCATGATGAATGTGTTAGTAGTGTGTTAGTGTTTGAGACCGGATCCGAAGATTGCCTACGTTCCTCTCAATGTGAGAAGCTCAGGTCAGCGTAGTTCAAGAGAATTAGAATAGGCAGAAGAATCGGGATCATGCATAATGAGGGGGAATTACCTAAAGTTTAGGGTTTAGAAGTAGTTCCTAGATCATCCTCGGGTTCATGAACCCTAGATCATCATCGGCTATGAAATAACATGTAATTATGAAGATCGCCACCCTAAATATGGCATAAATAAGGTTTTAATCTATGAACACGAAGAACATGCAAAGAACATATTATGAACATGCAAAGCATATGAATAAACATGAAAGAACATGAATATTAAAGATCTACATTAGAAATAATGCAAGAACATGAAGAAATAAGTTAGAAAACTTACCTATGTTGGCAAGAAATAAACCTTGATCTTCTTGGAGGTTTGAATGCTAATTAGAGAGCAAAATTGTGTTTAAGAACTCTCAAATTTGGATCTTAGCTCTCCCAAATCGGACCCCTAAACCAATAGCATGGGATTGGTTTATATAGTAAACTGAGGGGAAGATCTGATGGTCCAGATCATCCGGCGCAAGGTTGGCCACCTGGCCATGATTGAAGCCGGTGTAAGAGTGGCCGCGTGGTCAAGGTTAAGGCGTGGCAAGGTTGGCCGCGTGGCCAAGATGGAGGGCGGCGGCGAAAGTGGCCGCGTGGCCATCGTTGCGCGCTGACTTGAAATTCAAGCTAGGGTTTTACTGTTCATACAAGGCAACCCTAAATGTCCATATTTAATGTTTTCTAGAACATTGAGCTATTTTTGGGAATCCGGGACAAGTCTTTGCAAGGTTTCTAATTCCTATAAAGTCCTTGTATATTTGGGAAAGTCCTAATAAACTCATTTTCAGGTCGGGTACTAACAACTCCACGTCATCAAAACCTTGCAGAATGATTATTCCAATGTTATCAACATTAGAATAACACATATTGAAGCTTGACCAAGTGTGAATACACCTTCTCCAAACCTTGACAACCTGCAAACAAAGGAATAATACACTATTAGTCAAAGTCAAAGACTGACCATTAATTCTCTGTACCTTTGTCCCCCAAACGGCTATGTGTCCCCCAACGGCTATATGCCAACCCTTATATAAAGGAGTATACTGGCATGTTGTCAAGTGACCCTTTTTCACCTATCCCACAACCCTACACTGTTTGAAAACCTTTGTAGCCTTACTGCATATTCTCCTTGCAGTCCTTAAATATTTGCATAAACCCCTGCAAATATTGTGCCTTCTTGCACCCAGTTACAACCCTCTTTCAGCCAGCTAACAGCCAAGCTATATTTTTGTAAACACACTTGTGATTATTTTCTTTTTCTTTTAGCTTAGAAAGAAGCAACCTTAATTGAAGTGTCAATTAAGTAGAGGGGGTTATTCTTGTAAGCTCTAAAGAGAGCGGATTATAGTGGATTGATCTCACTGTTCCAACAGTAGGGGTGGATGTAAGAGAAGGGTTTGCCTCTGAACCACTTTAAAATACTGTGTACACTCTTGTCTCAACACTAACACACACATACACCTTCTCCTTTCATTTACTTACTTATTTTTATTCCGCTGCACATTTCTTTTTATCATTATCTCTAAACAGCCAACCTCAAACCGTTAGTTGTCCAAGTTTTAATTAATCTGTTCATTTAGTTTAACAGGGCCTTTCAATTGGCATCAGAGCTTGGATTCACCATACAGAGTCTAACAGCTTGTGATAGATCCATTCAACCCACCATGCCTCAACCAAGAAGAAACAATGAAAAGGACATTCCACACATTTATGATTGTGGATCATTTGAGATTTATTCATCAAAAATCAAAACCTATCTAGATGCTAATAGCATATGGAACTGGTATGTATTAGAAAATGAAGTTGAACCTCCCACTCAAGCTGAAGTCAATGGAGGAGGTAGCAAACTCAAATCTCCTGAAAACTGGACTGATGCACAAAGACAACTTATGACTGCAAACTTAAAAGTAAAAAACATTATGCAAAAAAGTGTAAATGACTCCCTAGCTCAAGAAATAGCTAAAGTACCAAGTGCTAAAGCATCATGGGAATTAATTAACATAAAGTTCACTAAACACACCAGTGTTAGAACCCATAATCTATATAACCTATTAAGACAGTTAGACAACTTCAAATTCTATCCTGGAGAGAAAGTGAGTGCTGAAGACCAAGATTTGAAGATCTTGTAAGAGCCATTTTAGACCATGGCAAAACCTTTGAACAATCTGACCTATGCTTAAAGATCTACTCTAATCTTCCTCAAGAATATGAGAAAGTATCCCTTCCCATTAGAGAAGGAGCTGAATGGAGTAGTATGACCATAGAACAATACTTTGGTAAACTTGAAGCTTATGAACTGGAAGGAATGATCAAAATTCAACCAGCATCCACCATATTTCAAACCCTTGCCCTTGTAGCTCAAGAGCAAACCCAGAAACAATTTTCTCAACAGGACTTTGACACTCTTGTTATTAATGCTCTACAAAAGCTGAACATAACTCCTAAACAAGAATCAAAGCCTATATCTCAAGAAGACATCCCAAGTCTCATCTCCATGGCTGTCAGAAATGCCATGAAGCATCAAAAGAAAGCTTTTGATAGAAGATACAGTCCTTCACCATCCAACTAAACTCAAGAAGTTATCAAGAACAACATTAAGTGTTACAACTGTGGTAAAACAGATCACTATGCTGCAGATTGTAAAGAACCTAAGAAACCAAGGGAAAACTCAAAAAGAATGACCTATTCTAAAGATGTCATTAATAGTTATAGGTGCAATTGTTTTAATTGTGTCAAGGCTAAGAATGATAAAAATAAATAACAAGTCATGCTTGCTGACTCTTCTAGGTTTAGTGATGAAGAATTTGACTCATCAGACTCAGATAGTGATGAAGAAGAAGCACTACTGTGTTTGGTTGCACAGGAATGTGATGATTCAGATAATGAAGAAGACCTTGAAGCCTTAGCTGCTACTGAAGAACTCAAAGAGGTACATAATTTTAATTCTCTTAACATTGATGGCTTTAAAAATTTAGTCTGCACCCTTTTGATTCAAAAGAAGAAACAAGACTCTAGCTTTGCTGCCCTCATCACAGAAAACCTTGAACAATCAAAAACCATTGAAAATCTCAAATCCCTAAACGCTAACCTTGAAACAACCAAAAAGGATCTAGAAGAAAAATGTCAAAAACTCGAAAATGACATATTTAGCTCAACAGCTGAGACTGACTGCTCTAAGTCCCAACAGGATAATGAATATGAAATGGGTATCTTGAAGGAAGAAAACATTGCTTTAAAAGGCAAAATTGATTCCTGGAACAAATCAAGCAATGCTCTATCCATGTATCACTTTAATCAAAGACATCCTGGGGACAGATCTGGAATAGGAGCTAAAAACCCTACACTCAAAATCTACACTCCACCTACTGGTGATAGAGCTGTTGAAAATATGATTTTAAAAAGTCTCAACACATTCTCTACCAAGAAACCATCTTACCCCATTCAAACAAAGGAAGATGTGTACAAACAGAGGAGTGAAGAGAGTAAATTGAAAGAGGATTCTCCCATAGCTCCTAAGTCTCAATCTTCCACTAGCACTGATGATACTAAATCTCAGAAAAGGAAGCAACAACAGAAGCCTAGAAAGCCTAGACAAGCCAGAAAGCCAAAGCAAGCTAAACATCCAAGACAAGCTGAACAACCAAGGCAAACTGGACAGCCAAGACATGCTAGATAGCAATGGCAATCCAGGCAACCTAGACAAAACTGACAATATTCCAATGGGAATAGCCATACCTATCAGTCACAAAAGTTCTCTCCTAGATCTTCATACCACTCACAAAATCCCAGACAGCAATCTCATTTCCATCAACCAAATTACAATCAAAACCCATACAACACTGGACACCTATATAATCCACCTCAACCCTTCACATTGACACCCTACATGATGCAAATCATGTCCTACTATAACACCCTTAACCAGTTCTTCAAAAGATGATCAGGTGGCAAGGCTAGGGTACCAAAGAAAATCTAATCCTTTGGACCCAAAAAGAATAAAGGGTACCATAATTTTTAATTTTGTTTTGTAGGAATCCCATAAAGGAATCTGGTACTTAGATAGTGGATGTAGCAGACACATGACCTACAACAAGGAATGGCTTCAATAGTTAACACCCAAGAATGGTCCCAATGTTACATTTGGTGACAAATCCCAAGCAAGAGTCAAAGGATCAGGCAATCTAGTGACCAAAGAGATCATTTTTGCAGATGTATCTTATGTTGAAGGCCTGAAGCACAATTTGATCAGCATTAGTCAAATTTGTGACAAAGGTTACCATGTTATTTGCACAAAGGATCAGTGCCAAGTCAAAGACAAGACCAACAAGGTTATTTTAATAGGAGTTAGAAAGAAGAACCTTTACTGCCTCCACCTTGAAGTAGTCCAATCCTCTACTGCTCATTGTCTTTTAACCTACAGTCAATCAGATATGTCTTGGCTGTGGCATAAAAGACTTGCTCATCTAAATCTCAAAACCAGTTCAAAATTGTCAATCTCCAACTTGTTAAGGGTCGCCCCAAAATACCCTTCAAGAAGGACAAGCTGTGCAGAGCCTGTCAATGTGGAAAACAAAAGAAGACATCATTCTCTGCTAAAACAAGACTGGACACAACCAAACCTCTTGATCTCCTTCATATGGACTTATTTGGTCCCATTAGAACCAGATCTCTAGATGGAAAGAGATATTCCCTTATAGTTGTTGATGATTACACAAGATTCACTTGGATCATCCTTCTTGAATCCAAAAGTGATACCCTTCATAATCTCACTCAGATGTTCAACAAAGTTCAGAACTTTAAAGGCTTGTCTATCAAAATGATAAGATCTGATCATGGAACTGAATTTGAGAACACTGGAGTAGACACTTATTGCAATCAAATAGGGATTGATCACAACTTTTCAGCTCCAAAAAATCCTCAATAGAATGGAGTTGCAGAAAGAAAGGATAGGACCATTTGTGAAGCAGCAAGAGCAATGCTGTCAGAACATAATCTTCCTAAGTAATTTTGGGGTGAAGCTGTAACTACTGCTGTGTATGTTCAAAACAAAACTTTCATCAATAAGTTTCATATGAAGACCCCATATGAGTTGTTGAATGGAAAGGTTCCCACCATATCCTATTTTCATGGATTTGGGAGCAAATGTTACATTCACAACAATGGGAAGAATAACCTGGATAAGTTTGATTCCAAGAGTGATGAAGGAATCTTTCTTGGTTACTCCAACACTAGTAAAGCCTACAGAGTGTACAAAAAAACAATACTGGTTGTAGAATAATCAATTCATGTTGACTTTGATGAAAACAATGATCAAATCAACACTGACTTATGTGATTTTGATGAAAATATTGGAAATTCTGACAACCTTCCAGAACCTTCACCAACAACCAATAATTCCTCTTCTCCAAATGAGAATAACTTTATTCTTCCTTATGTTCTACCCAAAGACACCTCCAACAGCTTACCTACTCCCAACAGCTTTCCCCTTCCTAACAGCCAAGATGAATCTGTTAGCTGTCAAATAACCCCTTCTCAAATCTCCACTCCAATCCCCATTGACAATGATGAGAACCTTGTTCTCTCCATTCCTATACAAAAGGAAACCATTCCTGAAGGCATTCCTCACTATGATATTTTCATGAGTGCCTTCATCTCTAAAATGGAACCCAAGAAGATCCATGAAGCTCTTCAAGATGCAGACTGGATAGAAGCAATGGAAGAAAAACTGGAACAGTTTGAAAGGAATAAAGTATGGAATCTTGTTCCCAAACCAAGAAATCAAACTGTCATAGGTACCAGATGGGTATTTAGAAATAAAATAAGTGAAGATGGTACTGTAGTAAGAAACAAAGCCAAACTTGTTGCTCAGGGATACAGACAAGAAGAAGGAATAGATTATGATAAAACTTTTGCTCCTGTAGCAAGACTTGAAGCCATAAGACTATTTTTAGCCTTTGCATCTTTTAAAAGGACGAAAGTATTTCAAATGGATGTCAAAAGTGCATTCCTGAATGGAGTACTTAATGAACAAGTATTTGTTGCTCAACCTCCTGGATTTGAACATCCCAAATTCCCAGACCATGTATACAAGTTGGACAAAGCCTTGTATGGTCTAAAGCAAGCCCCTAGAGCATGGTATGATACCTTATCCAAAGTCCTACTTGAAAAGGGATTCACCAAAGGTCATATTGACAATACTCTATTCATCAAAAAATATGGAGATGATACCCTACTCATTCAAGTTTATGTTGATGACATCATTTTTGGTTCATCAAATAAAGATCTTTGCAAAGAATTTGGAAATCTTATGCAAAAACAATTTGAAATGAGCATGATTGGAGAACTAACCTTCTTTTTAGGTCTCCAAGTCAAACAAATGAAGGATGGAATCTTCATTAACCAAGCCAAGTACACTAGAGATATGATAAAGAAGTTTGATATGCAGAATTCCTCAACAGCTAAGACACCTTTGTCTACATCTGCAAAACTTCATGCTGACACTGATGGTCAAAGTGTTGATCAAACACTTTACAGAAGCTATATAGGATCTCTCCTACATGTTACAGCCTCAAGACCAGACATCATGTTCAGTGTATGTCTATGTGCAAGGTTCCAAGCCAATCCCAAAGAATCTCACCTTGCTGCTGTTAAGAGGTTTTGAGATATTTAAAGGGAACTCCTGATTATGTCTTGTGGTATCCTAATGAATCTCCATTCTCACTAATTGGCTTTACTGACTCAGATTATGCTGGATGCAATCTATATAGAAAATCAACAAGTGGTGGATGTCAATTTATTGGATCAAAGATTGTGTCATGGTCTAGCAAAAAGCAAACTTCAGTTGCAACCTCAACAGCTGAGGCTGAATATGTTGCAGCTGGTCTCTGCTGTTCCCAAATATTATACCTAAAAAGTCAACTTCAAGACTTTGGTATGAATGTCACAAATATCCCCATATTTTGTGATAATTCCAGTACAATTTCCATGACTGAGAACCCTGTTCAACATTCTAAAACAAAACACATTGAAGTCAGACACCACTTCATTAGAGACCATGTTAAAAAAGGAAATATCAACTTATCCAAAGTTGGTACTTAGGATAATGTCTCTGACATACTAACTAAAGCTATGGATGAAAAGAGGTTTGAACTTTTGAGAGCAATTTTAGGAATGATTAACTTGCCTAAGTAAAAGGGATAAACTAGAAATTAATTTCATAAACTTTAAAGAAGTGCAAAGACATAGTTAGCTGTCTTACAGTATCCCAACAGCTAACCAAACAGATCTCTATTCAAGGACAATTATATGATGGCCTACTTACATCATATAACTTGATACTTCTACTTAAAACACCTCTACCCATATATAACTTGGTAGGATTCCCTCCTCAAAATCCCTCTCCAAAACAAAAAGTTCAACAAAATCTTGTCCCAACAGCTAACTATCTAACTTAGCTGGTCAAAACCCTCTGCCTTCTTACAAGATCTATTTCCAACAACATCCAGACCCCTTGTCCTGCAAATCTCCCCTTTCATTTGCCCTAGCTGGTGTGGACTGACCTGTCCCCAAATATCTTTCCAACCACACTGGATGCCTCTCCATAACAGGATCTATGAAAGAAACTGAATGCTGAAGAGGTGGACCCATGGTTCTTGGTCACCACTCCTCCACAGCATCATAAGGTGGGAAATCATCCAAGGGAGAAACAAAGCTAAAGGTTCCTGAAGTCTGCATACTCTCAGCAGCTATCATTGCCATGTGGGAAGAAGGACCTCTAATATCCTCTTCCTTGACTTGAACAGGACTACAACACCTCAAATACTGCTTAAACAGTTGAGTGTAAGTAGTTGATGGTGATTGCTGGACCCTATTAAAATTATCTCCCCTTCCTTCAAGCAATGCCATGCTTATTGACAAAGTATCCTTTGTCACTGGGACATAATCCCTTAGCTGTTCAGCAACAGGAACCTTCTTGGCCTGAACAGCTAAGATATCTTCCTGACTCATTAGCTCCCTCAATGTAAATGGCCTCAACACCTGATTTCCCTCAACAACTATCATTCCAATATCCTTCTCATGGACCTTTAAACCCTCATTTCTTATCAAATCTCCAAGAGAATGAACCCTTTGAACTTCTGTTTGTGCAGCACTTGCATTGCTGCTCTCTTCTCCCTACCCTCATATTCTATCCAAACAACTTTATACTTCCTCTCTCCTCCTCCTGTTTCTCTTTTCCCTTACCTTTAACCTCATTTAGATGTGCCAATCTCTCTCTCTCTAACTTCTCCAAAACTTCCCTCTCACACTCCCAATCTCTCTTTCTCTTCTCTCTCTCTCTCTCTCATTTCTCTATACTTAAGAGGGTGATCAAAGGGAAGCTGTTCAACTTCCTCCTGCAACTGATGATCACTCTATATAGTGTATGATCTGTACTCTCTCTCAAACTTTTCTCTCTCAGTCTCTTCTCCTATATGGATTGAAAAGATTAACTTTTTAGCTGTCTGAGCCATCTTTTTAGGACTAAACTTAGATGACAGTCTTCCCATTTTCAAGAATTGAACTAAGAATGCCCTCAACAGCCAAGACTAAAGAGAATGAACTTAGTGTGTATTCATCATCTAAGTACATATTCCTTATATACACAAGGAATTTATGACTATTCATAATAGAGTAAGATTATAGACTTAGCTGTTAAATTTTAATGTTGGTTCAAAATATCAACTGATTTGACCATAAAATCTGTACTATTGGTTAAAAAACATGGCAAGTCTGAGAATGTGATGGTCAATATTAATTTTGAAGAGTGCAAGGTTATATTTGTCCCTTACTTTCCATTAATAGCCGCCCGCTATTTCTGGGAATAAATGGTATCTCATTTAATTCCATTCTATTTACTGTTCACTTGAACAGTAAAAGAGGATAACTTTCAAATATTCCTAAAATGGCTACTTTAATTCCCCACGCCGCCTCGATCTTCCAAAATTATAACCGTTGTCCCCACCATCTACCTCGATTCATCTTCTTTTAACTCTATTTAAACCTTGAAACAGTTAACACCCCTCATTTTTCTTTTCGATTTCGCATCCTCTGTTTTAAAACCCTAGCTCCCCTGTTCTCATTCTTCACCTTACCCTCTTAAATGGCTCTACCTGAAGAATCCCATGGCTACTACATTGAAAGCGAGTTCTTTGAAGGAGAAATAAGAAGCCACGTCAAAACCATTCTCGAAAACAATAATCTTCTCAACATGTTAACTGCTGAGAATCCAATTCTTGAAAATGCATGTATGGAGGTATACAAAATTGGAAAAAGGCTCAAAGATAGCACCATTCATTGTGTGTTTGAGAATGTTACAATGCTCATCAGACTTGAAGATGTGTACACAACCTATGGCATCTCTAATGATTCAAGCCTTGTGAAAAATGTGTGGAACACCAACTTAGATTCAGAATTCAGTACTCTCTACAAGCAATTCACCAATCAAGATGATGTTGACTATGACTCAGTGAAAAACAATCAATCTGGAAAAAGAATATCTCCATCAACAATTCAGCTCTCAGTGATGTGGTCATCAAAGGAATGTGTGGAAAACAATCTTCCTTAGATCAATTGAGCTCTGCAGAATGGAAGATTGCTCTTGGCCTAATTAGAAGGAAAATTAATTGGTGCACAGTCATGCTGGAAAATTTCAATCTTGCCACTTCCCCATCTCTCCTCAAACCTTATCTGAGATCAACCAAACCAAACCTATTTAGGTTCATGAGTGGAATTCTTGCAAAGAAGCTCAATAATCACCCAGCCATTCTCAGCACTAAATGGCTTGTTTTTGTTCCTCTAAGCAAATCCAAGAAGTTTGACAAGAAAACCATCCCTCTCAAAGGATCTAAAGAGAGAACAGCTAAGCCATCCAAATCCAAGTCTTCAACAGCTAAGGCAACCAAGAAGGTCCAAACAGCTCAATCAAGACCTGATAAAGCTCTAGCAACCAAGATGATCACTAGAGCAACAACAAAGTCACCAGCTAGAAAAAAATCCATTGCTTTCAAAAGAACTGGCAAGAAGAAGATTGATGAACCTCCCTCCTCATCAACCTCCTCTACATCCAGTGAATCAACAAGAGACACTTCTTAAACCTCCTCATTACATGTTGATAGCAATGAGAACACTACTGAGAATGGAGAAAAAGTTAAAGCTGCTGATAGCAATATGAGCAAAATCTATATTGATGATGAAACACCAGTTAGTGAAGGAGAATCTGAGGTTAGGAAAGCTAGCAGCTCCAGTGGTGCAATAAAGATTGATGAAGAAGAATTTGGTGTTCAAATGACTCTTCAGCAACAAATTAAAGAGATCAGGAAAGCCAAGCTTGGTACTGAGCAAGATGTGCCATCACATGATATAGTGATCTCAACAGCTGAGGCAGACATCCCAACAGCTAAGGCACTCCTTCTCCTTCCAAGCAATGTGGAGAAGGTAACCACCTCATCCTCTTCTGATGACCACTTTGTTATTGTTCATAGAAAACCTGTTAGATCTCCTTCTCCTTCTCCCAAAAGACTCAGGCACTCCTCTCCCCCTTCTCCCCATCACACCTCCAGCTCAGATCATGTTGCTGCCATTGAAGGCATTCTTCATCTTAAAACTCATTCTCCAGTTGAAACCCATAGGGGGAATCTACCTAGTTCAGAGAGCCTTGCTAAGTCAAGGGGGACCTCTCCAGGTCATAAATCTACCCCAACAGCTGAGACCCCAATACTACCTTCTCCTCCCCTTCCTGTCACACACTCTATCTCTCTCCCTCCCAGATCTCCTGATCACTCTACTGTTTTTCCAATCCTCAACCCTAATCTCATTAAAATTATCAAGGACAAATCTGTCTCCAACATTTCTGAGGAAGAAAGAGCCTCCCTCTTTGAACAGCTATCTGACAAATTCTCAATTGATGAATCCCTCAAAGCATTTGACTTTATGAGAATTAGAGAAGCCAGACACACCCAAGGTCAAGGTGGATCATCAGCTCCTAAACCTGCCTCTACAGCTAACCCTCCCTCTAAATCAATCTCCATCCCTCAAATTGATCTTTACACATCCATGCCATCTCCTAGCTTCTGGGCACTTGAATGTGACATTAACTTTTCTATCCCAATAGTTCAAGAAGCCCACAATAAGTTTAAGTCTGTTCCAATTCTTCCTCCTCTTCTTAATCCTCATAATCTCCCCAATCCCTGGGAAATGACCAAAACTCATATGAGTATTCATGCAAGGAATATTGGGGGGCCAACTTTTTTATGCTTATGAAGAGTGGAAGAAATTTAGAATCACCACTCAATATTCCTTCCTCTTTTCTCCTCCAAAACTTCCAAATCCCCTCAATTTTTCAAACCTTGCTGAATGGGAACTTGTCTTTTCCCATCTCATTTCTAACAATCTTCAGGGATGCCTCTATGCTCCTTCCTCCCTTGTGTATGCTCTGTGCATTCAATATGCCCAGTCCATCTTTTGGACCCTGCTTTCCAAAAAGAGCTGCATAATGGGACTAATTGTCAAAAGCCTCTTCCCAATCTCTTCTGTATATCCTCAACATCTTCCTCCACCTCCTCCTAAATTCCATAAGAAATCCAGATCACAATTTGAAAATCTCCCTCCAAATTTTGATCCATTCAAATACACCACACTATTTCATCCCACCTTCACTGACTTCAACCAATTCTCAGCCTCCCTCATTAGACAACTCAAATCTGCCATTCTCAAAAAGCTTGACAATGTATCTGAGTTCATCCTGCAAATAGGTGAAAATCCAATTGATCCTTCTCCTGAATAGCCAACCAAAATAGCTTTCCCACCTCCTACTCTCAGTAGCCATTCCCTGCCTCCAAAACCATCACAGGCGTCAATGGGAGTGTCACCATCTGATGATACCACATCTCCTCATCTACTGCAAGCTTGGATTTGTCCAAGGCTTCTTTACAACCAACCAGTCCTTACCAAAGAACTGTTGGTAGTGGTGCCCTAGGAACATTTAATAAACGTTGTAATTGTTATCATTTATTTCATATCAATAAAGATATATTTTGATTATTATTGTTGTTCATGTTTACTTATAATAATCTCCGTCCCTAGTACTTGTTAAGCACTAGTATAAAGGCTAAATGATCATGGGATGATCATGTTAGATTTATGGGTAATTGTTTGGAACAAGGTACTGGACATGACCCGCTGTATGAGATTTGTGTCATGGTCTATGTCGTACATATATCTCATATTAGTTATGTCATTTGAATCCTTAGACATGAAGTTATTATAGTATTCCACTTGATGAACATTATGTTTGACATATTCAAACGCTACCTTTAACCGGGTAGTTATAAAGTGTATGATTGGCATAATCGGATTCACGTAAGGAAGAATAATAAGCTAAAAGGATTTGTCCCTCTTCGGAGAGATCTCAAGCTTAGGCCTCTCGTAGGAATGATGTTGATGAAAATGTTCGGCCGGACTCAAATGAGTTGATTAGATCAATGTCATTTGGATTATCAACATATTCGGAATCGAGAAAGTATTGAACAAAGACAAGTTGACCGTTTGACCATGACTTGTGTTCAATGAGATCGTGGACAAAGGGATTTTGACATGTTCTAAAGGAATGCGAACTTGTATCTAGTTATACTATTTGGGTAGGTATGACGGTTTGCTAGAACCTAATCATATCTTATGGTTTCATGTTTGAACCCATTGCCAACTTAGTGTAATCCTAGAGGGTCACACACAATAGAACGAATCTTAAATAAGGACTATACTGGAATATTGAGTCGAAGGACTTTGGAGGAATTTGGAAATTAGGGAAATCTAGGGAAGATGTGCGACCGCACAAAAGGGCTTGGGCGGCCGCACAGCTTGGCTCAAAAAGTACCAGAAACCTTCCAGATAGATGTGCGGCAGCACAAGTGGTTTTGGGCGACCGCACACCATGTCGGGACTGGTTTCCTAATTTGATTTGGAAAAGAATTTTGGACGGGTTTTGACACAAGTTTCCTATTTGGAATAGGTCTAACTTGTATATAAACAGCCAAATTCGGGCCAGAATTACACCAAGCTTTTGTGCAAGTCTCAAAGAGTTTGAAAGAGGTTTTATTTTGTTCTAAGATATCCTAGATTGAAGAACAAAATAATACACAAATAAAATTCCATATAGTTCATATTGATTGTGAAAACGTGTTTCACAATTTTGGTCTAGCAACCAAGATCAAGTGTTCTTGATATTCGTTAATAGTGTGGATACCGCTAGAGGGTGAAGCTTATCATCTTCAAAGTTCGTGTTCTTACTTGTTCGTGATTAAAGCTTCAATTTCTCCACCAAGATCAAAGACCAAGTTCAAAGTCATCAAGGGTTAGTTTTTCTAGTATTCATATTGCAAGTATTTGATTCAATCATATGAACGGATCTATGGGCTTTGGGTTTCATAAAATTTTAAATGCTATTTTCCGCTGCGCATGTTACTACGAAACCCAACAGTGGTATCAGAGCCCCGTTCATGTTGATTATTTCAATACTTAGATCATGTTGTGTGTATATAAATTGTTTATGTGCCTAACATGATATGAATATTGGATATATGATGTTTATGTGTTATATGATTTTATGTGGTTTATTGTTTTATAACTTTAATCGCACTATTGAATCGCACTAAAAATTATGTTGGATTCTGAATTGTTTGATTATTAATTTTTGATTGGATCAAAGTTTTAATAATCGGGGAAAACATTTTTGAGACAAATTTTCAAACTTTAAAAATTCATTCTGATGCTACTGTGCGACCGCACAGAAATCCTTGAGCGGCCGCACAAGTTTGGGCGACCGCACAATCTTTTCTTGGGAGGCCGCACAGTTGTCAGGATTCTGGTTTTGATTTTCAGTCAGAGTCAGAATCTGGAATTTTGATGGGGTCCGACCAGACCAGTGACAAGACCGACTAGACCTGCTGATCTGGAGTGGGTTTTGGGCAGTTGGTTTGGGTATGAGTCCTGGGGTTTGATTTTCCTATTTGTTTTAGTCTTGTGATTCTAAGATTGGTTCAAGGTTTGGATGGCTAATCTACGTTCATCGAGATTGTGTTTCCCAAACTTGATCGCAATCAAAGTTTCAAAGATAAAACGAAGTTAGAATTATGAAGAGTTCATAATTGCTAAAATTGAGAAACAAAGTTCTTGATTCAAAGATTGGAGATCCATGTGGAATTGTGGATGCAATTGGCCTACGTTCATCGAGACCATCTATTTCTTAGTTTCGGCCACATGGACTATTTTCTTGGTTTCTTGAATTAGTGCGGAATTGTGGATGCCTTATGGCTTAGTTTCGGCCGCACTTCTTGTTGTCTTGATTTGGAGATAATAACCAAAGTTGAAATATTCTCATCCTCATAATTATAGAGAAACTAATGACACATAAATATTATGCTTAAATTAATGGAGATTAATTTAATGGCTAAACTTGATGCGTAACATGTTTATATTATGTGCTCATAAATGTGTTGTATGCTATATGTGATGAACCTTCAAAGAAAGTTTTAAGTCCTTTATTGCCATGCCATGATTAAAACACTTGTTAATGCATGGGTGAATTTATTGTAGACTTGCCCTAGCGAGATGCATTGACTTTATTTATGTATGAGCAAGATAGATAATATGGGCACGCCCTAGCGAGACACATTAACTATACGTTTAAAATGATTGGACTTAATTGAGCGTCAAAACAGTTTTGAGCCTAGGTAAAGATGAGATTTAACATGCTTTTTGAAATAGGATTTCTTAAAGAATCTCATAAAAGGAACAAATAGTCATATGAGATATGATTGACAAGAGTTGTCTACCTAATTAATTTGATTTTGTGTAATCCGCCTTAGCGGACTTAAAATTAAATTAAAGCGGGATCTTAACCCATTTAAATTATATTATACATTGGATGTATGAGAATGTTATATAATTGTAGATAATGACTAACAACACTCAATCAGTTTCGTTGCGATCGATCCTTGAGAATGATAAGCTCCAAGAGAATGGTACTAACTTTATGGATTGGATCTGTAGCCTAATAATTGTTCTAAGGCAAGAAGATAAGTTGTACATTCTCGATGGGCCTCTTCCTGCTGAACCAGAACCTACTGCCCCTAGGGCAGAAAGAGACAGTTACAAGAAACATCGTAATGATTCTAGAGATGTAAGCTGTCTCATGCTTGCTACCATGTGCTCAAAACTCCAACAAAGTTTGGAACATTTGGAAGCCTATGAGATAGGCGTGGAGTTAAGAGCCATGTTTCAAGAGCAAGCTAGGCAAGAGAGGTACAACACCATTGTTGCATTCACTTCTTGCAAAATGAATGAAGGGCAACAAGTGAGTCCTCACAGGCTGAAAATGAAAGGCTATGTAGAGCACCTTGAGAAACTTGGCTATCCAATCCCATTGGAGCTACCCACGGATCTCATTCTTAATTCATTGCCTAAAAGTTATAATCAGTTTGTGATGAATTATAACATGCATGGAATGGATAAGAATCTCTCCGAGTTACATGGGATGCTTAAAACTGCGGAGATGAAGATTGTGGAGAAAGGTTCTCCCGTGCTCTTGGTTCATGATGGGAAGAAGGCTAGTGCCAAAGGAAAGGGTAAGAAAGTTGTCAAACCCAAGATAAGCAAGGCAAAGGTTGCCAAGGCTTCTGAGGCAAAACCCGATTCACAAAAGGATGCAATATGTTTCCATTGTCAAGAAATTGGTCATTGGAAACGTAATTGCAAGGCTTTCTTGGAAGAGCAAAAGAAGAAGAAGAGCAGCAAGGCTGCGTCGACTTCAGGTATCTATATGATAGATATTCTCCTTTCTACCACTGATTCTTGGGTATTAGATACCGGATGTGGTTCTCACATTTGTTTAAATGTGCAGGGACTAAAGAATAGGAGACTGCTTAAAGATGGTGAAGTAGACCTACACGTGGGGAATGGAGCAAGAGTTGATGCATTAGCCGTAGGGACTTATGAAGTCACTTTACCTTCCGGTTTAATACTTGTTTTGAACAATTGCTATTATGTACCGAATTTAAGTAGAAATATTATTTCAATTTCTTGTTTGGATAATGAAGGTTTTAAGTTTCTTATTGAGAATAAGAAATTTTCTATTTATTTAAATGATGTGCTTTATGGTATTGCTAATTCATTTAATGACTTTTATGTCTTGGATGTCAAGAATGAAAATAATGAAAATGTCTATCATATAAATAAGAAATCTAAACCTAATGATGTAAATCATTCTTATTTGTGGCATTGCCGTCTTGGTCATATTAATGAGAAGCGTATCTCAAAACTCCATGGGGACGGTCTCTTGGGTTCATGTGACCTTGGATCATATGATACTTGTGAGTCATGTATTCTTGGGAAAATGACTAAGACACCTTTTACCAAGCTAGGTGAAAGGGCAAGCGACTTATTGGGGTTGATACATTCCGATGTATGCGGACCATTAAGTAGCAATGCTAGGGGAGGATTTCAATACTTCATAACCTTCACTGATGATTATAGTAGATTTGGGTGTGTTTACCTAATGAAACATAAAAGTGAAGCATTTGAGATGTTTAGAATATTTCAAAATGAAGTAGAAAAACAACTTGGCAAAAGTATTAAGGCACTTCGATCAGATCGAGGTGGAGAATACTTGAGTCATGAATTTGATGATCATCTAAAGAATTGTGGAATAGTTTCACAATTGACTCCACCCTGAACACCACAATGGAATGGTGTGTCCGAGAGGAGAAATCGGACTTTGTTAGACATGGTTCGATCAATGATGAGTCAAGTTGATCTTCCAATATCCTTTTGGGGTTACGCTCTAGAAACCGCTGCTTTCACACTAAATCGGTTCCAAAGACTCCATATGAGATGTGGAGCGGAAAGAAACCTAGTTTGTCTTTCATGAGGATTTGGGGTTGCGAAGCTTTTGTCAAAAAACTTGTCTCCGACAAACTAGCACACAAATCTGATAAATGTATTTTCGTGGGATATCCTAAGGAAACTAAAGGATATTACTTTTACAACCGAGAGGACAACAAAGTGTTTGTTGCCCGAACTGGTGTCTTTCTAGAGAAACAGTTTCTCTCCAAAGAAATCAGTGGGAGTAAAATAAATCTTGAAGAAATTCGAGACCCAGAAAATAACGTTGAACCAATAGTGGAACAAGAACAAGAACCACAAGGAGTTGTGGAACCTGTTCAAAATACACAAGTAACTCGTAGATCTGGTAGGTTACGATCCGAGCCCGAGAGATATAGATTTCTCGTAAAGGATAGTAATGAGGTGGAAATCATTGAGAATGATGAACCGATAACCTATCAAGAGGCGATGTCTTCTCCAGATTCGGACAAGTGGCTTGGAGCCATGGAATCCGAATTGCAATCCATGCAAGACAATCAAGTTTGGAATTTGATTGATGCACCTGAAGGTGTAAAAACCATAGGATGCAAATGGGTCTTCAAGAAGAAGACTGACATGGATGGGAAGGTGCATACTTACAAATCTAGACTTGTAGCGAAGGGTTATAGGCAAGTTCATGGTATTGACTATGATGAAACCTTTTCACCCGTAGCAATGATCAAGTCTATAAGAATTTTGCTTGCCATTGCCGCATATCATGACTATGAAATATGGCAAATGGACGTCAAAACTGCTTTCCTAGATGGAAAACTACAAGAGGATGTGTATATGACACAACCGGAAGGTTTTGAACAGAATTCTAAGGTATGCAAATTGCAGAGATCTATATATGGATTGAGGCAAGCTTCAAGGAGTTGGAATCTCCGTTTTGATGAATCGGTCAAAGAGTTTGGTTTCATCAAGAATGAAGATGAACCTTGTGTATACAAGAAGATTAGTGAGAGCATAGTGCTATTCCTTATTTTATACGTGGATGACATATTACTCATTAGAAACGATATTCCTACACTTCAGTTCGTGAAGACTTGGTTAGGAAAATGCTTCGCAATGAAAGATATGGGTGAAGCCGCATATATACTTGGCATTAAGATCTATAGAGATAGATAAAGGAGGCTACTTGGTTTAAGCCAAAGTACATACATTAACAAGGTCATTAGAAGATTCCGTATGGAAAATTCTAAAAGAGGAACCTTACTAGTGTTACATAGAGTTTCTCTAAGCAAGACTCAATGTCCTAAAACAAAAGATGAGCGTGAGAAAATGAATAATGTTCCATATTGTAGACACCCCGCCTTGGACCTCTCACTTTGATTGCATACAAAGTATTTTTAATTAACTCATTTTCGTTAATTTCTGTTACTTCGGTTAAGTTCCTAACTGATTCCGTTAGTTTTGGACTAAACTGCATAACAGAGTTAACTTTTAGGGTCATTCTGTCATTCTGTCCTTTTCTGCCGCGGGCGCTTCCGGAACTGTTAACGGGCTGCGCGCGCGTCTCGCCCCAAAAGCGGGTCTCGCGCGCTTCCCATTTTGGCAGTAACGGATTGCACCTTATTTCCCTCACTTTTCTTATTTGCAACATCTCTTTCTTGATCACAAAAGACTTTTTTTCTCATCCACATTCATCCCCCCTAGTTTTATAACCTCCAATCCCATTATTCTAGCCATCTCTTTAAAACAAAATAATTCATTTTTATTTTATTTGATTTTCTTTTATTTCTTTCATTTATTATTTTATTTATCTTATTTTCTATTGGTCAATTCCATCTCACATGGATTGACCAATTTCCCTCCAACTTTTCCCTCTCTTTTTTACCTATAAAAACCATCATCTTTTACCTTAGAAAGAGACTCTTTTTACACTCTTTGGACACCAACTTCATCTTCCCTACAAGAACTATACACAAGTTCTCTCAACACATTTTCCTACAAACAAACACTACACAAAGTGTCGCACAACCATTTCTCTACAAACAACACCATCTTCAAGTCAAAGTCTAAGGTCCTCTTTTCTAAATGTACTTTTATTCTTCTTCTCTTTTATTCTAGTCTTACTAGTATGCAATTCCCATCAATTGGGACATGACCAAATGACCACTTTACTACATTAAAGTTGGTTAAGGTTATCTCCCTACATTTTAATCTCTACTTTAATTTCCTATACATTTCTTAATGTAATTATTTAGCATAAATTTATAAATAAAACAATTCTCTTTTCTTCCCCTTTTTCTTTACATTATAATTGTTAGCACTGTTAATAAATTGAAGGACATTTAGCATTAGAACACCAATAGTAGCAAGACCCGCATAAGCGGGGCGGAGTGGGTGTTTAAGTACTTCCCACTCCGTCACCTAACCCCCGAACCCTTCTCTCCCGAATCTCTGGTTTTGTACATAAATTAGGCTATTTCTAGGTTTTTCTTATGTTCCTTTAAAAACATAGGTGGCGACTCTAAACAATCTAAAACAAGTTAGACATCCTAGGATAATTCATCGCTCTAGCCAAGTTGTGGTTTCCCGGGGTATCTACAGTGGCGAATCCGCTGGGGATAGATTTAGAGGGTTAAACTTGCGTTCTTAACTTTTGGTGTTCTTATTACTGTTTTCTGGGCATTCTGCAGGGGAAAGCATTTATATTTAGGGTCAAGGCAATCCCTTGAACCCGCTGATTTACAGGTTGTTACCCAGATGCGGGCGCCTCTGCCCCTCTTTGTCTAACGCGCGCGCCTCCCGAGTAGGCATCCTAATGCGCGCGCTTCTGGGCCTTTTCCAGAAACAGAACAGTCCACAGAACAGAGTGGTTTTGACAGTGTGTGGGCACCGGGTCTGCACAAAACAGTTTTTACTTTCTGTTTATTTTTATCGGTCACACGGGTGATTCGAAAGTTGTAATTATGTGCTTATTTGTTTTTTTTATTTCTTTTGGAAAAAAAAATATATATATATATATATTTTGTCACTTGTTAGACCTCACACTACATGCACATATTCTTATCAATTGCTCACTATCGAGTCGCACAAGTCCAACCCCAAACCCGTCGAGGCCCGTCCCAGAAAGTTTCAAGCTCCACCCGACCTTGACTCTTTCGAAGCGGTCAACCTCAGCCCGTGGCGTAGTTCAAGACTACATGCCGGGGGTGACCTTTAAGCCTCTCTTTAGCCGAGCACAAGACACACAATTCTAGTCTAGGGTCTAACACTCCGTGACTCAAGTCGGTTTCCATGTACCGAGATTTCCCTAAACTAATGTCTTCAAATCATACATGCCAATTTGTTGCAATGGACGAAATAAAACTTCGTCCCCAAAAGTGGCTATCTTGGACGAAAATAAAAAATTCGTCCCCGCATGTATGATTTACTACATTAATTTAGTTTAATCCCGTCACATGTAGGTATCACAAGCGTGGTGGAATCCGATGAGTATATGGGACCGCGAGAAGGTCTATATACTAGTGTGACGATTCGACTATTTTTTCTAGAAACCCCAAAAAGGACCCCGTCCTTCCGACTTTTGTAAATAAAATAAAAAAAAAAAAAAAAAGAGTCATTTTCTTTATATGGTTGAGTCTTTTTCGTGTTTGTGGGTTAAATTTATTTTACTCAAAAGGTATTTGTGGGGCCAACCTACGATCAACCGTGTTCTTTCAATAGGTCCAATGGTTTCCAACGGCAACAACAACAATGGTGGGTACTTCTCCGTGTCCAACGAAAGACTCTTCAAAATAATAAGAGCCATGGGGGAAGAAATGGATAGACTTTCCGAGGATGCCCGCCGAAAAGACGATTTGTGGCAAGTCCGTTTTGATCTCGAGAGGAAGATTCACAAGGAAGAGGTTTCTGAGCTCAAAGCCCATTTGCAAGAGCTCACCAACAACAAGGCAAAGTTTAAGGGTAAAGCATGCTCAAGTGGCCCGTCCCTCAAAAGCTACAAAGGTACCGCCAACAACCGAGTGTTCACTCCTCTCCTAGGAGTAACCCAAGCCGAAGCATTTGAAACTTTGGTGTCAAGTGGAAAGGTCAAGCCTTTGGAGGGGTACAAGCCGAAGACGATACCGAAGAATCATGCACATGGTGAATGGTGCGGCTACCACAAGCATAGTGGCCATACTACCGAAGGGTGCTTCCTTCTCCGAAACATCATCCAAGATTTGTTCGACAACGGCGAATTTACTGTGGGTGAAGAGCAACCTTTAGAGAGTGCCAACATGCAAGAACTCATCAAAGAATAATGATTTGGTTTCAAAATGGGGCTTCTACAAGAAATCATGCCACAAGGAGACTACAACGACAATGGGGACTACAACAACAATCTCCGTTTCTCTTTCTCTACCTAGTAATAGGAATTAAAAAAAAAAAAAGAGTCAAAGTCCTCTTAAGTGTGCATTAAGTTTTCTTTGTCCAATTAATGTGAAATCTTGAGTCAAGTCTCATCATCAAATAAAAAGTCGTTCTTGTCCTCATACACTCTTCCAAGTTGTTCAATCTAATTCTTGGCAAAATGATGAAAAGATGTCTAAACGAGTTTTGGAATGAAGGCCATCACTTGAACGCCTAGGGGTTAAACATTGTGACGAAGGCAACATCATCAACGACAAAGACAAAGCCAAGACATCAAGGGTGAAGCAACAACCATGGAAAAAAATCAAGCAATGTTTCAAAGGGGGGATTAAAAAAAAATAATAAAAAAAATGCTCGCTAGGTTGAACTCTTCAAATCAACCTAGGCAAAAGTTAGAGCACAAAAAAAAAAAAAAAAAAAAAAAATCCCCCTCAATCAAAGAAGTTCACATCAAGATCAACATCATTCCATCCACCAAAGGAGGACGAAACTACACGACGAAGCAACAATTCCATCCCGAAGAATGGAGAATTAACAAGAACTACGGTGACCTGAGCCTCTACACTGGAGGAACGTAGGCAACCTGCGGGTCCGGTCTCATGCAAGAAAGAAGATATGTTTAGCCCTAGCGCGTTATGGTGATCGGCCTTCATCTCGAACTTGTCAAGACATCTTTGTACGATTCATTTGCTAATGAATTAATCACCAAAAAGATTGAACAACTTTCTTAGATTTGGAATCATTTCGCGTTCCTTGTCGAGTCTAAGGATTTCTATTCTTTCTGCATACTCCCAATTTCTTGCAATCAAATTGGGGCTTTCCTTCTCTTATCTCTTAATGACTTACTTGCCTTCGTGAGTCATTCAATTCAATAAAAAAAAAATACATGTCAATACTAGGGACACTTCCCTAGTCGAGTCAATGTCACTCATCTTTAGTGACAAAAGGTTTTCACCGCAAAATCACATGTCTCTCATCCTCAGCTAGAGTCAATGCACACTTCCTCATTAATCGAGTCAAAAATGAAGACGCAAAAGAGATGCCCGCTAGATTGAAAACCCGAAAGGGCGGTCTAGGCAAAAAACAGGGTGCGTCATAAAAAAAAAATGAGAGAGTGAGAGAGAGAAGGGAAAGAGAAATGGAGATCTCTGGCCTCTAAAGAAGACAACTACACGAGCTCTACATTGGATCTCCTCAGCAAGTCAATTCCCCATCGAGTCAACTTTGGGATTGTAAAAAGCTCGACAAGATATGGCACCATCAAAGGTTGTCTTGGGTTATTGGTATCATTCTCCAGCAGTGTGCATTCTTGGGTTCATGAAAAGAAGGCCCGTGGTAACCAAGACCCATCCGAGAACGAGCCCATCACAAAAGGGCACGAGGTTGCACAAATAACCCATAGCTAGTCAATTGGCTTGGGCAGCAAATAGCAACAACATGTGTCTCAGTTTTCAAAGATTCTTCAAGTATGTGCTTCTAAAGTACGCCGAAAGGCTCCTGAGAAATGGAGTAGCTCTTGCCATGTCCTCTCATGTTTGTTCTCTCGCACGAGGATGGGTCACTCTTGCTTTGCTCAACAAATGGTGACGCCCTAGGGGCTATATGACCCGAGAACAAGGGCTTCCTTTGACAATCAACAAGCCCTAGGGGCTATGCTCGAAAAAGATGTGTGAGACTATCCTCAAAGTCTCTCAATAGGGATGTCAAAAAGCCCTTTTGTCACGTGTTCCCGTGCTCGTTCCCCCAATCAAGGATGGACCTTTCTCGCAATCAATGATGGCACTCTAGGGGCTACGGTCAAGTCTTAAAGGCTCCCTCAGCAAAGAGCAATTAACTCCCCAGCAGTATCCCCAGCCAAGTCATGTGCAACATTGGAAGCTTTCTCAATTCGGCACCGAAGGTCTCAACGGGCTTCGCAATCTACAATCTTTTGGGCTACGGCATTACAGTAATTCAAGCAAAGGGCAGTATTAGGGCTTCGCGACCGACAGTCTTTTGGGCAACAATACTCGAGCAAGCGCAATGTGGAGTAGTCTTATGGCTCCATGAGAACAATCAAGATTCAAGGGTCTCTCAACATTTCAAGTCAAAGGCCTCTTGGTTTTAAATGAAGACTCCGATGTTATGAATGAAGTTGATGATTTTTGTTAGAACTCACAGCGAGATTTTGAAAGAAGTCTTAGAGAAAAGGAAAACGATTCAATATGCTAAACTCTAATCAAAACAGGGTTATAGCGGAAAATGCCACAGCTAATCCCAATGTTTCTGCAATTCAGCACCCCCTTCTCCAAGATCAAAAGCACAAGGTGCAGCTCAGATAAAGTTGGGCCACAGCACTAGTTGCATCCGAAGATCCGTCATTAGTTCAACTCAAGAAGAGTCAAGCAAGCATACTCATTTGGGACTTTATCACACCAAGACCTTATCATCCGCGACCTCGACGGCACCGCAAGACATTACTGCATCTTTTGACATAAGCCCTCCGCCATTTGGGTATCAACCACAATGAGGCCATTCATCTCCCCAGTAAGAGCAAGAAGGGGATCTCTATCAAGAATTCTACCCGACGGTACATCCGCGCTCAATGCCGAGCCGATCACAAGATAATTTGGGAACTTTACAATGAAAGGTCTTCACATTTCACCATCTCCAAGCCCGCAAGCAACAAGTCCATGACATTTGGGGCTTAGCAATCTCTGGAAGCTTGGAGCTTGCTCACGTCAACAACAAAAGACGATTCATTTGAGTGGACCAAAGAGCTGATTTATCTTGGGGCTATGCAAAGTTGGCATCAAAGGCGATATAGGGGCTTCACAATCAGCGACCCCTTATCTCGGCATCAAAAGTCTTTTCAAGCCCCATAATTGACATATCTCTTGGGGCTAGACATCAATCTTCGTCAGACACACCGGCGGGGTTAGACATCAATTTTCGTTGGGCACACCGGCGGGGTTAGACATCAATCTTCGTTGGGCACGACGACGACAACGACAGAATTCAAGCGAGGCAATCCGGACTTCGACTGAACATGACTTGATCTTGGGTTGGCTTCACAAGTACACAATGGTTAAAATGGTTCACCCACGGACTAAAAAAAAAAAATCCTTTTCTCGCATGTGTACATATTCTTTTCCTTCTAAAAAAAAATATAAAAAAATAAAAAAAGATTTTCTCTTTTTCTTTTTCCTTTTCTTTACTTGCGTATAAGTATGTGCTCCATAGCTTCTTCCCCAGCGTTCTTCGTCATCCTTGATACGTAGGCAGCCTTCGGCACGACCAACCCATCATTCAGAATGTCATCTCACCAACATTCCATCGAAAGCAGCAGCAGTTCATCATCTTCATCAAAGCCACAACATCTCCATCCCGAATCAAGCGGCCATGGTAAGTGAAGGTATGAACATCATTCATTAATACTTTCCTCAAAATCACACAGCACACAAAAGCAATTTCTTCATTCTTGCAAATCTCTCTCTCATGCAAAACTGCTTTCAAATCACATTGCACCACGAGCACAATTTCTCTCTTCACTTCACACTTCATGCATCTTCTTGCACTAGCACATATACCTGCAAAGCACATAACAGGTACCATCGCGAAGTCAAACAGTATCTGCAACTCGAGGCACTTCATCCCCAGCAGAAAATGGTCCACAGTCAACCATGCCCGCATCCCCGCAAAAGTCAACTGCAACGCCAAACAGCACACGGCTTCAAAGCAGCAATTCCTCGAAGGTTCACTAACGGCCTCATCAACGGATTTCACTAACGGATTCGTCAACAAAGGTTCACTAACGGCCTCTTCAAAGGTTCACTAACGGCCTCTCCAAAGGTTCACCAACGGCCTCTACAAGGGTTCACTAACGGCCTCATCAACGGATTTCACTAACGGATTCGACAACAAAGGTTCACTAACGGCCTCGAAGGTTCACTAACGGCCTCATCAACGGATTTCACTAACGGATTCGTCAACAAAGGTTCACTAACGGCCTCGAAGGTTCACTAACGGCCTCATCAACGGATTTCACTAACGGATTCGACAACAAGGTTCACTAACGGCCTCGAAGGTTCACTAACGGCCTCATCAACGGATTTCACTAACGGATTCGTCAACAAAGGTTCACTAACGGCCTCAAAGGTTCACTAACGGCCTCATCAACGATTTCACTAACGGATTCGTCAACAAAGGTTCACTAACGGCCTCGAAGGTTCACTAACTGCCTCATCAACGGATTTCACTAACGGATTCGATAACAAAGGTTCACTAACGGCCTCGAAGGTTCACTAACGGCCTCATCAACGGATTTCACTAACGGATTCGTCAAAAGGTTCAGTAACGGCCTCCTCGAAGGTTCACTAACGGCCTCCTCAAAGGTTCACTAACGGCCTCATTTAAAAGGTTCACTAACGGCCTCATTCAAGGGTTCACTAACGGCCTCCTCAAAGGTTCACTAACGGCCTCATTTCAAAGGTTCACTAACGGCCTCATTCAAAGGTTCAGTAACGGCCTCATCAAAGGTTCACTAACGGCCTCATTTCAAAGTTCACTAACGGCCTCATTCAAAGGTTCACTAACGGCCTCCTCAAAGGTTCACTAACGGCCTCCTCAAAGGTTCACTAACGGCCTCATTTCAAAGGTTCACTAACGGCCTCATTCAAGGGTTCACTAACGGCCTCCTCAAAGGTTCACTAACGGCCTCATTTCAAAGGTTCACTAACGGCCTCATTCAAAGGTTCACTAACGGCCTCTTCAAAGGTTCACTAACGGCCTCATTTCAAAGGTTCACTAACGGCCTCATTCAAAGGTTCACTAACGGCCTCTTCAAAGGTTCACTAACGGCCTCATTTCAAAGGGTTCACTAACGGCCTCAAGGTTCACTAACAGCCTCCTCGAAGGTTCACTAACGGCCTCATCAACGGATTTCACTAACGAATTCGTCAACAAAGGTTCACTAACGGCCTCCTCTAAGGTTCACTAACGGCCTCATCAACGGATTTCACTAACGGATTCGTCAACAAAGGTTCACTAACGGCCTCCTCAAAGGTTCACTAATGGCCTCATCAACGGATTTCACTAACGGCCTCCTCAACAAAGATTCACTAACGGCCTCATTCAAGGGTTCACTAACGGCCTCCTCAAAGGTTCACTAACGGCCTCATTCAAGGTTCACCAACGGCCTCCTCAAAGGTTCACTAACGGCCTCCTCAAAGGTTCACTAACGGCCTCCTCGAAGGTTCACTAACGGCCTCATTCAAAGGTTCACTAACGGCCTCACTCAACGGATTCAGCCGGCAGGTTCACCTAACGGATCATGCCACCCCCTCTATCAACAAAAGACGCTCACACAGGGAGCGCACCCCTATCTCTAGCAATTTCAAATTACTGCTTTCATCGAGTCTTTGCTTTCTTTTCTTTCTTTTTCTTTGTCGATGTCCTCGGCGGGTGTTTTTACTTTCGTCGACGCGTTTTGCTTTGCATTCCACGTCGCCGAGGGGCTCTGTAGACACCCCGCCTTGGACCTCTCACTTTGATTGCATACAAAGTATTTTTAATTAACTCATTTTCGTTAATTTCTATTACTTCGTTAAGTTCCTAACTGATTCCGTTAGTTTTGGACTAAACTGCATAAAAGAGTTAACTTTTAGGGTCATTCTGTCCTTTTCTGCCGCGGGCGCTTCCGGAACTGTTAACGGGCTGCGCGCGCGTCTCGCCCCAAAAGCGGGACTCGCGCGCTTCCCATTTTGGCAGTAACGGATTGCACCTTATTTCCCTCCCTTTTCTTATTTGCAACATCTCTTTCTTGATCACAAAAGACTTCTTTTCTCATCCACATTCATCCCCCCTAGTTTTATAACCTCCAATCCCATTATTCTAGCCATCTCTTTAAAACAAAATAATTCATTTTTATTTTATTTTATTTTATTTGATTTTCTTTTATTTCTTTCATTTATTATTTTATTTATCTTATTTTCTATTGGTCAATTCCATCTCACATGGATTGACCAATTTTCCTCCAACCTTTCCCTCTCTTTTTTACCTATAAAAACCATCATCTTCTACCTTAGAAATAGACTCTTTTTACACTCTTTGGACACCAATTTCATCTTCCCTACAAGAACTATACACAAGTTCTCTCAACACATTTTCCCTACAAACAAACACTACACAAAGTGTCGCACAACCATTTCTCTACAAACAACACCATCTTCAAGTCAAAGTCTAAGGTCCTCTTTTCTAAAGGTACTTTTATTCTTCTTCTCTTTTATTCTAGTCTTACTAGTATGCAATTCTCATGAATTGGGACATGACCAAATGACCACTTTACTACATTAAAGTTGGTTAAGGTTATCTCCCTACATTTTAATCTCTACTTTAATTTCCTATACATTTCTTAATGTAATTGTTTAGCATAAATTTATAAATAAAACAATTCTATTTTCTTCCCCTTTTTCTTTACATTATAATTGTTAGCACTGTTAATAAATTGAAGGACATTTAGCATTAGAACACCAATAGTAGCAAGACCCGCATAAGCGGGGCGGAGTGGGTGTTTAAGTACTTCCCACTCCGTCACCTAACCCCCGAACCCTTCTCTCCCAAATATCTGGTTTTGTACATAAATTAGGCTATTTCTAGGTTTTTCTTATGTTCCTTTAAAAACATAGGTGGCGACTCTAAACAATCTAAAACAAGTTAGACATCCTAGGATAATTCACCGCTCTAGCCAAGTTGTGGTTTCCCGGGGTATCTACACATATGCTTCGGCAATTGGGTCCATCATGTATGCCATGATTTGTACTAGGCCGGATGTATCTTATGCTTTAAGAATGACAAGTAGATACCAATCCGACCCCAGTGAAAATCACTAGATGGCTGTAAAAGCAATTCTTAAGTACTTGAGAAGAACTAAGGATTCGTTTTTGGTCAATGGAGGAATGGAAGATGATCTCGTGGTAAATGCTTACACGGATGCAAGCTTCCAAACCGACAAAGATGATAGTCGATCGCAATCGGGTTTTGTGTTTATGTTAAATGGTGGAGCTGTAAGCTAGAAGAGTTCCAAGCAAAGTACAACCGCTGATTCTACAACGGAAGCTGAGTATATTGCTGCATCAGATGCTGCAAAGGAAGCTGTTTGGATTAAGAAGTTCATTACTGAACTTGAAGTGGTTCCTAGTATTGCTAATCCAATAGACCTTTTGTTGGTCCCAAAGACACAACAAGGGTATGAAAGGAGGCTAGAGGGGGGGGTGAATAGCCTACTTAAAATTTCAACCCTTTTTCAAAATTCAACCAAGTGCTTACAATCTTGAGTTTTGCGGTCAAGTAATAAACCGTGCGGTCAAGGTGTAATATGCACAGCGGAAGTTTTCGATGGAAATAAGGTAGAGTTGTTTGACAAAATCTCTAACACCAGAACTCACGGTCAACCCAGTTGCGGTTAAGTGAGTCCGGTCAAGGTAAGTGCGGTCAAATATAAATGCGGTCAAGAGATTTGTGGTCAGATGGTTGAGAGATTGAAAGTTGTTGTCTTAGAAGTTTTGGCAAAATATAAGTTAGTCAGATTTTAACTTAGGCAATGTGGAGAACAAACAAACACAATTCACAATACGTTTGAATATCTGTAAGATCAAACACTAAACGACAAACAAAGTTAATATGAACAATGAAGAACAAGATGAACAATACTTGAAAGTAAATTTGCAGAAAGTAAAATGACACAAGTATTTGGAAAGGTTCGATCTGTTAAAAGATCTACGTCCTTTACCAAGATGGTCAGTCTTGGATTTTGAATGGAGGTATATATTGATTCTTGAGTGTACAGATTACAGAGATGAAGTATTGAATCAACACCTACTTTCTATGAAGAACAAATCCTAGACTTAGACCAGTGTATCCCTTTTGATTCAATCTAAGTGATTGATCAATTGGGGTGAGTGTGTGTAAGAGTCTGAAGCTCTTTGAAATCTATATGATTTAGAGCCTAAAGAATCTTAAGTGTTACAAGGCTTGAGATGACTTGAATGTAGCTGGAAATCTTTGAAGGTTTGAAGGTGAGTTCTTTGAAGATTCAAAGGATTCTGGAAATTTTGAGTATGATCTTCAATCACCAAGTATTTCAACAGCAATTTCTCTCTTAGAATCTCAGCTTAGTTCAATGAAGAACTTAAGGGCTATTTATAGCCTTGAATGAGAAAATAGCTGTTGGATTTACTTGGGCTCCAAGTTGAAGGACAATGAGCTGTTGAATTCTGATTGGAGCTCAATCTGAGTTTGTCCTTTTTGCAGATAAGAGGTGGTCCCACTTAGATAGATTCAAACTTGAATTTCTTGGGATCCAAGTTCTGCAACGTTCTAAACTAACCATAGTTTGATACAAGTGACCATGGTTAAGTTTGAACATACTTGGGTTCTTGAACTTCTGCTCATCTGCGGTCGAGACTCGCGGTCGAGACTCTTGCGGTCAATATGCCTAAGGGCATTTGCGGTCGAGGAGTCAAATGTGACCTGTCAAGATATGCCACAAAGCTTCACGGTCACTGACTTCCGGTCAAGTGATTCACGGTCCAGTGGTCTTCCACGGTCAGGTGGTCTACCACGGTCAAGTGAATTCACGGTCAAGGTCTTGACCACTAAAATTCCAGACTTAGAAAATTTTCAGCCTATCAATCTAAAGCCTATACTATCAAAGTGGACTATTCTAAAAATGAAGTTTAACACTTCTTACAATATATCCTAAAGTCCACAAAAGATAAAATTAGGTTATGGGATCAATCAAATCTAGGTAATAGGAGTGGTTTATAATAAGCATACCCAACAATCTCCCCTATTTGATTGAGACCATTACCTACTATAACAAAGGCTAATTCATTGTACTTGGTAATAACATGTTTTCAAGAAAATAATATTTTATTAATTTCATGCCCCAAGTCAATGCACACTCTAAGCCAGTGTCATAGATTTCTATCAGCCTAAAAAGATAAAAGATACTAATCCTAGCAAGATAGACATAAGGTTTGAATGCATTTTTAGAGAAAATAACAATAAGTATGCAAATGCATCAAACAAACATTCAAAAGGCACTCATAAATATCCATTCACGTATAAGGAGTGCAGAACCAAAAGAGGGATTAAGTTTTTACAGATCCAAATAAAAACAGACATAAAAGTAAAATGTTTTGGGACAAACAAATCAATAACAAAGTTTCAAATGACCACATACGGTCATATTCAAATGGTGGGATTAACCAAGATATGGATCTCCTTTAAAGTAGCAAAGTTTAGTTGAGAGGCCAACTCCAGGTATGATGATGGGGTCTTTGAGATCATTGATTTCGAGGAAGTCCATGTTCACGGTTGGAAATTCAAAGCTGTCTTCACCTTCATCTTCATCAGCAGCAAGTCTGTTCCCATGTCCGGTCGCTTGATTTTGAGATGAGGAGCCTTGAGATCCAGCAATGCTATCCACGGTCAATTGAAGAGTTGAAATTTTGTTAATGACTTCCTGCACATTTGAGTTAGCAATTTCATAAACTCTATCAATCTTGGAAGTTTGACCTTCAAGCCGTTGGGTGTGGACTTGCATAGCTTGCTTCATAGCTTCTATCTTGGGCGTGAACTTTTCTGCGATCGATAATAAACCAACAGAAACACTTGCGTTGATTTCCGCTTTGAGAGAGGTCTTGACCTTATCCATTTTTTCAAAGAGAAAATTTTTGTTGCCCGTCATCACCTTTGACATTTCTTTGCCAGCTACATCAATTGTTTTGACCAGTGAACGGTCAATGGAATTGGATTGTGCCTTGAGTTCCTCTTTAAGATCAGCACGGGTGAGAGAAGCGGTAGAAGTTGATGCGGTCAAGGCAATGTTGGGATTCACGGTAGCTAAACTTTCAAGAATAGCCTTTGTTATGTTCTGACTCTCCCCCTTAATGGTCTCAACAACTGAAGTCTTGAGCTGATCAACCTCATTCTGCATCTTAATCTGGTTTGCAGCAAGCTTTGCAATCTCACCTTGAGTATCAAGGTTGATCTGAGTCAAGAACTCAATAGCAGTTAAAATGTGAGCCATTTGATCGACCGTACCAGAAGCGGTCGGAGGAGCTTGAGTAGACTGAGTGGGCGAGGGAGCAGGAGACTTGGTTAAAATATCAGGGTCACTGGGTACACGGTCGCCATCTTGACCGTGACCCTGAAGCTCAACATCAGTGGACTTGCCTTGTTCAGCGGTCGCCTCAACAGGACGCACTTGATCATCATCACTAAAATCAGGACTGTCTATATTCACAATTTTCTCAACATGTTCAACATCACCACTTTCAATATCTTGATTACCAGATTCACCACTTGATTCTACAATTCCACATCTGGTTCATCAACTAAGTTAAGAGTGTGCTTTGCTCTTTATCGTTGCGGTTGAGTAGGAGGGACATCAATATCCTCATCACGGTCGCCTTGCATAGGTGAACCGGATGGAGTGAAGACAGGAGATGCGGTCGACAGAGGCGGTTGAAATACCTTGGTTTTCTTTGAGGTTTGGACGGGACTTAGAGAAAGATCCCTTTCTTGGATTTCTCCCCTGAGATGGAACGGGGAGTGCAGAAGACTTGGTTTTGAAGGATTTGGATGGAGCGGTCGGAGAGGACACGGTTGTTTGGAGACCGTTGATTTGGAGATGGGAGCGGTAGACTTGGTTTTCAATGGTGCGGTAGGAGGAATATTGGAAGGAGACTTATCGGTTGAAGGTTCCTTGATGACAACTCCAGTCAATGGTCTTGGTTTGGAAGGAGCGGTCGAGGCACTAGCAATTCCTTTGCCTTTGACCCTTCTAGATACTTGTTCATCAGCTTCTTCATCATCATCATCATCATGGACAGATGAGGACTTCCTTGGTGCATCAAGTCCTAAGGCTATTCTGGCAGCCTTGGTGTAGGCAGGAGGGATGTATTTTTCTCTTTTGTGCTCAGGTTCACGATTTCTGTATTCCTGGTATTGATCATCACCAAACGGTTGCGGTAGGTAGATCTCATAGTCTTGATATCAAAGACCTTGGATATAGAGATGGGAACTTTGGCATCTTTATCTCTGTTGATATCCCTTCTGAGTTCAGGAATGAACTTAAACAGTAGAGAAAGGAACCTTGAGTTTTTCTTGTATTTGGTGGCGGCCTTTTCAGACATCAGCTTCTTATAATCAGAAATGTGATCTAACAGGAGATCATATAGAATCTTGGGCCAGTTCATCTTCCTGCCCAGATAGATTGCAGTAGACAGCCTCCATTGAGTGTATTGAAATTGCCATGGTTACCACTCTTGCAGAGCAGACCGTGGCCAACCAAGTGACCAATGTAATACATCACCTCTGGAAAGGTTTTCCGGTAGGGCTTGCACACGTCAGTAGATCCAATCAATCTCATTGCTAGACCATCATATTCTTCGTCAGATAGAGAGATAGGAGCCTCATTGTCAATGTCGAGACCAAGGGTGGAGGCAATATCAGTGTAGTCAATCTCTATCTTGTGACCGTAAACTTCTGCGGCAATCCATTAAGAGAATTGTTCTGCTCATCTCGTCCTTTGATTTCCTTCGCGGTAGAATAAAATTCTCCGACTGCGGCAAGGTAGTGACTGGTTTTGATTCATAGTGAAATAATGAAGTATGTCTGATTTCTTCATTCGTTTGATCAAATGCCTCCCAATGGCATCCTTTTGGAGGTCTTCATAGTCAATAACGCAGCCAGGAATAAATGATTGCTCCTCCTAAAACAATTAGAAGTTAGTAACACTGGTGCGGTCAACCAGTATGCGGTCGAATGACCAAGAGGATGCGGTCGACATGCATACGGTAGACAGAAATGGCGGTAGGCGAAAACACTTGGAAATATTTCAATGACAATTCTAAAAACACGCACAAACACCATATTACTATGTGTAAATGAATTTTAAGGATCAAAAAGTGATGCACTCAAGAACATGAAGAACACCATAAGAACACGAAGAACACTGTTCATATCAGAACCCAGAAAACGATTTAGGGCACGAAAATCCATAAAAATTATATCAATGTGAGCATAAAAACCGATTACACGCATAAATAACATCAATTTCAACATCAAAAACATATTAAACTCAGAATATGAAAGGGCATAGTTAACCAAAAGCTTCAAAAACATTTATGGCATAACTAGATATAACAAGTCAAATATGAATCTAAACATGTTAGAGAACTCGAAATCATCAAAGTAACAAGTTAGAAGCATAATCAGAACCAAAATAACCCAGGAATATAAAGAATTTAGACAAACTATCAAATGGGTTTAACCCGCCAAAACTAAAATATAGAACTCAAAAATGTAAAGTTTTGGGTCAAGAAATCATACCATTGTGTCTTCAGAGATTTGTTCTTGTGATTTCTTAGAAGATTTTGTAGGTTGAGTTGATTTGGGGGCCATTTATATAGAGGAATGTAGAGAGAGAATCGAATGAGAGAAAGAGATATAGAAATGGGAGTGTAGAGAGAGAAATTGAGAGAGACAGAGAGTAGAGAGAGAAAGTAGAGAGAAGGTTTTTGAGAAAAGTAGGTTGCAGAGAGGTGGAGTTGAGGGGTAGTGGAACCGTTTGTGCAGAGAAGTGGGAGGTTAACTCTGCAAATTCTCAGAGATTTGACCAGAGATGTCCTTTTGCCATAAATGCATGGATGGTGACGGCGGACATAAATAAGGGAATAAAATTAATTGCAAATGATTTGAATTAAATGAAAACGAGGGAAAAGAAATTACAAAATTACCCCTTTGGATGACTAGAGGATCCTAAAATTTGCTAAGTGAGAAATACTTACCTGGTCACCAAACGTTTTGCGGTCAGGTGCTTGACCGTGAGTATTTGCGGTCAAGAATGTTACCTTGGCCTATGAATGCTTCTTTAAAGTAGTGAACGAATATCATTATTTTCCATGCGGTCGGCTTCTTTAAAGCCTGAACAAATTTCATCTTATATGCGGTTAATGGGCGGTTGGCATATGAGCGGTCGACGTTTATGCGGTCAGTATTGATGAGGTCAGCTTAGATAGATTTTGATGCTTCGACCGGACTTTTCTTGACCGGTGAGATGGTACTCGACCGTGATTGATTTACCGGTAAGAGTGTTGACCGTGACCTACTTGTTTTTGAACTTGGATAAAACATAAGACATTAGCACAATCAACGTATATGGACAAGTAATTAAAGTTCTAGCATACCCATCTCTCCTCTAAGATACCTAAATCTCTTGGAATCCAGAGCCTTGGTGAGAATATCTGCAATTTGATTGTCAGTACTCACATACTCTAGATGGATATTACCTTTTTCCACATGATCCTTGAGAAAGTGGTATTTGATATCAATGTGTTTGGTTTTTGAATGCATGACAGGGTTGTTGGAGACAGCAATTGTAGATGTATTGTCACAAAAGATTGGACAATTTTCTTCGTTGATTCCGTAGTCAACCAATTGTTGCTTCATCCACAGCACTTGGCAGCAGCAGCTTCCAGCAGCTATATATTCAGCTTCTGTGGTAGATACAAAGACTGAGGCTTGTTTCTTGCTTGCCCATGAAATGAGTCGATTTCCAAGGAAATGACAGTTCCACTTGTGCTTTTCCTGTCGATGGTACATGCTGCATAATCTGCATCTGAGTAACCTATAAGATCAAAATTTGAATCTTTGGAGTACCAAAGTCCAAGGTTGATAGTCCCAGATAGATATCGAATTATTCGTTTAACAGCAATAAGATGTGCTTCTCTAGGATCAGCTTGATAGCGAGCACAAACGCAAACACTAAACATGATATCTGGCCTACTAGCAGTTAAGTATAGGAGAGAGCCAATCATACCTCGATACAAGGTTTGATCAACCTTCTTACCTTTCAAGTCTTTGTCTAGCTTGTTACCAGTAGCCATAGGAGTGTCGTATGCCTTTGCATTTTCAAGTCCAAATTTCTTGATGAGATCTCTTGTGTACTTTGCTTGATTGAGGAAGATGCCTTCAGCACATTGTTTAATTTGAAGCCCAAGGAAGAATGTTAATTCTCCCATCATGCTCATCTCAAATTTTCTTTTCATTAGCTTCTCAAATCGCTTACACAACAATTCATTAGTAGAACCAAAAATAATATCATCTACATATATTTGAACTAATAAAGTATGATCATGATATTTAGCAATGAATAAAGTTGTGTCGATCTTACCACGCTTGAAGCCTTTCTCTAGGAGAAATTTAGATAGAGTATCATACCATGCACGTGGAGCTTGTTTGAGTCCATATAAAGCTTTACGGAGTTTGTAGACATGATTTAGAAATTTGGGGTCTTCAAATCCGGGCGGTTGAGCAACAAAGACTGTTTCTTGAAGTTCTCCGTTTAGAAATGCACTCTTCACATCCATTTGATATAGCTTGAATCTTTTGTAAGAGGCATAAGCTAAGAATATCCTTATAGCTTCGAGTCTTGCAACGGGGGCAAACGTTTCATCATAATCAATGCCTTCTTCTTGTCTATATCCTTGTACAACCAACCTAGCTTTGTTCCTTGTGATGCTTCCATTCTCATCCATCTTGTTTCGGAACACCCACTTTGTGCCAATCACTCCTTGATCTTGTGGCCTTGGAACTAAGGTCCAAACTTTGCATCTTTCATATTGGTTGAGCTCTTCTTGCATAGCAACAACCCAACTTGAGTCTTGGAGTGCTTCATCAACTTTCTTGGGTTCAAATTGAGATATGAATGCTGTAAGTGCATCGTAGTTTGATCTTCTTGTTCGAACACCAGAATGCAAGTCACCAATGATATTCTGAATTGGGTGATCTCTAACCTCACGAACTTCTTGAGGTATATCTGGTTGAGTTGATGGTGGTTGTAAGTCTTCTAGTGGTACATCATTTGTGCCATCCCAATCGTAAGTAATTTGAGGGATAGGTTCTTCCACATTGATGGGTGTTTCAATTTCAACTCCATTTGAGGTAGCAGCAGATGTGGTAGTTTCTGGTGCTTCATATGAGGTAGATGGAGAGTAGTAGAGGTAGAAGGATTTCCTTGAGTTGATTGATTTTGTGGTCGACTTGAACCTGTCTCATTAAGCTCAACAAAATCATCAGCAACATTTGGAGCCATATGTGGCTCAAGGAGAGAATGTTCATCAAAAGTAACATGGACAGATTCAACTATCTTAAGAGTGGTTTTATTAAATACACGAAAAGATTTGAGTGTTTAGCATACCCAACAAATATACCTTCGTCGGCCTTAGGAGCAAATTTACCTCGATGTTCTTTACCGTTGTAGAGAATGTAACATTTGCAACCAAATATCTTGAAATATGCTATGTTGGGGGTTCTTCCTCTCCATAGTTCATAAGGAGTTTTGTTGTAGGTCTTGTATGATGAGGATCTATCTGAGTGAAGCATGCTGTATTGACGGCTTCAGACCAAAAGTATTGAGGTAGCTTTGCTTCAGCAATCATTGTTTTTCCGCCTCTATCAACGTTCTATTCTTTCTTTCACAACACCGTTTTGTTGTGGAACTCCAGCAGCAGAGAAGTTGTGGTCAATACCATGATCGTCACAGTATTGAGCTACACCGTTGTTCTTGAATTCTGTACCGTTGTCAGATCGAACACTAACGATGTCATCTTCTTTTTGTGTTTGGAGCTGTCTAAAGAGTGCGGTCAAAATGTCATAACAATCATCTTTGGAGCTCATCATCTCGACCCACGTATATCTTGAGTAGTCATCTACCACAACTAAGGAATATCTATTTCCTCCAATACTTGCGGTAGAAACAGGTCCAAACAGGTCCATATGTAGTAGTTGCAAACATCTAGAAGTTGAAGGTGTCGTCTTGCTGGAGAAAGACGCTTTTGGTTGTTTGCCTAGTTGACATGCTGTGCACTTCTCATCGTGGTGATCAGCTACTTTGGGTAGACCACGAACTAGATTTTCTCTACCAATCTTGGAGAGATACTTGAAGTTTAAGTGACTTAGTCTTTATGCCACAGCCAACTATTCTCACTAACATTCTTTGCTACAAAACAGAGATTAGAAGAAATACAAGATGAATTAAAATCAACAACATAAACATTTTTCTTACGAATCCCTTTGAGCAAAGTGACGCCGGATATGCCATCTTTAATGAGACAGAAATTTGAAGTGAAGTGACATTGCAATCCTTTGTCGCAGAACTAAGATATTGAGAGTAGATTGTGTTGTAGACCAGTAACTAGAGAGACTTCTTGGATGGTGATTTTTCCTTTTTGGATGACTCCATATCCTACAGTCTTTCCTTTGTTATTATCTCCGAAGGTTACTGATGGCCCTTTTTCTTCACGGACATCTTCCAATAAATTGATATCTCCGGTCATGTGCCTTGAGCAGCCACTATCGAGATACCATAAACTTGATTTATCCTTGAAGTGTCCAGCCATTAAGCAGAGGGCCTATAAATAAACATTTAAGACCAAGGTCCCCTTTTATTCTTTGGGTCCAAAGGGTTAGCAACTTTTGACAATCCACACTTGCCTCACAGAAGGAGGGTTACTCTTTCTGGGATTGGGTGTGAATCTCAAAAGACATTCAGCAGCCTTGTGACCATAACCATCACACACAGAACAATGGTGGAAGCCACCCAACTGAGGTTTAACAACTTCGTTGAAGTCTTGAGCACAACATTGTTTACTGGTATGGATGAGGTCTCCTTAACAAAGTTCTCTCTTCCTCTTGAACTTTTGCTGCCTTGCCTCCACTTGCGGTCGCCGGCTTCCAAGATGCGGTCGCCAGCTTCCTAGGTGCGGTCGACTGACTAGCGGTAAGTACATGCGGTCGGGAGACTTAGCAACCTTGCTGGTGCTTGCCGCGCAGCAGTTCATCCATGGCAATACCTTCAACTTTGCCTTGCCAGTTTGTTTCTTAGGGTAGACATATTAAACACTAGTTTCTTCTTTGTTTCTTGTCCTACACCCTTTGAAGCATGATGTTTAGCCTTCGACTTTCCAAGGTTTGCTGGGTAAATTCTCATCTCTTTCACAACAAGATGCACATTTAAAGTTGTCACTAGTTTGGAATCCCCCTTCCTTATCACCACTAGACTTTTGGGATTCTAAGATTTGTTCCATAGTGACACGAGATTGGTCCACTCATTTGTGATCCTTTTCAGGTCTTTATCTCAGCAACCAATTCTTCGTTTTTAACTTAAATATAGCATTTTGTTCTTCTAAGAAACGGTTTCGATCAGTAAGAGGAGTCATACTCTTGATCTGCTCCTTAAGGAGGGTGAGTTCAGATCTTAGTAGAGATTTCTCCGTCTTAAGCTGGGAAATTTCTTCAGTTGAAAGTGCTAAAGCTTCCTTCATGCCAGAGAATTTACTAATTACTTGTTCAGCTTTTGCAAACATCTTTTCTGTTCATCGGGGGAAATGTCAAATTTGACTTGTGGTGTGGTAGACAAAACTTCCTTTACTTTGGGTTTAGTAGAGCCTTCTTTGCAACTCACATCACATCTTGAAAATAGAAGATCACCATTCTTTTGAACCGGAGTTAGGAATCCCTTTTCTGCAAGTTCATCGGCCGTATAACTTATCCGTTTAGGTTTTGCATTTGGTGAGCGACGACTTTTATTATCATCCTCATCATCGGACTGAACGACCAAACAGATGTGACCTTCTTCAGAATCCTCATTGCTTCATCAGAATCTGACTCTATCCAGTAGCTAACTCTTTTGTGTAGAGTCCTCTTCAGCAATCATCCCCTTTTGCTTTGAGTATCTTGGATTGAAGTTGTTTTTCTTCTTCATATACTCATACTTGGGAATTGGGCATTCTGATGCGAAATGACCGGGTTTCATGCAATAAAACAAACAGATCTTCTTTCTTCTTGGAGAAGTTGAAGTTCTCTTTCTCTTTGAAGGGCTGCTCCTGAAAACCTTGTTGGAGCTTTGCTTGTTGATCCGGGTCTTGCTGTCTTTCTGAACTTTGGAATATTTTCACGAACATAGCAAAATCATCATCATCCATATCAAGTAAATCTGATGTGGAGATTTTTGATCTTCTTCCTCGATCACTTCTTCCTTTGTGCAACACGATAAGCTCTTTGTTTTTCCTTCCATTTCAGCAATGTGTTAAGCTTGATATCAAAGACCTTGAGGTTGGCATAGAGGCTTCTGAGAGACATGTCATCTAGTAGCTTGGTATCTTCATGAGTGTTTCCTTTGTGTAGATATTGCGAACCAAGAGCGGCAAGAAAATTAACATTGATTCTTTCTTGGTAAGCTTCTTTCCGAGTGCGTATAAGTACTTACGATCTCACAATAATGATCATAAGTGGCTCTTAGTGATTCACCGGGATCTTAGCAAAGTTGTTGAATCTTCTTTGAATTGCAAACTTTTTGCTTCCTTGCAAGCTTGATCTCCTTCGATGTAATCTTCAATTGCATCCAAGTTCTTTTGCAGTAGAACATTCCATGATCTGTCGACGCTGTGACGTACTCAAGGTACTTAGAAGTATGCTTTTTGCTTTCACATCCATTCCAACCAGTCTTTCTCTTCATCGGTCCATTCAGCCTTTGGTTTCTTGATAGTCGGATTTGCACCATTGGTTTCTGGATCGGATTAGCTTTCATTGGGAAGTATGGTCCAATGGTAAGGACAATCACCAAGTTGCTCGTCCATGGAGTAGAACTGAGTTAGAATGCTGTGCTTCTTCCATACGTCAAAAGTATCTTCGTCGAACGCTGGAACGTGAGTGATTAAACCGTTGTCATAGTTTTCTGACTTGCCATTTTGAATCGGCGACCCAAGCTGTTAAGCTTGAAAAACAGAAGTTTTATAAAGGTGTTTGCTCTGATACCACTTGTTGGTCCCAAAGACACAACAAGGGTATGAAAGGAGGCTAGAGGGGGGGTGAATAGCCTACTTAAAATTTCAACCTTTTTCAAAATTCACCAAGTGCTTACAATCTTGAGTTTTGCGTCAAGTAATAAACCGTGCGGTCAAGTGTAATATGCACAGCGGAAGTTTTCGATGGAAATAAGTAGAGTTGTTTGACAAAATCTCTAACACCAGAACTCACGGTCAACCCAGTTGCGGTCAAGTGAGTCGGTCAGGTAGTGCGGTCAAATATAAATGCGGTCAAGAGATTTGTGGTCAGATGGTTGAGAGATTGAAAGTTGTTGTCTTAGAAGTTTGGCAAAATATAAGTTAGTCAGATTTTTAACTTAGGCAATGTGGAGAACAACAAACACAATTCACAATACGTTTGAATATCTGTAAGATCAAACACTAAACGACAAACAAAGTTAATATGAACAATGAAAGAACAAGATGAACAATACTTGAAAGTAAATTTGCAGAAAGTAAAATGACACAAGTATTTGGAAAGGTTCGATCTGTTAAAAGATCTACGTCCTTTACCAAGATGGTCAGTCTTGATTTTGAATGGAGGTATATATTGATTCTTGAGTGTACAGATTACAGAGATGAAGTATTGAATCAACACCTACTTTCTATGAAGAACAAATCCTAGACTTAGACCAGTGTATCCCTTTTGATTCAATCTAAGTGATTGATCAATTGGGGTGAGTGTGTGTAAGAGTCTGAAGCTCTTTGAAATCTATATGATTGTAGAGCTAAAGAATCTTAAGTGTTACAAGGCTTGAGATGACTTGAATGTAGCTGGAAATCTTTGAAGGTTTGAAGGTGAGTTCTTTGAAGATTCAAAGGATTCTGGAAATTTTGAGTATGATCTTCAATCACCAAGTATTTCAACAGCAATTTCTCTATTAGAATCTCAGCTTAGTTCAATGAAGAACTTAAGGGCTATTTTATAGCCTTGAATGAGAAAATAGCTGTTGGATTTATTGGGCTCCAAGTTGAAGGACAATGAGCTGTTGAATTCTGATTGAGCTCAATCTAGTTTGTCCTTTTTGCAGATAAGAGGTGGTCCCACTTAGATAGATTCAAACTTGAATTACTTGGATCCAAGTTCTGCAACGTTCTAAACTAACCATAGTTTGATACAAGT
>JAOWBW010002004.1:0-59462 GCA_026119855.1 Campanula takesimana
GGACCTTGGTTCCAAGGCCACAAGATCAAGGAGTGATAGGTACAAAGTGGGTGTCCGAAACAAGATGGATGAGAATGGAAGCATCACAAGGAACAAAGCCAGGTTAGTTGCACAAGGATATAGACAAGAAGAAGGCATTGATTACGATGAAACATTGCCCCCGTTGCAAGACTTGAAGCTATAAGGAATTTTTAGCTTATGCCTCTTAAAAAGATTCAACTATATCCAATGGATGTGAAGAGTGCATTCCTCAACGGTGAACTTCAAGAAACAGTCTTTGTTGCTCAACCACCCGATTTGAAGACCCCAAATTTCAAATCATGTCTACAAACTCCGTAAAGCTTTATATGGACTCAAACAAGCTCCACGTGCATGGTATGATACTCTATCTAAATTTCTCCTAGAGAAAGGCTTCAAGGTGGTAAGATCGACACAACTCTATTATTGCTAAATATCATGATCATACTTTACTCGTTCAAATATATGTAGATGATATATTTTTGGTTCTACTAATGAATTGTTGTGTAAGCGATTTGAGAAGCTAATGAAAAGCAAATTGAGGATGAGCATGATGGGAGAATTAACATTCTCTTGGACTTCAAATTAAACAATGTGCTGAAGGCATCTTCCTCAACCAGCAAAGTACACAAAGGATCTTATCAAGAAATTGGACTTGAAAATGCCAAAGGCATACGACACTCCTATGGCTACTGGTAACAAGCTAGACAAAGACTTGAAAGGTAAGAAGGTTGATCAAACCTTATATCGAGGTATGATTGGCTCTCTCCTATACTTAACTGCTAGTAGGCCAGATATCATGCTTAGTGTTTACGTTTGTGCTCGTTATCAAGCTGATCCTAGAGAAGCACATCTCATTGCTGTTAAACGTATTATTCGATATCTATCTGGGACTATTAACCTGGGACTTTGGTACTCCAAAGATTCAAATTTTGATCTTATAGGTTACTCAGATGCAGATTATGCAGCATGTACCATCGACAGGAAAAGCACAAGTGGAACTTGTCATTTCCTTGGAAATCGACTCGTTTCATGGGCAAGCAAGAAACAAGCCTCAGTCTCTGTATCTACCACAGAAGCTGAATATATAGCTGCTGGAAGCTGCTGCTCCAAGTGCTGTGGATGAAGCAACAAATTGGTTGACTACGGAATCAACGAAGAAATTGTCCAATCTGTTGTGACAATACATCTACCATTGCTGTCTCCAACAACCCTGTCATGCATTCAAAAACAAAACACATTGATATCAAATACCACTTTCTCAAGGATCATGTGGAAAAAGGTAATATCCATCTAGAGTATGTGAGTACTGACAATCAAATTGCAGATATTCTCACCAAGGCTCTGGATTCCAAGAGATTTAGGTATCTTAGAGGAGAGATGGGTATGCTAGAACTTTAATTTCTTGTCCATATACTTTGATTGTGCTAATGTCTCTTATGTTTTATCCAAGTTCAAAAACCAGTAGGTCACGGTCAACACCACTTACCGGTAAATCAATCACGGTCGATTACCATCTCACCGGTCAAGTAATTCCGGTCGAAGCTTCAAAATCTATCAAAGCTGACCTCATCAATGCTGACGCATAAACGTCGACCGCTCATATGCCAACCGCCTCATTAACGAATATAAAGATGAATTTGTTCAGGCTTTAAAAAGCCGACCGCATGGGAAAATGATGATATTCGTTCACTGCTTTAAAGAAGCATACATAGGCCAAGGTACATTCTTGACGCAAATACTCGACGGTCAAGCACCCTGACCGCAAAAGTTTGGTGACCAGGTAAGTGTTTCTAACTTAGCAATTTTTAGGATCCTCCTAGTCATCCAAAGGGGTAATTTTGTAATTTCTTTTCCTCGTTTTCATTTAATTCAAATCATTTGCAATTAATTTTATTCCCTTATTTATGCCCGCCATCACTATCCATGCATTTATGGCGAAAGGACATCATTGGTCAAAACCCTGAATTTGCCAGAGTTAACCTCCCACTTCTCTGCATAAACGGCTCCACTACTTCCTTAACCTCCACCTCTCTGCAAAAACACTTTTCAGAAACACCTTCTCTCTACATCTCTCTACTTCTCTCTCTATTCACCCAGTTCGCTCTCTTTCTCTCTGTCCACTCTCTCTAAAAAATTCTCAATATATACATATGGCTCCCAAATCTTCTAACCTACAAAATCATCAAAGAAATCGCTAGAACTACATTCTGAGATTCAATGGTATGATTTCTTGACCCCAAACTTTACATTTTTGAGTTTTTATATTTTAGTTTTGGAGGGTTAAACCCATTTGATATGGTTGTCTAAATTCTTTATATTCCTGGGTTATTTTGGTTCTGATTATGCTTATAACTTGTTACTTTGATGATTTCGAGTTCTCTAACATGTTTAGATTCACATTTGGCTTGTTATATCTAGTTATACCATAATTTTTTTTGTTAAATGCCCTTTCATATTCTGAGATTATCGGGCTTTTGATGTTCAAATTGATGATATTTTCATGTTTAATCGGTTTCTGTGTTCATTTTGGTATAATTTTTATGGATTTTCGTGCCCTAAAATCGTTTTCTGGGTTTCTGATATGAACAGTGTTCTTCATGTTCTTATGGTGTTCTTCATGTTCTTGAATGCATCACTTTTGATCCTTAAATTCATTTACACATAGTAATATGGTGTTTGTGCGTGTTTTTATAATTATCATTGAAACATTTCCAAGTGTTTTCGCCTACCGCCTTTTCTGTCTACCGTATGCATGTCGACCGCATCCTCTCGGTCATTCGACCGCATACTTGTTGACCGCACCAGTGTTACTAACTTCAAATTGTTTAGGAGGAGCAATCATTTATTCCCGGCTGCGTTATTAATTATGAAGACCTCCAGAAAGATGCTATTGGGAGGCATGATCAAACGAATGAAGAAATCAGACATACTTCATTATTTCACTATGAATCAAACCAGTCACTACCTTGCCGCAGTCGGAGAATTTTATTCTACCGCGAAGGAAATCAAGGACGAGATGAGCAGAACAATTCTCTTAACTGGATTACCGCAGAAGTTTACGGTCACAAGATAGAGATCGACGACACTGACATTGCTGCCACACTTGGCCTTGACATTGACAATGAGGCTCCTATCTCTCTATCTGACGAAGATATGATGGATTGGCAATGAGATTGATTGAATCCACTGACGTGTGCAAGGCCCTACCGGAAAACCTTTCCAGAGGTGATGTATTACATTGGTCACTTGGTTGGCCACGGTCTGCTCTGCAAGAGTGGTAACCATGGAAATTTCAATACCACTCAATGGAGGCTATCTACTGCAATCTATCTGGGCAGGAAGATAAACTGGCCCAGATCTATATGATCTCCTGTTAGATCACATTTCTGATTATAAGAAGTGATGTCTGAAAGGCCGCCACCAAATACAAGAAAAACTCACGGTTCCTTTCTCTGTTGTTTAAATTCATTCCTGAACTCAGAAGGGATATCAACCGAGATAAAGATGCCAAAGTTCCCATCTCTCTATCCAAGGTCTTTGATATCAAGACCATGAGATCTACCTACCGCAACCGTTTGGTGATGATCAATACCAGGAATACAGAAATCGTGAACCTGAGCACAAAAGAGAAAAATACATCCCTCCTGCCTACACCAAAGCTGCCAGAATAGCCTTAGGACTTGACGCACCAAGGAAGTCCTCATCTGTCCATGATGATGATGATGATGAAGAAGCTGAGGACGAGGAAGAATCTAGAAGAAAGGTTAAAGGCAAAGGAATTGCCAGTGCATCGACCGCTCCTCCCAAACCAAGACCATTGACTGGGTAGTTGTCATCAAGGAACCTTCACCGATAAGTCTCCTTCCAATATTCCTCCTACCGCACCATTGAAAACCAAGTCTACCGCACCAATCTCCAAATCAACCGTCTCCAAGCCTACCGTGTCCTCACCGACCGCTCCATCAAAATCCAAGTCAAAGTCTTCTGCTCTCCCCGCTTCGTCTCAGGGGGAGAGAAATCCAAGAAAAGAGATCTTTCTCTAAGTCCCGTTCAAACAGCAAAGAAATCCAAGATTTCAAGACCACCTCCTTCAACGTTATCTCCAGTCTTCACTCCATCCGGTTCACCTACTCAGGGCGACTGTGAAGACGTTATTGAAATTGCTCCACCCCAGCGCCTGAAAAGGCAACCAATTTCTAAAACCAACACTCGTTTAGTTGATGAATCCACAGATGAAGAGGTAAAGGATGTATCTGATGATGGATCAGAACATTCTGATGAAAAATGCTGAGAAAACTGTTACTGCTGATAGCCCGGTGCTAGTGATGATGAAGTTCCAGCAAATGTTGAAACGTTTCCTGAGCATGGGGGTCACAGTCAAGAAGATGACCATGAACCCAGTGACCGCGAAGTTAATGATACTGGTAATATGACCATGTCTCCCATCAGGCAATCCCTTCTGAACCTCCTGCGATCAAATTGCTCATCTATTGACTGCAGTGGAAATGCTTACACAAATCAATCTGGATCCCAAACCCAATCTCAAAGCTGACCGCCAATCAGACCACTCTTTCATGAAGAAATCTCTGAGCTGAATTCTGCCAATTCAGTGCTTAAAGACCAGATTGTTGCTCTCCCCTCTCAACTGATTGAGACCATTAAGGGGGAGAGAGAGTACGTATCAAAGGCTATATCAGATGCCCTCTCCGTTCAAGCAGGCAGCAGCTCTTCGAGGCCCGGTGGCTCTACTACCGCTCTTGTTGCTCCTAGTGCCTTCATGGTAACTCCGGACTTTATGAACAAATCTTTCCTTATTCAAACAAGGGCCATCATGAAGTGCTTTTCAAAGGAAGTCTTAAAAGCCTCGGTAGATATCTCAAAATCAATGGAGGATGTTAAAGATGAACTCTCTTGGAAGTAAAGAAAGTAAGAATGTCGGTGGAAAAAGATGTTGATATTGCCCTAAAAACCGCTATGACTAATCTAAATGAAAGCTTGAGTAGGAAATTGGAAGCATTCAAACAAGCCATGATTGTCCACACCAACCGCCTCAATGACCAATCAAACAAAATTGATTTACTATCCAATCGAGCTAACACTGTGCTGAACAGGATCAACCGCCACGGTAATCTAGTTGCAAATCAAGAGGCAGAAGCAGGCCACGGTAATGTAAATGCTCAGGGTGAAGATGATGAAGATGGAGTGACCGTACCTATTCTTATTCCCGGTCGCTCCATGCCCTCCTACCGCTCTCCCTTCTCTGATCTCACTGAAGATGATCTCCATACCTTCGACCGCTTCTAATCTATCCTCTACCGCAATGTTAATCCCACCATTTGAACTGACCGTGTGTGTGTCTTTGAAACAATTTGTTGATGTTGTCTAAACAATTTTACATTTATGTTTGTCCCAAAACAATTTACTTTTATGTCTGTTTTTATTTGGGTCTGTAAAAACTTTAAATCTCTCTTTTGTCTGCACTCCCCTCACTTTAATGGCTATATTTTTGTGGAGTACCTCTTGAATGATTGTTTGATGCATTTGCATACTTATTGTTATTTTCTCTAAAAATGCATTCAAACCTTATACGTCTATCTTGCTAGGATTAGTATCTTTTTATCTTTTAGGCTGATAGAAATCTATGACACTGGCTTAGAGTGTGCATTGACTTGGGGCATGAAATTAATAAAATATTATTTCTTTGAAAACATGTTATTACCAAGTACAATGAATTAGCCTTTGTTATAGTAGGTAATGGTCTCAATCAAATAGGGGGAGATTGTTGGGTATGCTCATTATTAACCACTCCTATTACCTAGATTTGATTGATCCCATAACCTAATTTTATCTTTGTGGGACTTAGGATATATTGTAATAAGTGTTAAACTTCATTTTTAGAATAGTCCACTTTGATAGTATAGGCTTTAGATTGATAGGCTGAAAATTTTCTGTGTCTGGAATTTTAGTGGTCAAGACCTTGACCGTGAATTCACTTGACCGGAAGTCAGTGACCGTGAGCTTTATGGCATATCTTGACAGGTCACATTTGACTCCTCGACCGCAGATGCCCTTAGGCATATTGACCGCAAGAGTCTCGACCGCAAGTCTCGACCGCAGGAGCAGAAGTTCAAGAACCCAAGTTTGTTCAAACTTAACCATGGTCAAACTATGGTTAGTTTAGAACGTGTTGCAGAACTTGGATCCCAAGTAATTCAAATTTGAATTCATCTAAGTGGGGACCACCTCTTATCTGCAAAAAGGACAAACTCAGATTGAGCTCCAATCAGAATTCAACAGCTCATTGTCCTTCAACTTGGAGCCCAAGTAAATCCAACAGCTATTTCTCATTCAAGGCTATAAATAGCCCTTAAGTTCTTCATTGAAAAATAGCTGAGATTCATAAAGAGAAATTGCTGTTGAAATACTTGGTGATTGAAGATCATACTTAAGATTTCCAGAATCCTTTGAATCTTCAAAGAACTCACCTTCAAACCTTCAAAGATCTCCAGCAACATTCAAGTCATCTCAAGCCTTGTAACACATAAGATTCTTTAGGCTCTAAATCATATAGATTTCAAAGAGCTTCAGATTCTTACACACACACTCACCCCAATTGATCAATCACTTAGATTGAATCAAAAGGGATACACTGGTCTAAGTCTAGGATTTGTTCTTCATAGAAAGTAGGTGTTGATTCAATACTTCATCTCTGTAATCTGTACACTCAAGAATCAATATATACCTCCATTCAAAATCCAAGACTGACCATCTTGGTAAAGGACGTAGATCTTTTTAACAGATCGAACCTTTCCAAATACTTGTGTCATTTTACCTTTCTGCAAATTTACTTTCAAGTATTGTTCATCTTGTTCTTTATTGTTCATATTAACTTTGTTTGTCGTTTAGTGTTTGATCTTACAGATATTCAAAACGTATTGTGAATTGTGTTTGTTTGTTCTCCACATTGCCTAAGTTAAAATCTGACTAACTTATCTTTTGCCAAAACTTCCAAGACAACAACTTTCAATCTCAACCTCTTGACCGCAATCTCTTGACCGCACTTCACCCTCGACGGACTCACTCGACCGCAACCTGGTTGACCGTGAGTGCTGGTATTCCTACTTAGAGATTTTAGTCAAAACCAACCTTTCCCATTTCTAACGAAAACTTCCGCTGTGCATATTACACCTTGACCGCGCGGTTATTACTTGACCGCAAAACTCAAGATTGTAAGCACTTGGTGAATTTTGAAAAAGGGTTGAAATTTTAAGTAGGCTATTCACCCCCCCCCCTCTAGCCTCCTTTCATACCTTGTTGTGTCTTTGGGACCAACACTATGCTTCGCGCTAAATTGCTACCGTTGCATCCGTTCTCATCCATGAGAACAAAATGGGTGTTTTCATGGGAGACCACCTCATTTTATTATGATACATGGGGTACATATATATAGGGTTACAAAGAACATTCTAGAGTTCTAATCTATCTTGGGTTACAAGTTTTGAGTCTCCTAATTGCAATACACAATATCTCTAAGATTGTAAAGTGAATATATACAAATTTACTTTTGGAATATATAATATTCCTTATACGCTCCCGCAAGATAGACGGTCCTTGGATAAGTCCAATCTTGGAAAGTCATGAGATGAACCGGGTGTGATGAAGCAGTTAAGGTGGATGAGTTCCCGGATGCGGGTGATGTTGCCGTGATGGGTTCGGCAAAGGTTGAAGCACGTGGTACCAATATAAATGTTGTTGAATTCTTAAATAGATAGCAAAATAATATGTTTTGAGAAAATTTTGGAAGAAACTAGTTCCTCCATAAGTTATAAAAAGTACTATTTTTTATACGGTTTAAGATTTAGGGTTAAGGTTGTTTTATAGGGTTTAAGATTATTTTATACTCCCTCTGTCCCAGCTCACTTGACACCTTTTGACTAAAACTGGTCAACTTAAAGTCGGTTTGACCAACACATTATAAAAATATTTATGATCCGAATAAAAATTAAAAAAATGTAAAATGACCACCATTAATAATCCTCTCAATAACAATTTAATTTTTTTTTTTTTGGAACATAAAATTTCTATAAAGTGTTGGTCAAAACGACACTAAGTTAACCATTTTTAATCAAAAGGTGTCAAGTGAGCTGGGACGGAGGGAGTATGGTTTAAAGTTTAGGGTTTAGCGTTTAAGGGTGTTTTATAGGGTTTGAGGTTTAAGTTTTAGGGTTTAAAGTTGTTTTATAGGGTTTAAGGTTTAGAGTTTAAGGTTGTTTTATAGGGTTTAAGGTTTAGGGTTTAAAGTTTAGGATTTAAAGGTTTAAAACAAGACTTTTTATAACTTATGGAGGAACAAGTTTCCTCCAAAACATACTCATATGTTTTAGTACTACTTCCGTATTAAATGAGTATTCACAAAAAAAATAATCAGTTTTGCTCTTGATCACATACATTTTGCAAGTGAAGCATTACAAACTCAACTACAATATTTATTATTCAACACTTATTATATGTTTTCTCCGTTTCAAAATGATAGTTTTATTTTCATTTTTTTGTTTATCCCAATATTTTAATTCAGTTTCTAACTTTTGAAAATTGAAAAGGGCTGTGAATTTGGGATGGAGTATATTATATAAAGGGGAGTAGCATTTAACATATCATTTTAGTTAACAAACGAATAGATTAAGAGTTGGTTTGGGGGAAACTAGTTCCTCCATAAGTTATAAAAAGTCCTGTTTTTTAATCCTTCTTAAACCCTAAAAGGCCTAAACCCTAAACTTTAACCCTAAACCCTAAACTTTAACCCTATAAAAACAAGACTTTTATAACTTATGGAGAAACTAGTTTTCCCAAAATTTTTCTCTAGATTTAACTCTACAAAATAAGTTTCTTAATGGATGCATAACTCCTTGATTATGTATTTAATCATGTCCTCCCTTAATTCAACAAAAATATCTGTAACCTTTACATCTTGCCCCATTAGTTTCGCACCTAATTAAATTTCACGTCAGAAATTTGATAACTAAAATATTGCAGATTTTAAAAAAGAAGAAGCATAGGCATGTGAAATTAAAATCTGCCTAGGACATGCTTAATTACAACATTTTTATTCAAGATTATGTCGGACAAAAATTACAAGTCAACGAATATTGTGAACCATTTTTATTTAATAATATTCCTTACTTTCATTTGGTTTAATGAATGAAAATTATTATAATGCCAATGGAAAAACTCTTGATTCAATCACACGGTTTGTACTTAATTGTAATAGCCGGATTTTTTTTATTTATTTATTTTATTTCGGTTTTACTAAATTAATTAAACCATAATTAGAGTTATAAAATGATTGAAAGAAGTGGGCCAAAGAATTAGATGGGCCGAAAGTTATGTGAGTAAACCCAACCCAATTAAGAATCAATCCAAGTATAAATTAATGGGTTAGTCAAATTAGGAATTCTTATGATCATAAACTCAAAAAAAAAAAAAAAAAGAAAAGGAAAACAAAACCCTAGTTCTACCTACCGCCGGCCGAGCACAAGGAGGGAGGAGAAGAAAAATTTCAGCCATTGTTGTTGAAGATTAATCCGTTCTAACTCAAGGTAATATCGAAACTCACATCCTAAAATTTATTTCATTGGATTTGGATGTTTAAAACATAAGTTATGCATGTTTGAGAATACAAGTATTAGGGTTTGCATGCTAAGGATTTATGATCAAAATTTTAAAGGTTAATGGAGTGATCTAGATGCTATGGAGAAAACAAAAGTAGTAATCTTGATACTAGTTAATTTCGTTTCTTTTTGATTGATTATATAATCATGGATTGAATTGATTTATATTATACAATGACTTGGGATTTGAACACATAAATCATTGAGGTTGAATTGGGTTTATCAAAAGAAGAAAAAAATTATGGATTCCCCAAGAACATGGTTCGGCGAATGGCCCTAGGCCATTGGAAATTATTTTGTTGATTTAAATGATCCTTGTTAAGTGTATTGTGAATAATATCGATGTTTGGGAATTTAGAAAAATCTAAAGAATCAGAAAAATTGATCAAAATCAAAGGATCTTGATGAAGCATGTTTCGGCAATGATGACCTAACTTGGGTGTTGATTCTTGATTAAGGATGTTAAGAATTGGGACGGAAAGTTAGTGTTTTCGTTAAGTTTCTAATGGAAAGAAAACAAAATCATTCAAAGTATTGTTAACAAGTTAGAAAATTAACTTGAAGAAATAGAACAAGTACTTGTAAGACCTTGGAAGTTAAAAAGTTAACGAGGAAGGAAAAGATTAGAAATGTCAGTTAGTTTCCTAACGGGAAAGGACTAAACTGAAAAGAATTAAAGTTAGAAGAAAGAAAAAGGGAAACTTTGAAGTTAGAGGGGCCTAAGTGATTAAAAAGAGAAACTTAGGGGACCTTATGAACAAAACCAAAGTCCAAGGACCTTTCTGTAATTAAAGGAAAGTCGAAGGACTGAATTGTAATTAGTCCAAAGTGAAGGACCAATTTACAATTAAACTAAAGTTGAAGGACTAAATTACAATTAATCCAAAGTTGAAGGACTAAATTGTAATTGAACTAAAGTTGAAGGACCAATTTGCAATTAACCCAAAGTTGAGGGACTAAATTGTAATTAACCCAAAGTCAGAGGACTTAATTGCAATTGTATCAAAGTTAAAGGACTGACTCGTAAATCAAAGTCAGAAACTTAAACGTAAGAAAAGAAGTAACGCAGTAAAGAAGTTAAAACGCATCTCTCAGTTAACTAAGTAGAAATAGTTAACAATGTTGAGAGTACTAAAGTAAATTACTCCGTGCCTTGTAGATTTGCACAGAGAGGAGATTGCGAGGAAAAGCAATTCAGGTAAGGGATTACGTTCCTTACAGTATTTGAACTCCTGTTTATTGGAATTCGGTATTTCTTTCTAAAGTTAGCTATCAGTATGGCATGATAGTATTTGAATGAACTCTGCGTTATTGAACGTTCCTTGAAAGAATCTATACTTAGTGATGTCCCCATCGATCTACTAAGTATCGAAGTTTGAAACTTGTATCACATACTTGTACCATGGTATGTTCTCATTTTAACTTGTGAGTTAACCACTTACTCGTTAAGGCATCCAATGTCCAGTTAGAAAAGACATTGACGGACAGTCCAGTTAGAAAAGACTCGTCCTTAAACTAGGGATTGCATGAGTGATCACATGCCTTCTCTCAGGAATTGTCTGATTACAAGGATGATTCTAGACCCCGAGCATATGTGTGTGATACCATATATGTTACGACCCACACTATTGGCTGAAGAAGCTAGGTGTATGAATTGTACCTTTGGCATTGAGGTTATAATGTACGTTACCAAGGAATTGACGGAATTTGAATGAATCCCTTTGGATTGTAGTGCCATAATCCTTTGGAAGTAAAATCTTAAAAGTAATACGACTGTATTGTTCTGCAGTCTTGAATCCAAAAGTAACTGAACCTATCCTTGTAAAAGTTATTCGAAGTATTCGTTTCTGGTCGTCTCTCCTTAGTAACCGGAGAGGCCACGTATGAACTTACTGAGCATTCGTTCGCCCATCCCTTCTCTATAATTTGTTTTCAGGATTTAAGTAGAAGGACAAGACAAGGAAAGCAGCCGTAGGAAGACGGTGGACTGAAGATTCTTAATTTAATAGTTTAAGTACGTTTATTTATCTTGATGTAAGTTGAAGTACATTAATGGTTAGGGTTGTTACCTACCAAGACAAGTTTAAGTTACGCTTCCGCTATTGTTTGAATTTATGGTTAAATAAGGGGCCGTTGTGAACCCTAATTTGAAGTATTTATTATTGTTATTTATGGATATTTATGCCATTAAATGCTCAGATATTATAAGAAAATTCGGGGTGTTACAGTTGGTATCAGAGCAATGGCTTTAGGTCTTATGGGAGAAAACTGAAAGTTAGGACTAATGGGAGAACTTAGTACTTAACTTGAATAAGATCTTACTTGAGGAAGTTCAAGTGATAAAGTCCAACTCTAGGAATGATACTAAGAGTGTGCATAAAGTATGAATATACTTGGAGAAATAGGAACCTCTTCATTATGTGTCTATTTATATTCTATTAATATGTTATAATGGAACCTTGGGGTTATGTACTAATTAAGTTTACTATTGGTGTGTGTAGGATCATGCCGAGGAGACCCATGAAGTCAGTAAGGTACAGTGCTACTCTAAGGGAAGAAATAGAAGCTAAAGAGGAGATTATTAAGCAGCTAACTAAAGAACTTCGCTCAGCTAAAAGAGAGCTTAGGAAGGAGACTCGAGGAGTCGACAGCTTACAGAATGTCATCAAAGAACGCGATGAGGACATGATGTATGTGGAAGGAAAGTTAGCAGTACAGCTGAAGAAGGTCAAAAGCCTAGAAAGCCATGTGGTTAGAGCTAACCGCGAATGGAATCGAATCAGTGTGCAACTGGTGGATGAGATAGAACAAAATAATGAACTGAAAAAGAAGATAGATGAACAAGAAGCTTATGAGGAAGAGCTTAGGACTTCAGGCTATCAGATTTGGGCTGAGAAGTTAGAGTTGCAAGAAAAATATGACCAACTTGCGGCAGAACATGCACACTGTGGGAAGTAATGCAATTAATGACAGATAGTTATAAGAATAGATTCTTTTACTTTATTATTAGTGGAGTAATACAGTTAGAATTTTTCTTATGTTAAAATTGAATTTTGGGTGTATTTTGAGATGTTTAAATCTCACACCTTAGTTGAATAAAGTTAATTATTTAATTTAACTACCCAAAATTTTGAATTTACTACTGTTGTGTAAACAAAAGTTAACTTGTCGAGAAAAGACAAGGGAAAGTGTCGGAGTGATTTGAAATAATCTCCGTAACCATGGTACGAAGTAAGACGACCATTGGAATAAGTTAAAGCTAGTTAAGTAATAAAAACTAGTGAAACAAAGAAATAATAAGCAACCAAGTAAAACAGTTGTAAATTATGAAGTATGAAAACTCCTGAACCGGAGAAGAAAGGTTAAAGTAAACTAATCAAATCTGAATAACGGTCTAGTACAAAAGACCTACGAACACGATTCAAAACTAACAAGTGACCGTTAGTAAAAGAATTGTAATGTTAGGTATACCATGAATACTGCAAGTATTTTGTAGTGATGAATATTGCTAGAACATGAACCAGTTCTAAAGTAAAAGTAAATCTGCAGATGAATACCAGAAGAGGAAATAACAGGAACGGTGAAGGAAATGACAACACCGGTAATGCGGGAGGACAGTTGGATCCGGCCCTGGTAAAACTGTTGCAGAAATTATCGCAGACAGTAGCTGGGATAGGTCAAACTGTTACTGGAATTGCGCAACCACCACCACAGGCTCCATTACGTGATCCGTTGGAGCTATTTCAAAGGAGGAATCCGGACTCATTCTCGGACACTGCTAAAGAGAAACCTGAGGACTGGATTAAGAGCACCGAAAGAATATTCGAGACTCTGAATTGTACTGAGGAGCAGAAGGTAGTCTTTGCAACCTTTATGTTGAAAGGGAAGGCCCAAACGTGGTGGGAAGCGGAAAAGCGAGCTGCTGTGGCTCGTGGTGATGCGGCCTTTACTTGGACCAGATTTAAAGCTATTTTCAACGAAAAGTATTATCCTACAAGCACGAGGAATGCCAAGATAACGGAATTCCTGACTCTAGTACAAGGGAGTATGACTGTAGCAGAGTATGGTGAGAAGTTCACTGACCTACTAGAATTTGCGCCAAGATTCTTCGATACTGAAGAACAGAAGGCAAGAAAGTTTGAAGCGGGATTAAGTGATAGAGTTCGGTACAGAATCACGCCGTTGGCTCTGCCTACGTACTCAGCAGTGCTGGACAGAGCTAAGATAGTAGAACGGGAGTCGGATAACTACCGTAACCGACGGGAAGAAAAAGGCAAGGCAGTGGCTGAAAAGTCGGAAGGAAACAAGGGTGGTAGGGACCACAACAATAACAAGAGAAAAGCGGTGGATGACAGTCGAGATAAGGTCAATCATGGGAATAAACACTCAAACAACGGCCATAGTGGAAATGGTCGGAACTTTAATGACAACAAGCGTGAGTGGAACAAGGGCAAGGGCCAAGGTTTCACCAGTTACGATAAATGTACCATTTGTGATGGAGCTCACAAGTCAGACGTTTGCTGGTATAAGGAGCGGCAGTGCTACAACTGCAAGAAGGTGGGACACCCAAAGTGGAAGTGCCCAGAAACTAAGAAGGATGAACCAGCTGCAGGAAATAAAGACAATGGAGGAGGAAACGGTGGAGGCCGTGGTAGGATGTACACTATGACCGCGAAAGCAGCTGGAGTTAATGCCGATCTTGTAGCAGGTACAATGCAATTAAATTCCCGTGATGTTTATGTGTTAGTAGATACTGGCGCCACTCATTCAGTAGTTAGTAATGTTGTGGCAAAGAAGTTAAAACTACACCCAGAGAATTTAGAGATACCTTTAGTAATAGATACACCTACTAAAGACGCTATCCCCATTACTACCTCTTATAGAAACTGTACTTTAGGGATAGGAGGTACGAATGTAAATATCGACCTCATTGAACTAGACATGTCCGAATTCGACATAATCCTGGGAATGGATTGGTTGGCTTTGCATCAAGCCAAAGTAGACTGTCAAGAGAAAATAATGACCTTCCTAGGAGAGGAAGGTAAAGAGTACAGATTTGTGGGTTCAAGGCCGAGGAAGAGGATAGGCTTAATCTCGGTGATGAAGGCCCGTAAAATGTTGAGAAAAGGATGTGTAGGATTTCTGGCACACATAGGTGAAACGGAAGAAAAAGAAGTAACTTTAGAGTCACTGGAAGTTGTGAATGAATTTCAGGACGTATTTCCTGAGGATTTACCTGGTATACCACCAGTGAGGGAAGTAGAGTTTTCCATTGGCTTAGTACCAGAAACCACACCTATTTCGAGAGCACCGTACAGGATGGCTCCGACGGAGTTGCAAGAACTAAAGGAGCAGTTGCAAGAATTGTTAGACAAGGGATTGATTAGGCCGAGTGTGTCACCATGGGTGCACCGGTACTATTTGTAAAGAAGAAAGATGGATCTATGAGACTGTGTATTGACTATAGAGAATTGAACAAAGTGACGGTTAGGAACCAATACCCTCTGCCGAGAATTGATGACTTGTTTGATCAATTGAGGGGAGCATGTTACTTTTCAAAGATTGATCTTAGATCCGGATACCATCAGCTGAGAGTCAAGGATGTGGATGTGGCGAAGACAGCGTTTAGGACAAGGTATGGGCATTATGAGTTTGTCGTGATGCCATTTGGGTTAACGAACGCACCAGCTGCATTCATGGAATTGATGAATAGAATATTTCAAGAGTACTTAGACAAATGTGTGATAGTATTCATTGATGATATTTTGGTGTACTCGAAGACGAAGGAGGAACATGCTGAACATTTGAGGATAGTTCTAGAAATTTTGAGGAGACAGAAATTGTATGCGAAATTTAAGAAATGTGAATTCTGGCTAGAGAAGGTAGCATTTTTGGGGCACGTAGTGTCGAAAGAAGGAATTTCTGTGGATCCGACGAAGGTAGAAGCAATAATGGATTGGGAAAGGCCTACTACGGTAACCGAAATAAGAAGTTTCTTGGGTTTAGCTGGTTACTACAGAAGGTTCGTAGAGGGATTTTCAAAGTTATCTGGGCCATTGACGAAGCTGACGCAGAAGGCAGCTAAGTTTGTTTGGTCAGAAGAATGTGAACGAAGTTTTCAAGAATTAAAGAATAGACTGGTATCTGCACCAGTATTGACACTACCGACAGGGACGGAAGGTTTTGTTATCTACAGTGATGCGTCGTTGAAAGGACTAGGCTGTGTACTGATGCAAAATGAGAAGGTGATAGCTTATGCATCTAGGCAGTTGAAAGTGCATGAAAGGAACTACCCGACCCATGATCTGGAATTAGCAGCAGTAGTGTTTGCATTGAAAATTTGGAGACATTATCTGTATGGCGTGAAATGCCAGATTTTTACGGATCACAAGAGCCTTAAGTATATCTTCACGCAGAAGGAATTGAATATGAGACAACGGAGGTGGTTAGAACTTCTCAAGGATTACGACTGTGAAATATTGTATCGTCCTGGGAAAGCCAACAAGGTGGCAGATGCATTGAGCAGGAAGAATCACGGAATGTTGGCGACATTGATCTCTAAGGGGGTAAGCATATGGAAGGATGTCAAGGAGATGAACTTGATAGTAAAAGTAAACGGGTATTTGGCGCGACTGACGTTACAACCTGCATTGCTGGGCAGAATTAAAGAGGCACAAGAATTAGACGAGGAGAGAGAAACTCTAATCGGAAAAGGACAAGCAAAAGATCTTCATATGGGCGAAGATGGGATTCTGAGATACCAAAAGAGAGTGTGGGTGCCAAGCAATGATGAGATCAAGAGAGAGATACTGAGAGAAGCTCATTGCTCGAAGTTCTCTGTACATCCGGGAAGTACTAATATGTATAGGGATCTTAAGGAGTCATATTGGTGGAATAATATGAAGAATGACGTGGCAGAGTATGTGCATCAATGTCTGACGTGTCAACAAGTTAAGAGTGAACATCAGAAGCCAGCAGGGTTACTGCAATCGTTACCAATTCCCGAATGGAAGTGGGAGAATATTGCTATGGATTTCGTAAGTGGCTTTCCAAGACGGTAGGGAAGTATGATGCCATATGGGTTATAGTAGATCGATTGACTAAGTCAGCACATTTTCTGGCAATCAAGAAGACTGATTCGTTGGAGAAGTTGGCCAAGTTGTACATCGACGAGATAGTAAGGTTACATGGAATCCCGGTCACAATTGTGTCTGATCGAGATGCTAGGTTCACTTCGAAGTTCTGGAACAGCCTACAAGCAGCATTGGGAACAGAGTTGACCATGAGTACGGCGTTTCACCCACAGACAGATGGGCAGTCGGAAAGGACTATCCAGACATTGGAAGACATGCTGAGGGCTACTTCGTTAGATTGGCCAAACGCATGGGACGAACACTTACCGTTAGTGGAATTCGCATACAACAACAGCTTTCACGCAAGCATTGGGATGGCTCCATATGAAGCGTTGTATGGGAGGAAGTGTAGATCACCGGCGTGTTGGGATGAAGTCGGTGAGAGGAGGTTAAGTGGACCGGAACTCGTACAAGTCACGGCGGATAAAGTACAACAGATCCGGAAGTGGCTACAGACTGCACAGAGTAGGCAGAAATCTTACGCAAACAATAGAAGGCGAGAACTGGAATTTCAGCCAGGGGATCGAGTATTCCTAAAGATATCACCCACGAAGGGAGTTATGCGTTTTGGGATTAAGGGAAAGTTAAGTCCACGATATGTGGGACCATTCGAAATTCTTGATAAGATCGGGGAAGTGGCTTATCGATTGGCGTTACCGCCGGTATTAGCTGGAGTGCATAATGTATTCCATGTCTCCATGCTAAGGAAATATATCCATGATCCGAGTCATGTGATAGAATACAAGCAGTTAAGGGTTCGGGCAGACTTGACGTACGATGAACGACCAATCAAGATCGTCGACAGAAAAGACGAGGTCGTAAGAAAACGTACGGTTCCCTATGTAAAAGTACAATGGAGTAATCACTCAGAAAGAGAAGCGACATGGGAACAAGAAAGTGAAATGCGCGAGTTGTACCCGGACATCTTCTCGGATTAAGAATTGTCAAGTTTGAGGACAAACTTCTTTTAAGGGGGTAAGAATGTAATAGCCGGATTTTTTTTATTTATTTATTTTATTTCGGTTTTACTAAATTAATTAAACCATAATTAGAGTTATAAAATGATTGAAAGAAGTGGGCCAAAGAATTAGATGGGCCGAAAGTTATGTGAGTAAACCCAACCCAATTAAGAATCAATCCAAGTATAAATTAATGGGTTAGTCAAATTAGGAATTCTTATGATCATAAACTCAAAAAAAAAAAAAAAAAGAAAAGGAAAACAAAACCCTAGTTCTACCTACCGCCGGCCGAGCACAAGGAGGGAGGAGAAGAAAAATTTCAGCCATTGTTGTTGAAGATTAATCCGTTCTAACTCAAGGTAATATCGAAACTCACATCCTAAAATTTATTTCATTGGATTTGGATGTTTAAAACATAAGTTATGCATGTTTTGAGAATACAAGTATTAGGGTTTGCATGCTAAGGATTTATGATCAAAATTTTAAAGGTTAATGGAGTGATCTAGATGCTATGGAGAAAACAAAAGTAGTAATCTTGATACTAGTTAATTTCGTTTCTTTTTGATTGATTATATAATCATGGATTGAATTGATTTATATTATACAATGACTTGGGATTTGAACACATAAATCATTGAGGTTGAATTGGGTTTATCAAAAGAAGAAAAAATTATGGATTCCCCAAGAACATGGTTCGGCCGAATGGCCCTAGGCCATTGGAAATTATTTTGTTGATTTAAATGATCCTTGTTAAGTGTATTGTGAATAATATCGATGTTTGGGAATTTAGAAAAATCTAAAGAATCAGAAAAATTGATCAAAATCAAAGGATCTTGATGAAGCATGTTTCGGCAATGATGACCTAACTTGGGTGTTGATTCTTGATTAAGGATGTTAAGAATTGGGACGGAAAGTTAGTGTTTTCGTTAAGTTTCTAATGGAAAGAAAAAAAAATCATTCAAAGTATTGTTAACAAGTTAGAAAATTAACTTGAAGAAATAGAACAAGTACTTGTAAGACCTTGGAAGTTAAAAAGTTAACGAGGAAGGAAAAGATTAGAAATGTCAGTTAGTTTCCTAACGGGAAAGGACTAAACTGAAAAGAATTAAAGTTAGAAGAAAGAAAAAGGGAAACTTTGAAGTTAGAGGGGCCTAAGTGATTAAAAAGAGAAACTTAGGGGACCTTATGAACAAACCAAAGTCCAAGGACCTTTCTGTAATTAAAGGAAAGTCGAAGGACTGAATTGTAATTAGTCCAAAGTGAAGGACCAATTTACAATTAAACTAAAGTTGAAGGACTAAATTACAATTAATCCAAAGTTGAAGGACTAAATTGTAATTGAACTAAAGTTGAAGGACCAATTTGCAATTAACCCAAAGTTGAGGGACTAAATTGTAATTAACCCAAAGTCAGAGGACTTAATTGCAATTGTATCAAAGGTAAAGGACTGACTCGTAAATCAAAGTCAGAAACTTAAACGTAAGAAAAGAAGTAACGCAGTAAAGAAGTTAAAACGCATCTCTCAGTTAACTAAGTAGAAATAGTTAACAATGTTGAGAGTACTAAAGTAAATTACTCCGTGCCTTGTAGATTTGCACAGAGAGGAGATTGCGAGGAAAAGCAATTCAGGTAAGGGATTACGTTCCTTACAGTATTTGAACTCCTGTTTATTGGAATTCGGTATTTCTTTCTAAAGTTAGCTATCAGTATGGCATGATAGTATTTGAATGAACTCTGCGTTATTGAACGTTCCTTGAAAGAATCTATACTTAGTGATGTCCCCATCGATCTACTAAGTATCGAAGTTTGAAACTTGTATCACATACTTGTACCATGGTATGTTCTCAATTTTAACTTGTGAGTTAACCACTTACTCGTTAAGGCATCCAATGTCCAGTTAGAAAAGACATTGACGGACAGTCCAGTTAGAAAAGACTCGTCCTTAAACTAGGGATTGCATGAGTGATCACATGCCTTCTCTCAGGAATTGTCTGATTACAAGGATGATTCTAGACCCCGAGCATATGTGTGTGGATACCATATATGTTACGACCCACACTATTGGCTGAAGAAGCTAGGTGTATGAATTGTACCTTTGGCATTGAGGTTATAATGTACGTTACCAAGGAATTGACGGAATTTGAATGAATCCCTTTGGATTGTAGTGCCATAATCCTTTGGAAGTAAAATCTTAAAAGTAATACGACTGTATTGTTCTGCAGTCTTGAATCCAAAAGTAACTGAACCTATCCTTGTAAAAGTTATTCGAAGTATTCGTTCTGGTCGTCTCTCCTTAGTAACCGGAGAGGCCACGTATGAACTTACTGAGCATTCGTTCGCCCATCCCTTCTCTATAAATTTGTTTTCAGGATTTAAGTAGAAGGACAAGACAAGGAAAGCAGCCGTAGGAAGACGGTGGACTGAAGATTCTTAATTTAATAGTTTAAGTACGTTTATTTATCTTGATGTAAGTTGAAGTACATTAATGGTTAGGGTTGTTACCTACCAAGACAAGTTTAAGTTACGCTTCCGCTATTGTTTGAATTTATGGTTAAATAAGGGGCCGTTGTGAACCCTAATTTGAAGTATTTATTATTGTTATTTATGGATATTTAATGCCATTAAATGCTCAGATATTATAAGAAAATTCGGGGTGTTACATTAATCGTACACATTTGACCCAAATAATGTGGCTCTCTGTTTTCTGACATCTGACAATGTTTGTAATTAACCATGGCCATTTGTGCTTCACTTGTTCAAAGTTGACTTGTTCTGTTACGCCTGAAAATTTTGGGTTGTCCTAATTCGAATGGGACACCCAAAATAGAAATTTGTTCTAATTCGAGTGAGACGGAGGGAGTATTAATTTTCATTTACTCGAGATGAATCCGATTATAGTTACAAGAGTGAGGAAGATAAAAATTCAAGCAGTGAAAACATTTTCTGTTAAAAATTAGCTAAACAAAAATCTTATTCTTAGTTGTAAACTTCATCTCCCAAACGAGCTTATCCATTAACCCATATTTCTTGTAGAATTCCCACCCTTAGTTGCTTTACATTCGACAAAAATAAAAATAAAAATGCAAGGATATATAATTAGCGAAACATGGAAGGATAATATTATGTTTTTTTTTTAATCCCTACCCAGATCATAAAAACTTGTAGGAAATCAAGAATATGTATTTTCTCATATAGAATATCAGATTAGGGTTTTTCCCTCTTGTCCTCATTGTCGTGGAAAACCAGTATATATGGAGTACAATTAGGGATGGCAATTTGACCGAACCCGATCCGAACCGAAGGCGATCCGCCCCGAAAAAGTAGGGTTCGGGTTGTGATTTTCATGACCCGAGCGGGTTAGGTTCGGGTTCGGGTTTTGATATTGACCCGCCGCGATCCGACCCGACCCGCACCCTCATGTACAAAGTCAAGATATTATGTTAGGTAATCATATCATATGTTGTTCTATTTATTTTTATAGTTGTTTTTTAGTGAGGTTTGATGATTTTAAACTAATTTATATAACTAATTAAAATTTAAGCTTATACATAGATTGGGCCCAAGCAAATATGAGATAAAAAATTTATAATTTTGTGCGCTTCGGGTCGGGTCGGATCGGGTTCGGGTTTCCTTATCTTCGGGTCGGGTCGGGTTCGGGTCGCACCTTTAGACATTAGGGTCGGGTTCGGTTTTGGCAAAGCCCGCCCCGAACCCGACCCGTTGCCATCCCTAAGTACAATCATGTTACTTAAGGAAAGAATCCTATTCTAAGGAAACAAAATAACTGAGTAAATAACTAAGTCCTATTCTAACTATTTGTCTTCACACCCTCCCTCAAGTTGAGCATGGGGATTAAATATGCCCAACTTGCTAATAAGAAGATCAAACTGTTGTTGTCCAAGAGCTTTAGTGAAAATGTCGGCCAACTGCGTTTTGGTGGAGACATAGGAGGGAAATATGAGACCGTCAGAAACCGCATCACGAACAAAGTGACAATCCACTTCAATGTGTTTCGTACGTTCATGAAAGACGGGATTTTTGGCAATATGGAGAGCCGACTGACTGTCACAAAAGATTTTAATTGCTTTAGAATGATGAACACCCAAGCTTAACAACAATCCCTTCAACCATTTTAATTCACATGTAAGAGCTGCCATAGAACGATACTCAGCCTCGGCAGAAGAACGTGATACAGTAGATTGTTTCTTTGTCTTCCATGAAATGGGAGAATGACCAAGAAACACAAGCCAACCAGAAAGAGAACGCCTAGTAATAGGACAAGCGGCTCAGTCCGAGTCACACCAACCTTGTAGCGTAAGGTCACTGTCAGCCCGAAGAAGAATGCCCTGACCAGGTGTACCTTTGAGATAACGAACAACACGTATCACAGCATCCCAATGTTCTTTACGAGGTTCCTTCATGAACTGAGAAAGGATATAGACAGAGTATGCCAAGTCTGGCCGTGTAACTGCTAAGTAGATAAGACGACCAACTAAACGGCGATAGCGTTCAGGATCATCCAAGAGATCACCAGTAGCAAGACCAAGTTTATGATTGGGTTCAATAGGGAAACCAGAAGGCTTCGCGCCCAAAAGACCAACCTCAGAGATAATATCTAAAGTATACTTGCGTTGACAAAGGAATAAGCCAGAAGAACTACGAGCGACTTCAATGCCCAAGAAATATTTCAGAGAGCCAAGATCTTTCATCTTAAAGCAGTCACACAAGTACTTTTTGAAAGACTGTAAAACAGCGGAATTGTTCTTAGCGATAATAAGATCGTCAACATACACAAGAACATTTATATGAACGGAACCCTTCGTAAACGTGAAAAGAGAGTAATCGGAATAAGACTGCAAGAAACCATAGGTTTTCAAGGAGGCCACCAACTTGGCAAACCAACACCGAGGAGCTTGTTTCAGGCCATAAAGAGACTTACGGAGACGACATACCATATTAGGCTGAGAGGTATTGAAACCTGGAGGAGGTTTCATGTAGACTTGTTCTTGAAGATCGCCATGCAGAAAAGCATTGTGAACATCCATTTGATGCAGTTCCCAATTCTTTGAGGCAGCGATAGCAAGAAAAGCCCGTACCGTGACCATTTTAGCCACAGGAGCGAAAGTTTCAGTGTAATCAATACCTTCCTTCTGATGATTGCCAAGTACGACCAGTCGAGATTTAAGCCGTTCAATTGCCCCATCAGAATTATATTTGATCCGATAAACCCACTGACTGCCTAGAGCATGTTTGCCAGGAGGTAAATGTACCATAGACCAAGTACCATTATCCTCCAAGGCACGTTTTTCTTCTTGCATAGATTTCTTCCACCCATCGTGGGACATGGCCTCTTTAAAAGACTGAGGTTCGGTGTCGGAGGTTATAGCTGCAATAAAGTTACGATATTTCACAGAGAAACTGGCACAATTTATATAGTGTGATATGGGATAAGGAGTACCTGAGGAATCGATTGGAGTGGGTTGTGTAGGGGATGGACTTGGAGCAATAGCTGTGTGAGCAACATAATCCCGAAGAAGAACGGAGGGAGCCTTTTTACGCATACCCCTCCCTAAAGCTTCAGACTCGGCAGTGTGAATACCCCTTTCCGATGAAGCGACGCATGGGAAGTATCTTGTGATTATTTTTATTTACAAAGGGAATATTCTTAACGACATTAAAATTATGAGAGTCGCCACGCCGTTTTAATTAAAGCCAAAACATTGAAAAAAGCATTTTTAGTGGGTTCGGGGGTCAAATTACAACAAGAGAAGAATATTGAACGTTATCACTCCTATTGCCCGAATTGATCGGTCTTTCTATCATGATGAATGTGTTAGTAGTGTGTTAGTGATTTAGACCGGATCCGAAGATTGCCTACGTTCCTCTCAATGTGAGAAGCTCAGGTCAGCGTAGTTCGCAGAGAATTAGAATAGGCAGAAGGATCGGGATCATGCATAATGAGGGGGAATTACCTAAATATTAGGGTTTAGAAGTAGTTCCTAGATCATCCTCGGGTTGATGAACCCTCGATCATCATCGGCTATGAAATAACATGTAATTATGAAGATCACAACCCTAAATATAGTATAAATAAGGTTTTAATCTATGAACATGAAGAACATGCGAAGAACATATTATGAACATATGAATGAACATGCAAAGCATATGAAGAAGCTATGAATAAACATGTAAGAACATGAATATAAAAGATCTACATTAAAAGTGATGCAAGAACACGAAGAAAAAGTTAGAAAACTTACCTATGTTGGCAAGAAATAAACCTTTATCTCCTTGAGTGTTTGAACGCTTAATTAGGGAGCAAAATAGTGTTTAAGAACTCCAAAATTCGTACTTAGAGCTCTCAAAAACGGACCTTAAACCAATAGCATGGGATTGGTTTATATAGTAAACTGAGGGGAAGATCTGACGGTTGAGATCATCTGGGACAAAGGTGGCCGCCTGGCCATGATTGAAGCCGGCGACAAGAGTGGCCGCGTGGCCAAGGTCGACGCGTAGCAAGGTTGGCCGCGTGGCCAATTCTGCTGGCTGACTTGATTCTTAAGCTAGGGTTTCTGCATGGTTTTAAGGAAACCATTTATTACCTATTTTGATAGATTTTGTCATAAATAAAATATTTCGGGAATCCGGGACAAGTCTTTGCAAGGTTTCTAATTCCTATCAAGTCCTTGTATTTTTGGAAAAGTCCTAATAAACTCATTTTCAGATCGGGTACTAATAGTAGCCCTCGGCGACGCTTCTTGCAAGGCAATGGAGGGTCGACGATAAAAGAAGGATCCGTCTGAAACATGAGTTTCAAAACAGATGAAAGGTAAGGGAACGGCTGAACCTTGGCAGGCGACCTACGTATCCGCGGGGGAATCAAGCCAAACGTAGTTCAAATCTGATGGGAAATCGGGAATGACTGTCCTCTGATGGGGAGCAACGTCTTCTGCTGGGGAAAATGCACATGCTGGGGATGATAGATGACCGCGTCGGTCGGGTGGCTGAACCTTTTGAGGTTTCCTACGTATCCTCAGAGGAATCAAGCCGGTCGTAGTTCAGAGATATTGGGGAAAGACGAGACATCGAACTTCTGCTGCGGATAATAAACCTACGGATACTACTTGTATGAAGAACGAACATTCATAAGTAATGAAGTTATTTCGGAAAAATAAAGACTACGTTGTCTAAATAATCCCAAGATGGAATGGTAAACGCAATCAGGATTGCCAGGGTTCCTGCCGATTGCGCTAAAGTAATGGATGTCGGATCTCTCGCGAACAGAAACGCCGAGGCTTCTGCCAACCACAATCGATCAAGGATACGTATGTCATAGAGGCGCCGAAGTCTCTACGATCATGCAAATCCTAATAATAGATGCCGGATCTCTCGCAAACAGAAACGCCGAGGCTTCTGTCAACCACAATCGATCAAGGATACGTATGTCATAGAGGCGCCGAAGTCTCTACAACCATACGAATCCTAATAATAGATGCTGGATCTCTCGCAAACAGAAACGCCGAGGCTTCTGCCAATCCCGATCGATCTAGGATGCGTATGTCATAGAGGCGTCGAGGTCTCTACAACCATACGAATCCTAAGCAAATATTCGGTGAAGAATGGAAATTTTAAGGGGCTTTCCGTACCCAAAGGTAACGAATATCAGTCAAAATTGTGCTAAGGGCATTTAAAATGAATTAAGGGGAAAAGATCAGGGGCAAAAATGGAATTTTATCCGAAGGGACAAGGTTGGCCGCGTGGCCAAATACACTGAATTGCAATAGTGGCCGCGTGGCCAAGACCGCTGAGTGGTCAGATCTCCTTCACGCGGATTGCTGATCTGACGGCTGGGGTTGCAAGCGCATAAGTGGCCGCGTGGCCAAGGTCGCCGTCGGGCTGACTCCTTGGTCACATCACCAGAAACCCTCCCCCTTCTTCTTCTTTTTTCTTTCTTCTTTCTTCTTCTTCCTTCCTCCATTGTTGATGAGTTAGAGAGAGAAAATTGAGTTTTTAGAGAGAGAAAGCTCAGATTTTGATAATTTTGAAGACTTCATTTCACATATTTCTTGAAGCTATGGCAGATTGGATCAATGAGGCGTTATTTAGGGATTTTCCGGGCCAAGGTGGGTATATGCTTCCACAACAAGAGCAACAAGGAGAGGGGCACGGTGATGCTCAGGGCGGAGGAAATGTAGGGGCTGACCCAGGAGCGGGCTTTGAAGCGGCGCCCTTGATTCCACGGGGCGGTTTGAGACCACGAGGCGGTTTGAGACCATGAGCCACGACTCGGAATTATCGCGATAATCTGCTGCGGTCTACGTTCGACCAAGATTACGATTTTTACATCGACTCTGAGCGCCATTGGTCGATGGGGCTTCCGGAGACGCGAGAGGTAAATTTCGATTTTTCACTCCTCTCCTTCTCGCACATTTGTATGTTTTATGCACATAATATGAAATGCTAGAATAATGGAATGCTAGAATTTAAATTGCTAGAATTGTAGATTGCTAGAATGGTAACGTATCTGTGCTGTGTTTACCTGCAGATGATCAAGGCTCGTGGGTCCACAGTGACTGTGGGTAAACTGTGGGCGTCCCTGCCGGAGGGACCGGGCGGTTTGCGTGCTCGGATCGAGGCTATGGGCTTTGGCCCATTCTTTGACAGTGTCCGCATGGTCGGGGCTACCCTGAAGGTGGCAGCGGTGATAGAGGTGTGCCGGGAGTTCTGGTGGGATACCACCCATACCTTCCACTTCAGTTGGGGAGATATTACCAACACGCCGACGGATTTCGCGGCCATCACAGGGTTGAGGTTTACTGGTACCCCTTTGCCTTTTGATGAGAGCTTGGCGGAGCGGCGGGACTATAGACAGGCCCAGGTCAGTGTCGACTCACAGCAGACTGCTGGGAGTCGACACTGACCTGGGAAGAGGTGTCAAGGGTTATGGAGTGGAAGCCGGGAAGGTGAACCGCTTGGTGGAGGTGGCTATTGAAGCCTTTGGTAGGGGGGAGTATGATTTGGATTGTTTGGTCCGGCTGTTCTTATGGTACAGCTTTTCGGAGATCTTGTTTCCGAGTGGGGCTACTGTCTGCCGGTACTCACTGCTAGGGGTTTGGTGGACTTGGACCTAGTTGGTGGGATTTCTTGGGGTGGAGCCGGTTTGGCTGAGATTTACCGGGCATTGGACCATTGCTCGAGGGCTAGCTCATCGGCCTTTGATGGGTTTCAGTTCGCCTTTGAGGTATGCTCTTGACTGCCCTTCTTTTCACATTGTTGAGATTTCTGCTCTATCCTTTGGTCTGAAATATCTCTTTCATTGTATGCACAGGCTTGGGTGTACGAGATATTTGGTGTCGCCCCTTTTCAGTTGGTGATGAGCGCCAACAAGGTTGTTCCCATCATGTCGTACTGGTGCAAGGGCAACAGTGTAACGACCCCAAAAATCCGTTTTAATTATTTTATAATTATTTTATATTTTTGAGAATTTTAATTTAACATTATGTGTGCATTTTATGTGTTGCATCATATTTCATGAATTGCACATCTTATATGATTATTTGTGTTAGTTAAAGTGTTAGAAGTAATATTTGTTTTGGGAGTTAGTGTGTTAGTGGAATTTTATGGGCCAAAGTATAAAAATAAGGTTCAAGGGCTTGGTTGTTCAATTTGAAAGAAGGAGGGGCTTAAATAGAAAGTTGGAAATGGTATAAACTCACCTCTTCATCCCTCCCTCCCCTTAGTTTAGCACACCACCATTTCTTTTCCTAATCATTTCCAGAGAAATCTCCATTGTTGAAGAAGAGAAACTTAGGTAAGAGTTTGTTTTGATAATTTTCCCTATTTTAATTTACTACTCCATTTTCAAATCTAATTATATATAAATGTTCAGGGTGTTGAGTAGGCCACATCTACCGAACAATATAATTTTCTTGACTCGTTTCCGAAAAATAGGTAAGTTACTAATCCCCCTTTTAAATGTTAAAATGGTCATAAGTATGCTATATATGCTTTATATGTTATAAAATAATGTTTTGGGTATATTTTTATATACTTGTAATTTTGGGACAGAGGGAGTAGTAAAAACTTGTACATAGCTTGTTAGTATTAGGAAGGGTATAGAAGTTGGTGTTTGTATGGTGTTTGGGCTGAATTTGTAGCCTTTGTAAGGGTTGAAAATGTTGAGGGTTGATAAGGTTAGTGTTTTGGGTTGGTGAGATGAAGGGAGTATTTTGTTTTCAGCCAAAATGGGATTTCTGGGCTGATTACACGACTCGTGTAGGGGTACACGAGTCGTGTAAGGAGAGATTCTGAAGGGGTGTTTTTCTACATGAGTCGTGTACTGTTACACGACTTGTGTAAAAGTTCTTACACGAGTCGTGTAGTGGTACACGAGTCGTGTAAGGGCCCAAAGTCTGAACTTGTGTATTTTTACGTAAAATCTTCCGGAGGTCATAACTTCTTCATCCGGACTCCGTTTTAGTCGTGTAAACTATCGTTGGAAAGATCTTCTCGAGTACTACACGATGGGTTGGTTATTGAGTGGGGTTTTGATTTTTATAGTACGTAAATCCAGTAGGTGATTAGTACCAAGATGAGTATCCATGGTTCATTATGGTAGAGTTGGTCTTTTGTGATCAAGTTTGGATTAATGTGATGGTTTGGATGGTTTGTGTGATGACTTAATGTCAATATGGTGCATACTATTATGAAAACGTGTTTACTTCTCTAAGATGAGCTTGTGTGGTTCCCTACTTTGGAATCATACCCCGTTTGTTGTTTAAGCAAGTTTTCTTTGCTTCGGTTGTGTCTAAAGTCCAGCTGGTACTTTTGTGTGTGTTGGGCAGTGATAGGGATTATAATGGTCTCCGAGCCAAGTACATTATAAGGCTCCTATCATTGGTTTCCCATTTTTAACCCCCTTCCTTGGGCCAAAGGTTGGGCACTTTGGGTTATGACTTTGTGTCATTTTCCCCCCGTTGTTGTTGTTGTTGTTGTTTGGTTCCGGAACCCGTTTCAGCTCTTCGATGCTGCTCAGTTGATGCCTCTCAGATGGCTATTGTTTGGTTTGAGAACCTTGGCTCAGTATCCACGTATGAGTGTTTATTTCCGCTTTATGTGTTGCATGATGAGTTGGTCGTTATTTCCAACCGGTATGGGACGGTTGGCGATAGGGAGCCTCTCATGTTATGTGCTATGTGTTATACGCTTATTTGTTAATATTGTTTCTTTATAATCATCATATTAGCATGTAATGTAGTTGCATTTTAGTAACTTACTGAGATTTATTCTCACCCCTTATTTGTTTACCGTTTTAGATAAGAAGGAGTCCAGGGAATAGGTCACAGCACAGGGAGGACGTTGGTAAAGAGATATTTGGTAAGACTTTTGGGAAGTGATGTGTATAAAGGATACATTATGTAAATGTAATACCTTTAGGGTAGTGTAACCGTGACTCAGTTAATTGTATCATCTCTTTTAGTAGGTGTTCGGGTTTGTAAATTTTTAAGTAAAGTTTGTTATAGCCAGGTGGCTAAGTACTCATTTGAGAAAGTTGGTTTTGTGACTTAAAGTCATGTTTTGGTAACGTTTTGGTTGTGTGAACCTTTTTAAGAAAATATATTTCGAAAAATTTTCTTAGAGTTGCTTTACGACGTCTTCCTCGCGGGTCCCGGGCGTGGGGCCAAGTAGGACCACGGGTCGGGGCGCGACAGTTGGTATCAGAGCTAGGTTGTAGATGGTCTAGAATGACTAAATGACCTAGGAGGGTAGTTGTGTATAGGGTAAGTAACGTTGAGAGTTTTATGCAGGTACTTATTGAAAATGGTTGGCACCGAAGGGAATCAGTCAGGGCCTTCAGGGTCGGGAAACGCTAGAGAAGAGGTTCGAGCACTGTTCCAAGGTATGTTTGTAGCTGTCATGAAAATCATTGACGATATAGAGGAGCATAAAACCAAGATTGAAACCTCAGATGTGACAAAACGAGGAGAACAGGTAAAACCGCAACCCCAGCGTGGAGATAGTAGAGAATATCAAGGAACACCTTCGCAGGCGAGGGCATCTTTTCAAGGGCCGCATAATAGAGGAACTCGAAGTAAACGAGTATGTAACTACTGTCAAAGGATGGGACATTTAGAAGAAAAATGTTGGAAAAAGCAAGGCAAATGTTTGAGTTGTGGTCAGTTGGGTCACTTTCAGAAGAGTTGCTTTAGATTTAAGAATCAGTTATCGGGAAGTGCAGCTGGGTCATCTCGGGGCCAAAGAGGGATGCTTCAGGAAAGGTTAAGGTGCAAGATCGTGTTTCTTCCATCAATCAACAACAGATTTCAGATTCTTCTAATGTGACTGGAGGTATAATTTTTATGTCTAGTTTGAGAGCACACACACTTATAGACCCTGGCTCTTCGCATACTTGTGTGTTTGTGCATTGTGCTTCTTGATTGCATGTGTCTTCTGAGTCTTTATCTTATGTCTTAGATGTGTCTTCCTAAGGGGGAGTGTTAGACGACCGATAAAGTGTCGTATACTTGTGATGTGCGTATTCATGGGCATGTTTTATTTGCCGGTTTAGTGATGTTGTCATCACAAGATTTTGATGTTATGGTGGTGGAATTTTATATGCTAGTGTGTTTTGGTTAAGCATGGTGTATATATGTGTTTAGCTTTCATGCTATTTATGCATTAAGAAATTTGTAAATTGTTGTTGCAAGCTTGTGCCTGGTAGTTAGTTTATGGAGTTAGTAGTGAAAAATTTGCATTTAAATTGAAGGATATCTTTTCCTTGTGAGATTTTAAATTTATTTCCCTTGAGTGGTACTTGTTCTTGAGGAGAACCTTGGGTGACCTTGAGTGGTTGGGTGCTATGTTTGAGCAACATCAGAGATCAGTAATTGTTTAGTGGTTGATTTGAAGTGATTATCATTTGTTGAGAATTTTAGTTGAGTATATTTCAAAGATGGCTTTTATATCGGGTATGGACATCGTGAATGGTGGTTATATAGTTTGAATTCTCACCTGCTTCAGTGGTATTGTTGGATACGTTGAATTGTATAAGTAATCCTAGTCTGAGTTCTTTGAGAGCGGTAGCAGTTTGTAAAATCAGGGCAGAATGTCTTCATGTTAGAGGATATATTATTTTGAGGAAAGTTTCAACTCAGGCATAGGGTTGAGGATTTATTGATGGATTTCTGAGGTAGCTACACTGTTAACTGCATAGCACAGAAAGATGCACTATCTCGATAGATTGGTAAGAGTGAACGAGTTTAATTGTTGCGAGTGTTAATTGATGAATCGAGAGTTGATAACAACTTCAGTATTGATATTGCTTAATGGATTTAACTAGTACTACAGTTATCTAGAGGATATGATTAGTGTTACTAATTTCTAGTGGATATGTCAAGCTTACCCTTATAGTGGATTTGATAAATTCATTATTCATAGAGATGCCTTAAAGAGTGATTGAGATGTGCATTGCTTCAGGATGGTACGGTAACAATGTGTGCTTTGAGAAGATTGATTCCTTATCAACAAAATTATCCTACCCATAAATTGAGATTTATTGCGATTATACATCCATTGCATTAGTGAATGACTTTGATGGAGTTAGATTTGAAGTGTTTACCATATTATATCATCGGGAAAGGTATTGTGTTAGAGAATTCATTGACTTATAGTTCATGGGTGATAAAACTAAATAGGGAATGTTAGAGGAATTAACACTTTGGAGTCTTCGTGAGTTGAGACATGGTGTGACCTTGCGATTGTGAAAGCTTTAAATTTCTACTCTTTTGAATAATATCAACTATCGAAAATTACTCGTGGAATGAATAATGTCAGACAATAAGATTTTGTTCGTGGCTAGTGATGGAATTTTAACTTCTATAGCAGAGTATGTAGTCAACACTTAGTGGAATTAAACATGTATAACAGAGTTCAACTATAGATACTTGAAGGGATACACAAGATCAATTTAATTATGAATCCAAGTAGAAGTAGAGTATTGAGATAAATTCGAGGAGTTATCTTTAATTGTTTGATGCGAGGAATTCTAAGTATTCAACTAAGTCCTTGAGTTGTGAATAATCTGGAAGTAAATTATCAGTTATCAGTTATTTGTTCAGAAGATAGTTCGATTTCATGGGATGTCTACGAGCATGGTAATAGATATGGGTTCCTTATTTACATCTTGATTTTGGCAAGCATTTCAGAAGACCTGGGGTTCGGAATTGAGACTTAGTATGACTTTCACCCTCAGTCAGATGGTCAGTTAGAAATAACCATTCAGATTCTTGAGAACTTGTTTAGTTGATTCTAAGAATTCGAGGGATATGCCTTTACTTCTCGTGGAATTGTTTAATATGTCAGTTCTTTTGAGATTTTGGAAAGAGCTAGAGGTTGAGTTTATCGTCTGGTGTTACTTCCTTCTCTCGACGAGGTTGATAATGAGTTCCATGTGTTGATGCCATGCAATTGTATTTATGATTCTTCTCCGATATGTCTAAAGTTTTAGAGGATATTGAACTCAGTGTGAAGCTTCGGGATTGGAATGAAAAGAAGTATCCTGGGTTGTTTGAGGGTTGAGGTAAGCAATCCTAAAATTCGGGTCGAATTTTCTTTAAGGGGGAGTGATTGTAACGACCCCAAAAATCCGTTTTAATTATTTTATAATTATTTTATATTTTTGAGAATTTTAATTTAACATTATGTGTGCATTTTATGTGTTGCATCATATTTCATGAATTGCACATCTTATATGATTATTTGTGTTAGTTAAAGTGTTAGAAGTAATATTTGTTTTGGGGAGTTAGTGTGTTAGTGGAATTTTATGGGCCAAAGTATAAAAATAAGGTTCAAGGGCTTGGTTGTTCAATTTGAAAGAAGGAGGGGCTTAAATAGAAAGTTGGAAATGGTATAAACTCACCTCTTCATCCCTCCCTCCCCTTAGTTTAGCACACCACCATTTCTTTTCCTAATCATTTCCAGAGAAATCTCCATTGTTGAAGAAGAGAAACTTAGGTAAGAGTTTGTTTTGATAATTTTCCCTATTTTAATTTACTACTCCATTTTCAAATCTAATTATATATAAATGTTCAGGGTGTTGAGTAGGCCACATCTACCGAACAATATAATTTTCTTGACTCGTTTCCGAAAAATAGGTAAGTTACTAATCCCCCTTTTAAATGTTAAAATGGTCATAAGTATGCTATATATGCTTTATATGTTATAAAATAATGTTTTGGGTATATTTTTATATACTTGTAATTTTGGGACAGAGGGAGTAGTAAAACTTGTACATAGCTTGTTAGTATTAGGAAGGGTATAGAAGTTGGTGTTTGTATGGTGTTTGGGCTGAATTTGTAGCCTTTGTAAGGGTTGAAAATGTTGAGGGTTGATAAGGTTAGTGTTTTGGGTTGGTGAGATGAAGGGAGTATTTTGTTTTCAGCCAAAATGGGATTTCTGGGCTGATTACACGACTCGTGTAGGGGTACACGAGTCGTGTAAGGAGAGATTCTGAAGGGGTGTTTTTCTACACGAGTCGTGTACTGTTACACGACTTGTGTAAAAGTTCTTACACGAGTCGTGTAGTGGTACACGAGTCGTGTAAGGGCCCAAAGTCTGAACTTGTGTATTTTTACGTAAAATCTTCCGGAGGTCATAACTTCTTCATCCGGACTCCGTTTTAGTCGTGTAAACTATCGTTGGAAAGATCTTCTCGAGTACTACACGATGGGTTGGTTATTGAGTGGGGTTTTGATTTTTATAGTACGTAAATCCAGTAGGTGATTAGTACCAAGATGAGTATCCATGGTTCATTATGGTAGAGTTGGTCTTTTGTGATCAAGTTTGGATTAATGTGATGGTTTGGATGGTTTGTGTGATGACTTAATGTCAATATGGTGCATACTATTATGAAAACGTGTTTACTTCTCTAAGATGAGCTTGTGTGGTTCCCTACTTTGGAATCATACCCCGTTGTTGTTTAAGCAAGTTTTCTTTGCTTCGGTTGTGTCTAAAGTCCAGCTGGTACTTTGTGTGTGTTGGGCAGTGATAGGGATTATAATGGTCTCCGAGCCAAGTACATTATAAGGCTCCTATCATTGGTTTCCCATTTTTAACCCCCTTCCTTGGGCCAAAGGTTGGGCACTTTGGGTTATGACTTTGTGTCATTTTCCCCCCGTTGTTGTTGTTGTTGTTGTTTGGTTCCGGAACCCGTTTCAGCTCTTCGATGCTGCTCAGTTGATGCCTCTCAGATGGCTATTGTTTGGTTTGAGAACCTTGGCTCAGTATCCACGTATGAGTGTTTATTTCCGCTTTATGTGTTGCATGATGAGTTGGTCGTATTTCCAACCGGTATGGGACGGTTGGCGATAGGGAGCCTCTCATGTTATGTGCTATGTGTTATACGCTTATTTGTTAATATTGTTTCTTTATAATCATCATATTAGCATGTAATGTAGTTGCATTTTAGTAACTTACTGAGATTTATTCTCACCCCTTATTTGTTTACCGTTTTAGATAAGAAGGAGTCCAGGGAATAGGTCACAGCACAGGGAGGACGTTGGTAAAGAGATATTTGGTAAGACTTTTGGGAAGTGATGTGTATAAAGGATACATTATGTAAATGTAATACCTTTAGGGTAGTGTAACCGTGACTCAGTTAATTGTATCATCTCTTTTAGTAGGTGTTCGGGTTTGTAAATTTTTAAGTAAAGTTTGTTATAGCCAGGTGGCTAAGTACTCATTTGAGAAAGTTGGTTTTGTGACTTAAAGTCATGTTTTGGTAACGTTTTGGTTGTGTGAACCTTTTTAAGAAAATATATTTCGAAAAATTTTCTTAGAGTTGCTTTACGACGTCTTCCTCGCGGGTCCCGGGCGTGGGGCCAAGTAGGACCACGGGTCGGGGCGCGACAAACAGGGCTCCTCCCCGCAGAAACCGGGATAGGAAGACGGTGGATGCTGCTGATCTGAGGAGGGTGTTCGCGATGTCTGAGCCCATCGGGGTTAGATTTTACCCATAGAGTCCGTTCAATGAGGCTTCGGTGGGTCCCTATGTAGTGGAGTTGACCGCTTCTAGGGTTCTGCTTGTGGGTCTCACCGGGGAGGCCATGTATCTCGGAGAGAGGGTGGTTCGTCAGCACAGGGATGGTGCGTTACCGTGGGCTCCTTATAACCCTCCTCGAGATATGCTCCGTCCCGCGAGGTTGGCGACTTTCTTGGCTCCTACTCCGGCAGAGCATTACAGAGGGAGTGATGACTATGCCGGCTACGTGTGGACACGGCTGATCAGCCCTCAGGTTCGGGCTAGGATGTTATCGGGAGATGGATCGAGCTCGGCCCGTTATGTAGGTAGGAGTAGACCTTTGGTTGACATGCCCCTTCGCTCGAGTAGCGTGAGAGTGACGAGGGGCGGTCGGGAGGTAGAGCTTAGCTTGGAGCCGGCTGATGCAGATCTTGTTGAGGAGACATTCATTCCTCCGCCCGACGCTGGGGTACTGCTTTGTGCTTTATATTAGTCATGTTTGCACACACCTATTTCTTTCTGCATTGTAATCATTTGCCTTGGCTTCCCTTTCAGGTGACTCGGGAGGCATATATCCGTTCAGCTCGGCGGGAGAACGTGTTGATGCGCTTACTGAGGGAGGCGTACCATTCATGTACTTGTCAGAGGGATGACGTTGCGTCACCCCAGCGTCGTGAGCGGTCTCCGAACGGTGCGGGCTCTTCTCACACTAGTGGTCGAGCGGTCCGGGGACGGAGTTCGGGTGCTGGTAGCTCTCGATCTTTAGCGCGGAGTGGAGACACCACGGAGGAGGATTCTGATTAGGCGGGGCCCATCTTTCCATCTTTATTTCCTACACTATTAGCTAATAGAGAGCAGAGGAATATGTATGTATAGAACAGATGTACAAAATGCATGTATGTATATTATGTTTCTAAAATGCAATTTTATTGTGGGAGCCTACTTGTGCAAACTAGTTATTTTACAAATGTTCCTAATTTTATACAATGCATGAGCCATGGGACGGGGCAGGTACGTAGTTGCATGGATCCGTTACGGAGTGGGAGGAAACAAACTGGATTTCTGCATGGAGCGATGTTGGCCGCCTGGCCATGGCAAGACCCGGAGCAATGTTAGCCGCGTGGCCTAGGACGAAGTTGGCCGCCTGGCCAAGGACAACATCGGCCGCGTGGCAAAGAGCATATGTGGCCGCGTGGCCAAGTCCTGCGCCGCCTCCGGTTTTCCTTTTCCTGGCAAGAATCGGAAGTTGTGTAGTATTTAATGGGAGTTTGTGTCCTATTCAACTTCGTACCAGCAGCTCTTTTGATCAATTTTGAGTTCCAATCATCAACTTGCTCTTCTTTTGCCATGGATCACAATGCAAGGCTTTCTAGACTTGAGAAAGGGGCTTTCATAACATCTTTGGAAAAGTGGGTTGCCAAGATATCCGGTCCTAGTCGTAGGAAGTTTGAGAAGCGCTATGGGATCAAGTGTCTTTGGTCATTCTTGCACATGAACTCCAACACTAACCTCTTGCAAGCTTGTGGGAAGTTTTGGAACGACACTCTTCATGTTTTCAACTTTTTTTTAATGAGATGGTACCCACTTATGAAGACATCAAGGCGCTTTGCGGTTGTGAAGGGAAGGGTACACTTGCATTGCCCTTTGATTTTATTTCTTTGCATGACAAGTTTATAGCCTTTGGTGTGCCTGCAGATGACCTTGGTAAGTATGCTAGAGGTGGCTACGTCGACCTTTCTTGGATGCCAAGGCACTTTATGCACGCGGATGTGACCTCGGACCGTTCTTTGGCCCATCTTGCCTTGTGTTTATTTGCTTCTCTTCTTTTCCCTTTCGAAGTCGGATGTGCTAGTGAGGGATGTTTGACCATGGTGAATGCGGATCGTTCGGGACATGACATTGTACCGGCCATCCTTGGGGAGCTCATTTGTGGGATTCCTCATCTTGCGGTTTATGGCGGGATGCCGTGCGGCAGTGATAGACTTTTGACCATGTGGTTGCAAGAAAGGCTCCGAGTGAACAAGCCAGCGGTTTCTTCGGCGGTGGCCCCATGGATGCACCGTATCAGAGGTATGGAGGAGAGATTCGAGGGCATGACTCTCAAGGGTTGGGAGAGGTACTTGGCGGAGATGGTGACCGATGACATCAAGTTGGTGGTGCCCCATTGGCACATTAATTCCGTGAGGGAGAAGCAAGTGGGACTGTACATAATTAAAGTTCCGTCATTTTCTGGGACCAGTTTCTACTACCCCGCTAGAGTACTCCGTCAATACGGTCTAGTGCAAACCATCCCCGAGGGTTGGGATGAGGAGAGGACCCGTTTTCCTTTTGGTATACTTCATTTGGACGATAGGGCTTTGGTTCTCCTTTCTCAAATGTGGGGCGAGGCCGGTTTTTGCCATAGGACTCTCATCACACGCTCCAACAACACCTACCTATCACGAGAGTATTTGGATTGGTTTATGGAGAGACTTGGGCAACGGAGCAGACTCTAGAGACCCTAAGGGGCACTATTTTGGCATCCTGTGCTCCTAGTTGTTCATTGAGGATGAAGGAGGCGATGGCTTATGAGAGGAAGAGGAGTCAGAGCATGGCTAATGGAGATGGAGCGGGGACTTCAAGGAAGAGAAAGGATGGGGAGACTCTTAGTGTCAAAGCTAAAGGGGTTAGTGAATTTGAGAGGAGGTTTTGCGAGAACCCTAACAAGAAAAAGATTCGCCGTGGTCAAAGCAAGAAGAAAGAGACCGAAGGCACGAGTGGTACTAAAGAGTAACTCCGAGGATCCTTCCATAGTCGTTGCAAACACATTGTTTTAATTTAATTTACTTTTTGTTTTTAGTTTCAATTTTAGAATAGGTTATTTATTCAAAAAGTATGTCAAGCTTAGACTCATCAAATAAGTGTTAACATGCAATGACTATGAAAATAAAATTTTTTGCTTTCGGAAAACACAACTTCTATCTTTATTGCTTTGACAAGATTTGGATGTTTACTTATTTTTTTAGACCGCACCTTTTGAAAGGCTGCCTACGTTCCCCTTTTACAAATAGGACTAAGGGGCTCAGGTCACCGTAGTTCACTCCAGTCGAACTAGAATGATTTTAGAGAAAGGGAAGATAGAAGGGGGAATGCTCTAACTTTTGCCTAGACCGCCCTTGCGGGTTTTCGATCTAGCGAGCTTTGTACGCACCCTTATTTTGCATAGACCGCCCTTTGCGGGTTTTCAGTCTATCGGGCTTCTTTTTGCGTAGTAAACATTTTTTTTTCCAGAGAGGGGGAGTCTAGTCGTAGTAGCGTCTGATCTTGCAGATGTTGACTGGTTCCTTGAGCGGGCTGCCATCCAAATCTGCCATTCTGTCTAGTCTTGTGGCGCGCCTCGAGCTTTGGTCATTGCGTCGACGCGTTGCTTTAAATCCCCTATTTCTCTTGAGATGTCTTGAATCGTTTCCGCAGTCAGGTGCGAGAGTACCTCTGGGCCGTTCCTCACATAAGGCTCGATTTCGTAGCAACCGAGGAGTTCTAAGTTTTCGCTTTCCCTATAGAACCAACATCCCCTCACGCCGGTGAGCATGTTCTCGTCCATCAAGCCTTGGATTCTCCTTTGTAGAGCTACACAGTCGTTGGTGTCATGGCCTTCGTCTTGGTGGTAAGAGCAACTTTTGGTAGGTTCAAATAGTTGAAGGGGTGGTAATTCGGAGAGGAGTGAATGTTCTCCTAGAGGCTGCATCTTGCCCATTTGTCTTAGTTGGTCGAACAATTTTGCGAAAGGGGTCCCTATTCTTGTGTAGCGGGGGACTGAGAGGGGTATTTTTCCAAAAATCTTTGCATTTTTTTACTGATTTCCTTTTCCTGCGCGAGGGACACGATTCTGTCATTGGTGCGAAAGGGGTCCCTATTCTTGTGTAGCGGGGGACTGAGAGGGGGTATTTTTCCAAAAATCTTTGCATTTTTTTACTGATTTCCTTTTCCTGGCGCGAGGGCCACGATTCTGTCGTTGGTGTTGGGGTCTGAAGTTCATTCCCATGTGCCGGGTGCAGGATTGGGGTATTCGCGAGGTACTCCTTGAGGCAGCATAATGCGAACTCACATCTCGAACTCCATTCTTGGTCGCGGGCCTTTTCTATTTCTCTGACTGTCGGCTCCCCCACTGTTGTAAAATGGTTGAGGTGTTGCAGTAACTTGACGAGTTCTTCCTTTTCAGCTTTGTTCCGAGGAGACTGCATTCTCAACACGGCTCGAACTCGCCGACTGATGGTCCTCCACGAGGTTGTGGAGGGGGTTGCTTCTTGGTCCTCCTCGGTCGTCTCGATCTGGTTATAGCCGGCAAACCCATCAACAAACGACTTGACCTCATAACGGGCGGTCGAGTCCACCAACATGTCGATATTTGGCAAGGGGAAGTCATCTTTTGGCGTAGCTTTGTTGAGATCCCGAAAATCCGCACATACTCTGACCTTACCGTTGGATTTCTTGACAGCCACCAGATTTGATAACCAAGTTGGGTATTCGATTACCCTGATGAAACCCACATGGAGTAGCTTCTCAATCTCTTCCTTCACTTGCAAAGACCATTCTGGCTTAATGCGGCGCAGCTTCTGTTTGACTGGCTTAGCGTTTGGTGCTGTCGGGATTCTGTGCTCTACGATCGAGTTGTCGAGCCCCGGCGTGTCCTTATAAGACCATGCGAACACATCCACATATTCTCTGAGTAGCTCAATCAGTGCTTCCCTTTCGGCTCCGCTGAAGAAGCTTCCAATCTGCGTTTCCTTAGGCTCGGCTTCGGTCCCCAAATTCACGCATGTTAACACCTCATCGGCAGCTTGGGCTCGAGATTCTTTTTTGATTAATAACCTGTTCTGAGATTTCTTTAATGTATTCGTCATTTAATGTGTCTGTGTCTGCCTCTTCTAATGAATCATTATTAACTAAGTGTATATCATTAGTTTGATTATTAGCCAATTTATCAGTTAAAAGAGTGACTATGGAGGGATACTCGGAAAGGTCGAGGGTTTCATTCATGGCAAAAGGAAAAATAGCGTTTGCGACAAGATCATAGTCTTCGGACGTAAGGTCGTCAGACTTAGAGGAAGACTCAAATTCAAAATGTAAAACACTAGACTCTGGGGACGGGGATTTTGGGTGAGTGACAGGAGATGCTGCAGGAGTGGCAACAGGAGAAGGAGTAAGCCCCAGTGTTCTCACCATAAATTCCGGAGTAGCTATGGGTCCCCCAATGGCACAAATTTTTGAGCTTGTCCCCCATGGGTACCACCAATGTCCTTGGGTCCACCTTATCTTCAGAATCGTCTCCGATGACGGCAACCATGTCTTCGTGCAGCCCCAGATTACCCAGATGTTGAAGCAGATATTGGCCGTCCCACGTCTCAGTCAAACTTGGAGTTTCTGTGGCTCTATTGCTGGCTTGTCAAGGGTTGCGGCTTCAAGTTGATCTGCCAAGTCATCTGCCACCTTGGTGGAGTACTCATGCCTGATGGTTCTAACTCTGCCCGTGGCTTTGTCATATTCCATGTAAGTCAGCTTCATGTTGGACCGATCGAATTCCACATCTCTGAAAATCTCGAACCCTTTCTGCAACTTCCCGGTGTGGTCAATCCATGGCTCAGCGAACTCAAAACACGAAAACTCCTCGCCTTCCCTGACAAAGTAGCTATTCAGGGACAGGCGGTATGGCCGCATTTCAGGCTTTTTGTAGGGAAGCTTCATCTTTTTAAGCAATTCTATCCTTTGTTGCTCCATCTTGTCTTCAGGAGTAAGGGTGTATCCTAGACCGAACAACCCTCGATGATTAACCTCTTCAACCAATTCTGTGGGGCCTTGCAAGTTCTTACCTAGCCCCAGCCCCGGTATAAAACCATGTTACGCAGTATTTTGACAACAGGTGCTACTTTGTCCGTTGTTTTGGTGAGGTCGATGGTGCAGATCTGTGCTTGAGCGACTATTTCGAAGCCATTGAAGAGTCGGCTCTCTTCCCCATGCTGAATCTGTAAGACAGGAACGCCCTTGGTGTCCGTCCCTTGGGCAGTTACGAGATCGCTGTAGATGATGGTTACTTCATTACCAGATTGAAACTTCACACATTGGTGCAGGGAAGATGGGACATCGCCTGACTGATGTAACCATGGCCGGCCAAGGAAGAGTGAGAAGGTTGCGGGGATGTCTATGACGTGGAAGTCGGTTGGTAGGATCTGTGTTCCGATGGTAATGGGCAAGGTGGCTTCGCCTATCACGGCGCGGCATGTAGAGTCATAAGCTTTGATGGTTTGCTTGGATGGGCGTAAATCAACACCATGAACGCCAACCACATCCATCATCCTTGAAGGCAGGATATTAATAGCAGAACCATTATCAATGAATACACGGGGAATTTTCTTGCCATTTACCTCGACAGTGATGTATAAAGGCTCATTATGATCAACTCCGAACACTGGCTTGTCTAGCTCCGAGAAAGTGATGATGTTTCCATAGTGGATATTACCAATCATGTGGGTGACATCTTCCGGGGTAATAGTGGATGGTACCATGGTGGCGGCGAGGTTTTGCTCGAGCATGAGGCGATGGGCTAGAGAGGAGGTGAGTAGGGACCATAGTGAAATATGGGCTTGGGTTTGTTTGAGTTGAGTGAGGATAGGGTCTTCTTTGTCTAGGTCGGCTTGCTCGGGTTCCTTCCCAAAGACTTTCTTTGCACCCTTTGGGTCGGATTGGTACACTTGACCGGATTTCGTAAGGAGACAAACTTCTGCACGTAGATCTTCCAAAGACAATGGTGTGTCAGGACAAGGGGGCGAAACTTCGGTCTTTTCGGCCTCCTCGAAGATTTCGGCCCAAGAAAGAGGTTGAGAGGGTTTGGGACTCTCTTCCTCTAGAGATTCGACTTCACTCACTAGTTATTCTAAAGACAACAAGTAGCAAGAAGGTTCTTTATTATTAGTCATTGAAATACAACCCACCTCATCAAAGTCCGCCACAACAGGCTCGGCCAGATCAGTGATCTCACTAAGTTCTACCATGAGTACATTGCTAGCTACATAATCTCTAGGGTCTTCGACTACTCCCTTGTGGATGAGCTCTTGCACGGCTTTCTTGAGTTCAAAACATTCTTCGGTAGTGTGACCGGTGCACTTGTGGTAGTGGCAAAACTTTGATAAATCGCAACCAAGACGGGGAAGGTGTCCTTCTAAGGGTTCGAGCATTTCTAACGTCACCAATGCCATGAAGATATCCACCATCGTGAGCCCTATCTTGTCAAAGGCATCCATGAGCTCTAGGATACTGATCTCGCATGTTTGCACCATATTCACCCCACCCCCATTGTTAGGAAGAGGGTTATTCACCACATTAGGACCCTTTGGCTTCTCAATCTTCTTGTCATTGATCAACCCTTGTACTACGCGCTTCAATTGAATACAACCATCCGTTGTGTGCCCGATGTGCTTGTGATACTTGCAGAACTTGGAGGCGTCCAAATCAGTTCTTGGGTAGGCGGGTTGGTAATTCTCCAAAGGCTTGATAAGACCTCTCTTGACTAACACGTCAAAGACTTTCCCCATAGGCATTCTAAAATCGTCAAAGTGTTCCCTCTCTCTTTGCGGCGGAGCCTCATTCCTTGTTACGGCTTGGACATCTAGCGGGACCTCTTTCTGGACCATATTTACTTGGCCGACGGACTCCTTTCCACCCCTAGGAGGCGCAGGCGCAGTAGGAGCCTTGTAGCGGAAGGAGTTGTCGTTGTTGGTCTTTGGACTTTCTTTTGGCGGCACAATCCCAGTGAACCCTGCTTCGTACCTTACTCCGGCGTCAACCATTTCCCGCAAATCAGGGAAGTAACCATTACCTATAGCTGCTTTCATCTCCGGTAGCAAGCACTTGTAGAAAATCTGCTTCTGTTCCTTTGCTTTTGGTGGGTATTGGACCTCGCACAACCGATGGTTCCACCTCTTGTAAAAATCATAAATAGCCTCGCCGGGCTTTTGCATAGTGTTCTCAAGATCCGTTCGATTCACATGCCAATCCAAGTTAGCTTGATACTTCTCACAGAAAATGGCACTGATTTGATCCCACGTTTGCCTCTCGCTTGGTTCTAGCCCCAAGAACCAACGCAGAGCTATACCATCCAAAGTACTATGGAATACGCGAGCCATTTGTTCGTTGGTGCAGTCATGAGCCCTCATGGCCAACACATAACTATCCAAATGAGACTTAGGACACGAGTCACCATGAAACATTGCCACTTTAGGCATCTTGAAATCCTTGGGGAGAGCCCCCACTTGGCTAGGGTTGATTGTCTTGGTAGTCGGTGCACTTTGCTTATCCCCAGCAGAGTCGCCACTGTGAATACCCCTTTCCGATGAAGCGACGCATGGGAAGTATCTTGTGATTATTTTTATTTACAAAGGGAATATTCTTAACGACATTAAAATTATGAGAGTCGCCACGCCGTTTTAATTAAAGCCAAAACATTGAAAAAAGCATTTTTAGTGGGTTCGGGGGTCAAATTACAACAAGAGAAGAATATTGAACGTTATCACACCTATTTACCGAATTGATCGGTCTTTCTATCATGATGAATGTGTTAGTAGTGTGTTAGTGATTTAGATCGGATCCGAAGATTGCCTACGTTACTCTCAATGCGGGAAGCTTAGGTCAGCGTAGTTCGCAGAGAATTAGAATAGGCAGAAGGATCGGGATCATGCATAATGAGGGGGAATTACCTAAAGATTAGGGTTTAGAAGTAGTTCCTAGATCATCATCGGGTTGATGAAACCTCGATCATCATCGGCTATGAAATAACATGTAATTATGAAGATCACAACCCTAAATATAGCATAAATAAGGTTTTAATCTATGAACACGAAGAACATGCGAAGAACATATTATGAACATATGAATGAACATGCAAAGCATATGAAGAAGCTATGAATAAACATGTAAGAACATGAATATAAAAGATCTACATTAAAGTGATGCAAGAACACGAAGAAAAAGTTAGAAAACTTACCTATGTTGGCAAGAAATAAACCTTTATCTCCTTGAGTGTTTGAATGCTTAATTAGGGAGAAAAATAGTGTTTAAGAACTCCAAAATTCGTACTTAGAGTTCTCAAAATCGGACCCCCAAACCAATGGAATGGAATGGTTTATATAGTAGACTGATGGGAAGATCTGACGGTCCAGATCATCCGGCGCAAAGGTGGCCGCCTGGCCATGACTGAAGCCGGCGACAAGAGTGGCCGCGTGGCCAAGATCAACGCGCAGCAAGGTTGGCCGCGTGGCCAAGGTTGCAGGCTGACTTGATTCTTAAGCTAGGGTTTCTGCATGGTTTTAAGGAAACCATTTGTTACCTATTTGGATAGATTTTGTCATAAATGATCCGGGACAAGTCTTTGCAAGGTTTCTAATTCCTATAAAGTCCTTGTATTTTTGGGAAAGTCCTAATAAACTCATTTTCAGGTCGGGTACTAACAGTAGCCCCTCAGCGACGCTTCTTGCAAAGCAATGTGGGGTCGGCGGTAAAAGAAGGATCCGTCTGAAACATGAGTTCCAAAACAGATGAAAGGTAAGGGAACGGCTGGACCTTGACAGGCGACCTACGTATCCGCGGGGGAATCAAGCCAAACGTAGTTCAAATCTGATGGGGAAATTGGGAATGATTGTCCTCTGTTGGGGAGCAACGTCTTCTGCTGGGGAAAATGCACCTGCTGGGGATGAGAGATGACCGCGTCGGTCGGGTGGCTGAACCTTTTCAGGTTTCCTACGTATCCTCCGAGGAATCAAGCCGGTCGTAGTTCAGAGACATTGGGGAAAGACGAGACATCGAACTTCTACTGTGGATAATAAACCTACGGATACTATCTTGTATGAAGAACGAACATTCGTAAGCAATGAAGTTATTTGGGAAAATTAAAGATTACGTTGTCTAAATAATCCCAAGATGGAATGGTAAACGCAATCAGGATCGCCAGGGTTCCTGCCGATTGCGCTAAAGTAATAGATGTCGGATCTCTCGCGAACAGAAACGCCGAGGCTTCTGCCAATCACGATCGATCAAGGATATATATGTCATAGAGGCGCCGAAGTCTCTACGATCATGAAAATCCTAATAATAGATGCCGGATCTCTCGCAAACAGAAACGCCGAGGCTTCTGCCAATCCCGATCGATCTAGGATGCGTATGTCATAGAGGCGCCGAAGTCTCTACAACCATACGAATCCTAATAATAGATGCTGGATCTCTCGCAAACAGAAACGCCAAGGCTTCTGTCAACCACAATCGATCAAGGATACGTATGTCAGAGAGGCGCCGAAGTCTCTACAACCATACGAATCCTAATAATAGATGTTGGATCTCTCGCAAACAGAAACGCCAAGGCTTCTGCCAATCCCGATCGATCTAGGATACGTATGTCATAGAGGCGCCGAAGTCTCTACGATCAAGCAAATCCTAATAATAAATGCCGGATCTCTCGCAAACAGAAACACCGAGGCTTCTGTCAACCACAATCGATCAAGGATACGTATGTCATAGAGGCGCCGAAGTCTCTACAACCATACGAATCCTAATAATAGATGCTGGATCTCTCACAAACAGAAACGCCGAGGCTTCTGCCAATCCCGATCGATCTAGGATGCGTATGTCATAGAGGCGCCGAGGTCTCTACAACCATACGAATCCTAAGCAAATATTCGGTGAAGAATGGAAATTTTAAGGGGCTTTCCGTACCCAAAGGTAATGAATATCAGTCAAAATTGTGCTAAGGGCATTTAAAATGAATTAAGGGGAAAAGATCAGGGGCAAAAATGGAATTTTATCCGAAGGGACAAGGTTGGCCGCGTGTCCAAATACACTGAATTGCAATAGTGGCCACGTGGCCAAGACCGCTGAGTGGTCAGATCTCCTTCACGCGGATTGCTGATCTGACGGCTGGGGCTGCAAGCGCATAAGTGGCCGCGTGGCTAAGGTCGCCGTCGGGCTGACTCCTTGGTCACATCACCAGAAACCCTCCCCCTTCTCCTTCTTTCTTCTTTCTTCTTCTTCTTCCTTCCTCCATTGTTGACGAGTTAGAGAGAGAAAATTGAGTTTTTAGAGAGAGAAAGCTCAGATTTTGATAATTTTGAAGACTTCATTTCACATATTTCTTGAAGCTATGGCAGATTGGATCAATGAGGCGTTATTTAGGGATTTTCCGGGCTAAGGTGGGTATATGCTTCCACAACAAGAGCAACAAGGAGAGGGGCACGGTGATGCTCAGGGCGGAGGAAATGTAGGGGCTGACCCAGGAGCGGGCTTTGAAGCGGCGCCCTTGATTCCACGGGGCGGTTTGAGACCACGAGCTGCGACTCGGAATTATCGCGATAATCTGCTGCGGTCTACGTTCGACCAAGATTACGATTTTTACATCGACTCTGAGCGCCATTGGTCGATGGGGCTTCCGGAGACGCGAGAGGTAAATTTCGAATTTTCACTCCTCTCCTTCTCGCACATTTGTATGTTTTATGCACATAATATGAAATGCTAGAATAATGGAATGTAGAATTTAAATTGCTAGAATTGTAGATTGCTAGAATGGTAACGTACCTGTGCTGTGTTTACCTGCAGAGGATCAAGGCTCGTGGGTCCACAGTGACTGAGTAAACTGTGGGCGTCCCTGCCGGAGGGACCGGGCGGTTTGCGTGCTCGGATCGAGGCTATGGGCTTTGGCCCATTCTTTGACAGTGTCCGCATGGTCGGGGCTACCCTAAAGGTGGCAGCGGTGATAGAGGTGTGCCGGGAGTTCTGGTGGGATACCACCCATACCTTCCACTTCAGTTGGGGAGAGATTACCATCACACAGATGGATTTCACGGCCAGCACAGGGTTGAGGTTTACTGGTACCCCTTTGCCTTTTGATGAGAGCTTGGCGGAGCGTCGGGACTATAGACAGGCTCTGCTGGGAGTCGACACCGACCTGGGAGGAGGTGTCAAGGGTTATGGAGTGGAGGCCGGGAAGGTAAATCGCTTGGTGGAGGTGGCTATTGAAGCCTTTGGTAGGGGGGAGTATGATTTGGATTGTTTGGTCCGGCTGTTCTTATGGTACAGCTTTTCGGAGATCTTGTTTCCGAGTGGGGCTACTGTCTGCCGGTACTCACTGCTAGGGGCTTTGGTGGACTTGGACCTAGTTGGTACACTTTGCTTATCCACGGTCTCGATCAACCTGCGCATTTGCTCTTGCATAGCCGTGACCACAGGGTGATTGGAGATGTCGGGGATGGATTCTGACAGAATGACAGGAGGAGTAGTGGGAGTAGTAGCAGCGGCCATCCCAATACTCAAAGGCAATGAGGGTGCGGGTAGTTTGCTAGCAGAGAGGTAGCCACCAAGCAGTTCAGGGGAAGGTTCATAGACAGCCTTGTTCTTGCTCATGGTAGTGAAACCTTGTTGGGTGTAGAGAGAAGGAGGTGGAACATTGCGGTAGCTTGGGAATGGGAAGGCAGTAGCATTGGTGTTGGGGGGACAGTTGGTATTGACCTCTTCATCCTCGACATAAATGAAATTCTCACCATCGGGCACCAGTTTAGTTCCCTTTTGTTGAATGTGACCCTTCAACTGTTGGTTCTGGTCTTCCAACATCTTATTGCTTTCCTCGAGATTCTTGATCTTGGCTTCGAGACCGGCGAGGAAGTTCTGGAGGCTTGGGGGAATACCATTGAGAGTAGCCTCAGTGTTGAGCTCGGCGGCACTAGTAGGAGGAGCAGAGGCTGAAGATGAAGCGGGAGTTGACATTGCTGATGACGAGACTGAGAACGTGTACGGAGTAGAAGCTTCACGCTGTAGTCGACCACCCGAACGGATCCAAACTTGCTTTGCTGAAAGGTTGAAGGGCAACGAAGCTTTAGGAGAGGGGGAAGGCTCATGCAAAGTATATTTTAATTTACAAAAACATACATTATTTACATCCTAATTGGTTGGAAGGGGTACCCCTTTTTCGCAACTAGTTAGAAGACTACGATTAGTGGAGGCCATCACTACGTCTATAGACCCCTCGTTTTTCACCTGCATTGCACACCCCCAAACGGACAATTTGGGCGAGGGTCCTATAGGGCAAGCGGCTTCCACCAACCATCGGATCCTACGACTAACCCTTCCTTAAAGGCATTTAACGTGATGTCTATGTTACATCCTACGCAAGTTAATGATGAGCGGAGATCTTGACAATAAACACTCATCTTACCATGGCACGTCCCTTGTAGGGAAATCACTTTTTTGTGCACTTTCTCTCAAAGATCTCGATTCATCATTGACTTGGGGATGACTCGACATAGACAGCACGTTAATTGACTATTAAGAAAAAACTAGCCAAACCAACCGGTCAAAACCTAGGTGTGTTACCTATACTAGTGTGGGTTGACACAGGTTAGGTAAAAGGTTCCCACCGTATACGGTGAGTGGAATAGACGAGTGACTCGAAAAGAGTGCGACAGTAGCGCACAAATTCCTGCACATCGAATACTCCGGGTAATGGGGACCTGTGCAGTGCTGACACGGACTAGTGGTAGTGTGAGGCAAGAAACTAATTCTTTTTAGGGAGACAAGAGAGAAGTTTTTTTTTTTGATGTTAGGATGATGCAATGCAATGCATGAGAGAGAGAGAGAGAGAGAGAGAGAATAATGTACAAAGGAGCATAGCAGAGTTTTGTTTGACCCTAATACTAAAGCGAAGATAACAAGGGTACAAGGATACAAGGCATATACAAAGTACAAGTATCAACAAAGTACAAGTATTAACATGGCGGAGTGCGCGGGTGCATGTGTGAACATGGCAAGTGTGCATGTGCAAACATGGCAGGTGTGTGCATGTGTAAACATGGCAAGTGTGTGTAGGGTGCATGTGTAAACATGGCGAGTGTGTGAGGTGCATGTGTAAACATGGCAAGTGTGTGTGAGGTGCACGTGTAAACATGGCAGGTGTGTGCATGTGTAAACATGGCAGGTGTGTGCACGTGTGAACATGGCAGGTGTGTGCATGTGTAAACATGGCAAAGTGTATGTAGGGTGCATGTGCAAACATGGCATGTGTGCATGTGTAAACATGGCAGGTGTGTGCATGTGTGAACATGGCAGGTGTGTGCATGTGTGAACATGGCAGGTGTGTGCATGTGTAAACATGGCAAAGTGTGTGGTGCATGTGAGAACATGGCAAAGTGTAAGGTGCATGTGAGAACATGGCAAACATCATGATGTGAACGAAAGTTAGACCCACTAAGTTTGAAAAAGTTTCAAAGCTATCCCCAGCAGAGTCGCCACTGTGAATACCCCTTTCCGATGAAGCGACGCATGGGAAGTATCTTGTGATTATTTTTATTTACAAAGGGAATATTCTTAATGACATTAAAATTATGAGAGTCGCCACGCCGTTTTAATTAAAGCCAAAACATTGAAAAAAGCATTTTAGTGGGTTCGGGGGTCAAATTACAACAAGAGAAGAATATTGAACGTTATCACTCCTATTGCCCGAATTGATCGGTCTTTCTATCATGATGAATGTGTTAGTAGTGTGTTAGTGATTTAGACCGGATCCGAAGATTGCCTACGTTCCTCTCAATGTGAGAAGCTCAGGTCAGCGTAGTTCGCAGAGAATTAGAATAGGCAGAAGGATCGGGATCATGCATAATGAGGGGGAATTACCTAAAGATTAGGGTTTAGAAGTAGTTCCTAGATCATCCTCGAGTTGATGAACCCTCGATCATCATCGGCTATGAAATAACATGTAATTATGAAGATCACAACCCTAAATATAGCATAAATAAGGTTTTAATCTATGAACACGAAGAACATGCGAAGAACATATTATGAACATATGAATGAACATGCAAAGCATATGAAGAAGCTATGAATAAACATGTAAGAACATGAATATAAAAGATCTACATTAAAAGTGATGCAAGAACACGAAGAAAAAGTTAGAAAACTTACCTATGTTGGCAAGAAATAAACCTTTATCTCCTTGAGTGTTTGAATGCTTAATTAGGGAGCAAAATAGTGTTTAAGAACTCCAAAATTCGTACTTAGAGCTCTCAAAATCGGACCTTAAACCAATAGCATGGGATTGGTTTATATAGTAAACTGAGGGGAAGATCTGACGGCTGAGATCATCTGGGACAAAGGTGGCCACCTGGCCATGATTGAAGCCCGCGACAAGAGTGGCCGCGTGGCCAAGGTCGACGCGTAGCAAGGTTGGCCGCGTGGCCAATTCTGCTGGCTGACTTGATTCTTAAGCTAGGGTTTCTGCATGGTTTTAAGGAAACCATTTATTACCTATTTTGATAGATTTTGTCATAAATGAGATATTTCGGGAATCCGGGACAAGTCTTTGCAAGGTTTCTAATTCCTATCAAGTCCTTGTATTTTTGGGAAAGTCCTAATAAACTCATTTTCAGATCGGGTACTAACAGGCAGGAGAACAATCAGACAGAGGTGCGGACGGTAATGGGATCGAATCAGATGGTACCGGCACTGAAGTTGTATCCTCGGGCATGACTGTGATATTTTCTGAAACAGTCGTAGGTAAAACAGCCGCTGGTACAACAGGTAATGCGTTGTCCTCCATATTTGGGTAATCAAAGAAGGCAAATTCAGCTTCGTGATCAAGAGTGTCAACCGAATCAGAGATATGTGGGACAGTATTAGGATCACTATAAGGGAAGATATGCTCCAAAAACTTCACATCCCGGGAGACAAAGAATTTCTTCGTCTCGAGGTCAAATAACTTCCACCCCTTTTTACCCAAAGGATAACCCACAAATATGCATTTTCGACTCCGACTAGAAAATTTATCTCCTTTTGCTTTCTGATTATGTGCGTAACACAGAGAACCAAATACTCGAAGAGAGTCAAAAAATGGTAACTTTCCAAACAGAACCTCATAAGGAGTTTTATTACCTAAGATGGGTGTAGGGGTTCGGTTAATTAAATGAGCAGCAGTGAGAACCGCTTCACCCCAAAAGAAAATAGGCAAATGAGCTTGAAACCGAAGTGCCCGAGCAACATTGAGAATATGGCGATGTTTTCGTTCGACACGCCCATTTTGTTGTGGAGTGCCAACACAAGAAGTTTGAAACAAGATGCCAGAGGAGAAAAAATAATCAAGCATTTAATTAAACTCAGTCCCATTATCAGACTGCACTATTTTGATCTTTTGAGAAAACTGCCGATCAACCATTGCAATAAAAGCCATAAACATACGAAAAACCTCAGTTTTATCTACTAATAAATAAATCCAAATAGCACGTGAATAATCATCCACCAAAGTCAAAAAATATCGTGCACCACAAGAAGAGGCATGAGTGTATGCACCCCATAAATCACAATGTACTTTCTCAAATATTCTGGTGGACTTATACTCACTATTAGGAAAACTATCTCTAGTATGTTTGGCGCAAAAACAAGTATCACATGCCTTATTTAAACTACCAGAAATATGACTAGCTGGAGGAAGAAGCTTTACTATTCTCTCAGAAGGATGCCCCAAGCGACGATGCCACAGATCTAACGAAGAAGATGAGCCGGTAACTGAAGCATGATGTGCTGAAACTGGTATGTGAAAATAGTATAGTCCATCCCGCCTAACACCCATTCCAATCAGATTCCTCGACGGGTCCTGTACAGAACACATAGAGGAGTTAAATTGGACAGTGCAATGAATATCATCCGAAAGTTGGGAAACTAAAAGCAGGTTACAGCTTAATTTAGGAATAAAAAGAACACGAGAGAGAATAATAGTATCCGTCAAGCGAACAGATCCTTCTTGATGAGCCAAAACAGAAGACCCATTAGGTAAACCAACTGGACATGGTGGTATAGGTCGAGAAGTAAGAAAACAAGATACGTTCCCGGTGACATGGTTGGAAGCGCCTGTATCAATTATCCATGAAGTCGAGTCAAACTTACCATGGAGACGATCATTCGGGATTGGAGAATTACCAACAAGACTTGCCAAAGCCTTCCATTGCTCGGCTGTGAAGGACGCTGAAGAGGGGGCAGAAGTGGAACCTACGGCTGCTGCTCCAATACTAACTGGTCCGCGATCCGGTGCAGGTGTTGTTGTGGAGCTGCTGCGAGAAGGTCCTCTGCCTCGACTAGATTGTGAGCGACCACCACGTGAAGAAGACTTATTGCGTTGGTCACCCCACCATTCCGGGTATCCGATAAGTTCAAAGCATGAGGCAGTGTCATGGCCATGTTTCTGACAATGGGTGCAAGTAAGAGTAGATCGATCAGGGTTGTCACGACCACGAGTACTGCTGGTACGAAGAGAAAAACTGACTACATCAGGAGGATCATCAAGAACAGGTTTAGCAAGACGAACCCTTTCATCTTGAGCCACCAATTTGTATGCTCGATCAAGACTGGGAAGAGGGTCCATAGATAAAATATTTGTCCGAGTATTAGCATGATACTCGGAGTTCAGGCCCATGAGAAACTGATGAAGTTTTCCTACTTCCCTTCGAGTCGCATGTTGTTGGCCCGCCGTGCAGTTGGTATAGCAAATACAATTAATCAGAGGTTCGTGGCTATGGAGTTCTTCCCATAAGCCAGTTAATTTACCAAAATAAGTAGCCACCGGCATGCCCTTAGTCTGCTCACAACGCACGATGGACGCCTTCAATTGTTGAATACGTGGACCATCAACCACAGCATATCGAGATTTAAGGGACTCCCATAAGCGTTTGGCATCACGGAATTTGGAGAGGGTACTTTTAACTTCAGGTTCAATGGTATTCATGATCTAGGAAATTAACATGGCATGAATGGTATTCCAATCGGACATGGTGCAAGGAGAGACGGGTTCAGAAATCGTGCCATCTAGAAAACCAAATTTGCGACGAGCTTCAAGAGCGGTTTGCATATCACCGGCCTAATCATCATAATTGTCACCGCGAAAACGGGTAGGGGTTAAGAAATCACCTGGTCTGTCCTGAGGACCAAGATAGAATGGAGAGTTGTACTCGATTTTAGTGGCAGCAGAAGAAGAAGAAGTTGTTTTGTCGTTACCGCCGGGCGGCGGAGGAGGAGGATCATCGCCAGCCATAGATGTAAACTTGTGTATGATGTTAGGCTGATACCATGTAGGAAATCAAGAATAGGTATTTTCTCATATAGAATATCAGATTAGGGTTTTTCCCTCTTGTCCTCATTGTCGTGGAAAACCAGTATATATGGAGTACAATCATGTTACTTAAGGAAAGAATCCTATTATAAGGAAACAAAATAACTGAGTAAATAACTGAGTCCTATTCTAACAATTTGTCTTCACAAAACTCAACGAACTCACCGGATAAACAGATTCACAAGATACCTAGATCCAATACAAAATTTACATATATGTAATGAAATCACTCAATCAAACAGCGAAGCACATTGTTAGACATCAACAATTATACACCCCCGCCTCATAATAAGTGTTGCAGTTGACCTGTCAAATTGAATATGCTTTATTTCTTAATTATATTAGTTGTGAAGCAATATCCCCTTTTAGTTATCATTGGAATCTGAGGATTAATGCAAGAGTTTCCAACTTTTTAATAGGAATTAAGCAATTAAATCCATTAAGCATATGTAAAACTTTGCAATAATCCTCAAAAAGTCGATTAGTAACCCTATGTCCCAAAATAAATATCACAGTTGACTTGTCAACTTTTTTGAGAAATGCGCTTTACTTGTTTGTACATAGCATGTACAATTGTATAATTGCACTAAAACACTTTCTTAATTCAGAAATGCGACATTTATTTTGGGACAGACCAAAATGAAAAATATAACATTTATTTTGGAAATAATTTCACAGGATGCACATTGAGATTGTAGAAGTCAAATATTTGAACGTCAGAACTACTAGTATGGAAAACTAACCGCACAAAACATAACCTTTAGATTAAATACAGACAATGCTGCATGATCACATATCACCACATTTCCACAAGAATTGACCATTGTGATAAAAATCAAATACTACACTTTAGCATTACATGTAATGACTCATTTATTCCCTTTTGGGGGATGTTCCATTTAAAGAGTTCACTTTCAATCTCAATTACTCCCTCCTCCATCCTGAAATGAATGTCTGAAAAACTTTCAAATTTGTTCTTGATCAAAAATAAATTTTTTAAAAAAATCGGATATTTATTTAAAAACAGAGGTAGGTAGTATCTATCAACTCTTAACCTCTCACAGAGTCACATATGATATAAACATACTGCTTACTATAATTCAATGAAACGTATAACCAATTAACCAATAATTAGTTGCTAAAAAAAAAAAAAAACCCAATAATTATCTGACTTACTTAAACATGGAACTTTTCATTCTAGAATTTGAGGATAAGTACAAAAGTTTTGTAAGTGCAGAATGTGGTGATACCACAAGTGCTGACCACACTGTCCAAGTGATACCATCGGACAGTCTGCATATATTTGTATATTTGCTTCATAAATAATTGCTGGACTAATGACTAATATTATTGCAAGGTTTATTGTTTATGTTGGTCCATTTTCAGGTATAACCTATGCTAGAATAATGCAAAGAAGTTTAAAAAGAAGTTATGGATAAAATGTAATTTTATCCACAAGCTTTGGAGATTTTCTACACAACTAACACATGGGTATTTGACCCATTCAAAGGCTGATTAGTTGAAGGAGAAATTTTACAAGGCACATGAGCATGGAGGTACAACACGGCAAAGCATTAACTTGGGCACAAAGAAAGTTTGTTCCTACAAAATAGGAAATGTGGAGATAATGCCCCCCAAGGCTCGGCCACTACTCCCACTCTCTCCCCACGTTTTTGTGATCAACTCCAAGCCATGATGAGTATTCCCCAAGTTCTTGAAGCCTATATAAAGCAAGAGGATGTGAAGATTCACGACACGGCAAACACAAGCAAGAACACACACTCCTCACAATAAAGTCTTTACACTCCTTGGTTCCTTTAAACTCCCAAACACTTTTCTATTCTTGTAATCGGGTATTATAAGTGTCTTGGCTAGGATAGGGTCTCGTGTATTAGACTTAGTCATTCCACGAAGCTTTCATTGTAATAGCATTAGGGAACTCTCGACCTTGTACTTCATCTCATATTATTTAGTGAAGGTCTCGCCTTTTGAGGCATCCCTCAAGATATATAATTTATATATCTTGAGAAAAATAATTCTTCTGTTGATTTTCCGCTGCAAACTCTTTCCAGAAATTATTTTCTGTTCGTGTGTGTTAAGTGTTGCCAGAAGTTATATCGTTGTAGCGACAACACCTTTGATATCACTTCCTTTCTGACTTAAGCCATCGACTCACTTTTTCAATTGGCACCATAGCTGGTTACTTGATATACTAAGTACTTCGGTCCAGTGTGTCATGGCTTATGATCCTGCAAATCATAATCAAAAGAGGCTTCCTGTTCTTGATGGTTCGAATTACGCCTATTGGAAGATCCGCCTCCGTTCGTATATCAAATCAATTGATATCCGGGCTTGGCGATCTATTGTGAATGGTTATTCTGTCCCATTATTGCTGCCGGATGAGGATGGTGACGTTCAAGTCAAGCCTGAATCCGAGTGGACTAATGAGGAAAACAACCTAGCTAGTTTTAATGAAAAGGCACTTAATGCCATTTATGAGTGGGTTGATATGTATATTTTTAAACTCATTCAAAATACTCCCACTGCTAAGGAGGCATGAGATACTTTACAAAGATTTTGTGAAGGGGATGGTAGTATGCGTGAAACTAAGCTTAGGAGGCTCACTAGTAAATTTGAAAGATTGAGGATGAGTGAAAATGAAAGTATTTCTTCATATTTTGAAAAACTTATTGATATTGCAAATGAATGTCAAGTTTTGGGTGAACCCTTTACTAACAAACAACTTGTTTCAAAAGCAATTAGAACTCTTCCTGAGCGCTTCAATATTAAAGTTTCATCTATTGAAGAGGCTCACAATCTTGCAACCATCGATATCAACACTTTGATGAGCATTTTGCAAAATTTTGATATCATTGTGTAAACAATGAGGAAGATGAAGTTTTTGATGAAATGGATGAAAATACTAGTGTTGCTTTACTTGCTAGGAAATATAACTCTATGTTAAGAAAGTTCAACAAGGAGAATATGCAGGTAAAGGCAAAGGAGCAACAAACCAAGGTGTATGATTCGATGCCAATGAGGTCACTCCCAACCATCCAGAAGGCAAATCCAATCCGTAGAGCATCCTTGGATCAGTCGAGCTCCAATCCCAATTACCTCGACTCCATTCAATGTCATACTTGTTCAGGATGGGGTCACTATGTCAATGAATGCGCGAATAATCTGAGGAAGAAGGGTAAGAGCTTGTGGGTGTCTCTCAGTGACAATGAAGAAGAAGGAGTGGACCATGCTCAAGAACCAAACGAGACAACCATGTTTGTCACTGTGTGTGACTCGAACACAGAAAGTGCTATCTGTCGCGCCCCGACCCGTGGTCCTACTTGGCCCCACGTCCGGGACACGCACGGAAGACGTCACAAAACATTTTAGGAAATTTTTTCGAAATATACTTTCATAAAAAGTCTTATATAACCAAACAACATTTACTAAACGTGACTACAAGTCACAAAACAAACTTTCAAAAACAAGTTCTAAGCCACTTGGCTACAACTACTAACTTTACTTACTTAATTACAAACCGAACATCTACTAAAAGACACGATACAAACCAAGTCACGGGTACACTACCCAAAAGGTATTACATTTACATAATGTATCCTTTACTTACACAACATTTCCCAAAATGTCTTACCCAAAGATTTCCTCGACGTCCTCCCATTGTGTGTGAACTATCCCGGGGCTCCTTCTTATCTAAAAAGGTAAACAAATAAAGGGTGAGAATAAATCTCAGTAAGTTACTAAAATGCAACTACATTACAGGCTAATATGATAAACATAAAGGAACAATGCCACAAATGATCATATAGCACATAGCACATAATATGAGAGGCTCCCTATCGCCAAACGTCCCATACCGGTTGGAAATAACGACCAACTCATCATACAACACATAAAGCGGAAATAAGCACTCATACGTGGATACTGAGCCAAGGTTCTCAAACCAAAAAATAGCCATCTGAGAGGCATCAACTGAGCAGCATCGAAGAGCTGAAACGGGTTCCGGAACCAAACAACAACAACGGGGAAAATGACACAAAGTCATAACCCAAAGTGCCCAACCTTTGGCCTAAGGAAGGGGGTTAAAAATGGGAAACCAATGATAGGAGCCTTATAATGTACTTGGCTCGTGAGACCATTATAATCCCTATCACTGCCCAAACACACACAAAAGTACCAGCTGGACTTTAGACACAACCGAAGCAAAGAAAACTTGCTTTAACAACAAACGGGGTATGATTCCAAAGTAGGGAACCACACAAGCTCATCATAGAGAAGTAAACACGATTTCATAATAGTGTGCACCATATTGACATTAAGTCCTCACACAATCCATCCAAACAATCACATTAATTCAAACTTGATCACAAAAGACCGAGTCTACCATAATGAACCATGGATACTCTTTTTGGTATTAAACACCTACTGGATTTCCGTACTATAAAAATCAAAATCCAACTCAATAAACCAACCCATCGTGTAGTACTCGAGAAGAGCTTTCCAACGATAGTTTACACGACTAAAACGGAGTCCGGATGAAGAAGTTATGACCTCCGGAAGATTTTACGTAAAAATATACAAGTTCAGAATTTGGGCCCTTACACGACTCGTGTACCACTACACGACTCGTGTAGCAACTTCTACACAAGTCGTGTAACAGTACACGACTCGTGTAAAAAATCACCCCTTCAGAATCTCTCCTTACACGACTCGTGTACCCCTACACGAGTCGTGTAATCAAACCAGGAACCATATTTTGGCTGAAAACAATATACTCCCTTCATCTCACCAACCCAAAATACTAACATTAGCAACACTCAACATTTTCAACCTTCACAAAGGCTACAAAATTCAGCCCAAGCACAATACTAACACCAACTTCTATAGCCTACCCAATAATAACAAGCTATGTACAAGTTCTTACTACTCCCTCTGTCCCAATTTACAAGTATATTAAAAGTATACCAAAACATCATTTTATAACATATAAAGCATATAAACATGTTTATGACCATTTTAACATTTAAAGGGGGAATAGTAACTTACCTATTTCCGAAAAAAGTGTCAAGAAAAATAATATTGATCGGTAGATATGATCTAATCAACACCCTGAACATTTATATGTAATTAGATTTGAAAAAGGAGTAGTAAATAAATAAAAGAAAATGAACAAGAACAAGACTTCACCTTAGTCAACAATGGAGCAAAATTGGGTTTTGAGAAAGCTGATGAATTTGTGTGTGATGTGTGGGAAACGCAGGGGAGGGGAGGAAGAAGGGGGTATCAAGAAGAAGTTTTGTTAAGTTTTCTCAATTAAATCACTAGAGTTCTCTTTTCAACAACTAGGCCCCTCTACTAGATTTTCACTAAAAACCCCTATAGTTACACTAACACTACTAAATTCCCCAAATAAACTTTACTACTATCATTTTTGACTAACACAAATAATCATATAAAATGTGCAAATTCATATAAGATGATGCAACACGTCAAATGCACACATAATTTTAAGTTAAAATTATCAAAATATAATAAATATTAAAATAAATAAAACGGATTTCGGGGTCGTTACACTCACTCCTCCTTAAAGAAAATTCGACCCGAATTTAGGATTGCTTACCTCAACCCTCAAACAACCAAGGGTACTTCCTCTCGATCTCCTCCCGAAGCTCCCAAGTCGACTCTTCCACGTTATGATTTCTCCACACAACTCGAACAAGGGGAATACTCTTAGTTCGCAACTCTTGAACTTTCGAATCAATAACTTGGACCGGATGCTCCTCGTAAGACATACTCGGTTCAATATCCTCGGGAACCTCAGACAAGACATGAGAAGGATCATACACATACTTCCTAAGCATCGAGACATGAAAAACATTATGGATCTTATCAAGAGAATGAGGTAACGCAAGACGATACGCTCTATCACACTCTACTCAGAATCTCGAATGGGCCAATGTACCTCGGTGCTAGCTTGCCTTTCTTCCCGTACTTTCGAATCCCACTTTAGGTGAAACCTTTAAAAACACAAAGTCACCTTTTTCAAACTCGAGATCTCGCCTCCGGTGATCGGCATAACTTTCTGTCTACTCTGAGGGGGTACTCAAACGATCTCGGATAAGCTTAACTTCCTCAACTGATTTGTTCACCATATCAATACCCCAAATTTTTGCTTCTCCCACTTCATCCCAACAAATCGGAGACCGACATTTCCTTCCATACAAAGCTTCATACGGGGCCATCCTAATACTTGACTGAAAACTGTTGTTATAGGCAAATTCCACGAGAGGTAAATGAGAATCCCAAGAATCTGAAAAATCAACTGAGCAAGCTCGCAACATATCCTCGAGAATCTGAATAGTCCTCTCTGATTGCCCATCTGTCTGGGGATGAAAAGCTGTACTAAACTTCAACTCTGAACCCAAAGCCTTCTGAAAAGCCAAAAATCGAGATGTAAATCTAGGTCACGATCAGACACAATACTCA
>JAOWBW010002004.1:59562-145394 GCA_026119855.1 Campanula takesimana
GGACAATATAATAAACTTAGGTCTATAGAAAAATAAACTAGAGTCCATTCAAGTACCAAAAAATTCAATGTTCTTTGGACATCATAATATCCTATTATATCAAAGTAGGAGTGGACATATATTGCTTTCAACCAAAGTACCATACCCACCACAAAATTCCTCACAAGTCCCGTCCAAGGAATCACTTAGATTAATTAGATTTTTGTTTTGGGACATTATTTGGCACGCTGTGAACCCATAAAATACCTCTTAATTAATTTAAACCCCTAGCAAGATCTAACTATATACTCCCTCCGACCCAAAATGATCTTCTCAGTTGTCATTTCTCATTGTCCCAGAAAGTTATTCTCATTTCTACAATTTAAGCTTAAAAGTGCATGAATAAAACATGGCTAGTGAAGCATGTGTTCTTATTCTTAAAAAGTTTGAATAGTCAAACGCGAAGATCATTTTGGGACGGAGGGGAATATTATAAGTAGTCAATTGAAAATGAATAATCTCTCTCTCTCTCTCTCTCTCTCACACACACACACACACACACACACACATGCATGCATTTGAAGAATTTTGATGGTCTTCTACCTAGCTGAGGGTTGTTAACGCTTTCTTTAACCAACTATATGGTATTAAACAATGAAATGAGATCAAATGAGATCAATGTTATGTTCAAATGGGAAACCAGCATATTATATATAAGGGAGATAATTGCAAGAAAAACCCTCTACAATTTTTCTATTGCAATTTAAACCTTCAATACAATTAATTGCATAAAAAACCTTCTACGAAAATTTCATTGCAATAAAGACCTTACGTTAGCTATCCGTCAAAAAAAACGTTAATAAAGTGCACTTTCACCCCCTCAAACTTAACCAACTTCTAGTGTTCATCAAAATGTTAATTTTAATCAATTCTTTTATTCATTTGACTAATATAAAAAATTATACACATGAAAACTGAAATAAAATGTGTTACTCTAACATCAAATGTTAAAATGGGTTTACACATGTTAATTAAGATGTAATAATTTAAATAGTACTCTCCAGTTAATATAGGGCCTGGACTCCTGTGAGACCGTCTCACGCCGTGAGACAGCTCACAGCCAAGCCAAGCCGAGCTTTTTTTTTTTTTTTTTTTGCCCTCCAACTTTTTTTTCCCTGCTTTTTTGCTTGCCAGCAAAGTAACACTTTTTATAAATGAATGTAACACTTTTTTCTCATATGTAACACTTTTTTTTCAACATTGTACCACAATTTTTGCTGAAATAGATTAAAGATAACATAAGATTGACAACTAAAACTAATGTTGCATTTTATAATAAATGAATGTAACATTTTTTTTCCTCAATTGTAACACTTTTCTAGGTTTTAACATTCAATAGAAATGCAAATCCGATTATATACTTGAATTTTACTCCTTTTTTTTAAAAAAAAAAATTATTAACATTATACTAAAAAAAATGTTACATTCATTTTATATAGAAAATTAAATCATATATGCACTTTGTTACACTTCAAATATTACTTTTTCTAACCACAAAAACTATGAAACTATTTATTTATTTTTCTGCAAAACTGCTGTGACATTACAGTAAAAGTGTTACTTTTTGAAGATGAAACTGTTACTTTTATCAGAACATAGTGTTACATCTCAGGAGACGAGCAACTCACTTTTTTTGTGTGTTAAAAAGTATATTTAAAAAAAATAAAAATCAAACCATATCATGACATATCTAGTTTTGTTCGTCTCGTTGAGACGAACACAACGGTTTTTTTTTTTTTTTTTTTTTTTTTACTTCAAAATCTCAAGATATAAGTTATTGGAGTTTTTTTTTTAAATGCGACACGTGTTGTGTGCTGGGAGGTCAAAGAGGACAGATGGGCGGGTTAGACTGGCGAGTTGTGGGCATGATCCGTGGATGATCCATGAGTGGATCCGTCTCACCTTGTCGTTATATATGTGTTTATCAACGAACTCATTATACATTAAACTTTGAAATATATATATATATATATATATATATATATATATTAAAGTCGGTGAGTAGAGCCATTGTGTTGCCACATAAACAAGTTTAGAGAAAGGTTGCATTTGTTGTTGCACATCATTACCACTCTTAATATATAGAGACTTTTCAAATTCCTTTTCTTAGCTAATAGTATTAGCTAATAATATTAGTTACTATATAGGGTAACTATTATAGTTAACTACTATAGTAACTAATACTTATAATAGTAATAGTTATTATAATATGTAACTATCATAGTTAACTATACAGTAACTAATACTTATAATAGTAATAGTTCCTATAATAGGTAACTATTATAGTTAACTACTTTAGTAACTAATACTTATAATAGTAATAGTTACTATAATAGGTAACTATAATAGTTAACTATTAATAGTTAACTATTAATAGTTAACTATTACTTCCTACGTCCCAAAGTAAGAGTCCTACTTTCTATTTTGGTACGTCCCAGAATAAGAGTCTCTTTCCTAAAATGGCAAAAAATCTTTACTATTCATCTCACACATTCTCTCTCATACTTTACTTTTATACTCACAAAACCAATCAGCTTATTATTCGCTCTCTCACTCATTATCTCTCCTAATTTACTTTTACACCCACAACACTTACTTTACTTCCATCATTTCTTAATCTCCATGTAAATACGAGGTAGGATTCTTACTCCGAGACGGAGGGAGTAATATTTAACTATTATAACTAACTAATACTATTAATAGTATTAGTTAGTTATAATAGTTAAATATAATTGTTACTATAATAGTTACTATATAAGTTAATTATTATTATTATTAATAGTATTAGTTAATCATAATTGTTATAATATATATTAACTATTATTATTAATTATATTATTTAATCATAATAGTTAATATATATGTTAACTATTACTATTAATACCATTAAGTTTTTTTTTTCAAAATATTCATACAACAAACTTAATTGTACTTCTAATTAATTAAAAAATATTATATTATTACAACTATGTACAACCAAAGCTATGAAAATGTTTTGATTAATTTAAAATATACATATATTTTCAAATAAAATTATTATGTTAATTTATCAATTAAAAATATCAAAAAATAAAAATACAAAAACATTAACGGAATAGTTTTCCGTGCGGAGCACGGGTTACCTACTAGTAATAGATGTATGAGTAAATGTTAGTCTATTCCTAGTTGCCTCAAACTTTTAATTTCTATATTTATAAACAATGACTAACAAATAAGTTTTAATTAATAATGTACTCATTTCCCTATGGATGATTAAGGTAAATAAGGTGGAGTAGACTCAATATGAAAGTAATATAAAGTTTTCATTTTGGGATGTCCTAATTCAGATGGGACGCCCAAAATAGAAATTTGTCCTAATTCGGATTGGACGGAGGAGGGAGTATGCAGTAAATAAAATGAAAATTATTGAAACACCCATCATGGGACATGTGCATGTCAAATTATGTTAGTTTTTAAACATTCGTTAGGATCTAGGGGGTGAAGTGGGATATTTAGACTATAGGGGTATTATGCAATTTTGAAAGATGCTTGTTACGTTTTCATCCATTTTCATTAGTTTTCTAACGTGCTAACTAAAATTACACCTGATTACAACAAAAAGACATATTCAATAACCAAATTGTTACAAATACAAATTGGATAACCAATTGAAACATGACGACAAACTCATATAACTAAAGTGCAATTTGCCCAATAAGTAGGTCTCACTATTCATTTTTAGTAATAAAGCAACTAAAAACTATAGTTTGAGACAAAATAAAATGGAAAATATGGGACGGACGGGGTATAAGTTTTGTCATTGCTATCTCCGTTCACCCTAACTGAAGCTAAAAAAGTAAACATATTTTTTAAAAAAGAAACATGGTGTGTTGTCAGTGTTCTAAAAATCGCCCTAGGCGGCGCCTAGGCGCTGGGCGGCAGAGCAAGTCGCCGGAAAAAATCTCTAGGTATATATAATAAACAATAGTATATATAAATTTTATTATATCAAAAGTATAAAATTAATAGCCATACAAAAAAAATTAAAATTTCAAGTTGTTACGTTTTAGAAAGAAATACTAACAAAAATAAAAAGCAAACAAAATCTGATGTGCAAAAAATTTCCGCACAAACATTTACATAAGAATAAAAATATCATTAATAAAAATATAAATAGCAAAATATCATATAAGCCATACTAAAGGAAGCAAAATAAAAGAAGAGATAAACAAAGAAAAAGGAAAATAAAAAATAAACAAAAAGCAAACAAACTCCAATTGTGACATGGGATGAAAGCAGTGTCACCACTTGCCCCCTAACCTGCTGCCGTTTCTCACTCCTCCCACTTTCACTCTAACTCACCCCCCCCCCCCCCCCCCCCCCCCCCCCCCTACGGGAGTCAATATTTTATAGAGTTGGAGTCAAGATTTTGGAAAATCAGCGGTAAGATCTGCCGAATGAAGCATAGCATCGACAGTGCAACAAATCATCGTGGTTCTAACCATGCGACAAACCATTAAGAACTCGGTATATGAGCAGCGAATCTTTGCGTTCTAACCATGCAAAATTCACTTGCGTTGCCGTCAAAAATCAAACCAAATTATCTTTTCCGTTCATACGCTATATACTCAAGAGAGTGAATAAAGAGGCTTAATAGGATTGACATTAATATTTGATGATTTGATGGTGTGGTAGTTAACTCGGTGATCAAGAAAATGAACCAAGAAAGATAGTTATATAGCAGTTTTGAGCATGAAGTTCATGAAGGAAGATGGACAGTTGCGGAAGGATGTGAAGAGCCTTGAAAAGAAAAAAAAACGGAATAGAGTATCTATCTCTCCGGGTAACTAAAAAGTCAATGGTTTAGAAGAACTATGATTTTGGACAGAAAAAAAAAAACGGAAGCCTATTTCTTTTCCTTCACACCAAGTTATCACAGTTAACTAAACCTTTTCACTTCATTTGCCCCTTCATTTTTCAATAAATCAAACAATAACTTATCTTTTCTTTTAATCACTATTTATTTCACAAAAGATGAATGGGCGCCTATACTTTTTCACATCCCAAAAACTTTAATTACAAAAGAAAAATTAAATGTTTAACTCTATTTTTAGAAATGCATTTTGGAGGGAAATTTTGAATTTCTACTTTGAGTGACTATCCTGCTTTTATAGATATATAGATATAGATATAGATTAAAGGTTAGCTAATATTATCATTAGCATTTAATCCCAAAAGAGATGGCCATCTTTTATAAGTTATTTTCTTCTTCTTCTTCTTCTAAAGACAAAAAAAAAAAACTTTACTTGTTTATACCGAATTATATTTAAATAAAATTAAACTAATTATTTGAAAGTTATTGCAAGAACGTATTCAGAAGTTATTATTCTTAAAAAAATTGACGAGTCGAAAATAAACTCTTTGATGGGATGGAGAAAATATGTGTGGCATTTTTACAAAATTAACAATTTTCATTGACAGTATACTACTAGTTCACCCGTTCTTGAATAATTGTCCAATTTTCACTTTTTTTTTTTCATTTTGTAAATTTGATCAATTAATCGTGTTAACAAATGTAATTCTTTCGATTACAAAAATTGAATTCGAAGTAACCGAAATGTATTAAAAAATCTTTATCCACCGCGTTCTCTGACACTGTGTTGCCACCGAGAATTATATTTGTTAACACAATTATTTGATCATTTGATGTTAACACAATGCGCTCTTATTGATTAAACTTTTGGATCATTAATAAACATGATAAAAAAAAATTGCAGGATTAAATAATTTGCTCATGAGTATTAAGGGATTTCAATAGGGTTTCATCACGAGTTGAGTGTTGCTATTCACTCATGTAACATTTCTAAGTATACGTGTGAAATATTTGTACTTCGCAAACTACCCACATCTCATTCCTTCAAAACCTAACCCTCGATCTAACTAGAATCACGCAGCTCCCTCCCTCTCTTTTGCCTCAGTTCCACCCCAACCCCTTCTTTCCCCACCCTCTCCTTAGTAGTACATCCCTCTCTCACACCATGAAGGCCACCAACATCGAAGCGGCTGAATCAAAAGAAGGGGTGTTGATTTCGCATGTGTGTTAGAGATAGAGTTATTATAACAACCCGAGTCCAAATCACCGACCGCAACATAAGCACCAAGCACAAACTCACTTGAGCACAAACAACTAGGTCCACTTGGCTTACCAGATCCGCCCAAAATTTCATGAATGTTATTGGTGCTCAATGGTAGTATGATGGAAGCTTATATATCACAATCAAAGCCGACAACTTTCTGATGTGGGATGGAGGATATCACAATCTTTCCCACTCAAATCCTTGTCGTCACTGACAAGACCCAAACGATACTCAAATCGTACCCCCTGACTAGCGCAAGCCTTAAGGCCTGGTTTCTCTTTTATACCATTATAACAACCCGAGCCCGAATGCCCGACCCGCTACATAAGGATCATGCACTGGCCCACTGAGCACAACCAACTAATCTATGCTAGCACGAATTATGGTCACAAAATTCCTGACTGTGCTAAAACCCTAGATCTAGAATTATTGATTTTCTCTGAGCAATCAAATTTAATCTTGAGGTATTATTCTTGTTAGGATGATAGCCTCTATTTATACTAGTCATAACCTAACCCCGAAGACATAAGGAGTCCCAAAATACAACTCCCAAAAAGAGTTGTTTTTTCCCCCACACGTTTCCTGCCGATTTTCGTAAACTCATGATGGCCTGCCGCTACTACTACTGCACGAATCGTGCATATGAGCATGAGTCGTGCCAACAAACTTCAATTCCCAGATTGCAATGCGGGCTCCTTTGGGCGCTTTGGGCCAGGCAGATCTGCACGACTCGTGTACCACATCACGACTCGTGCACTGCCCAATTTTCACCTTCTTTGTCTTCTCTTATGCTCTGTCTCGGCATTACGAAATCATCTGTTGTACATCCTTTAATATGGCGTCCCACATTTAAAGGCATTATCCCAACATGGTTTTTTGGAGTAAACATATTTTACATGTATACTTAAAAATGTTACGGGTGTGAATAGCAACACTTTGTCATCATTGTAATAAGCAACTTTGTATGACATTCATAATTACCCTTGCTATAAATCTTTTCTTTTCAAGCCAATACTCCAATGTTCACATGATGATTGGATTGTATCATACAGACCCATGGAAAGGGTTGGCTAGATAAGTTTAAGACTTTGATAACTACTCCATGTACCTAAATCTATAGATATGGGATATGCATGTGGGAGGAGGGGCCATTAGGTTTGTTCCATTCGTGGAAGCTACTTTGATTTTCAAAATTGTCGTTGACATTTCTTGTAAGATAGAAGATTTACATCAAAATTAATGCAAAAAATGGTCCATATAATAGATACAATTTGTACCAAATTGAAGTGTAGCTATTTCACATGCTAAGTTTATGTATTCTTGTTGCTTGTTTTGTAGCAATGCCTGTTTATTTGTGGATCTAGCCAATTTGACGCACTCGTGCACATGGATTATGGGCTTTGTATTAAGTGGCGGAGTTAGGTTTTTTAATAAATGGGAGAAAAATCGATGGTGAAGTATATTTGTGGCACAATTAACGGTATATATATATATATATTATGTGTTACAATTTTTTTCAATTGAAACGAGGCAAAGTAGTATCACGCTATATGAATTTGCAAGGGAGAAAATTGTTATTTTTCAAAACTAGAAGGAGCAATTGCCCCCAGTGTCACATGTAAGTGATTGTTAGAAGCAAATTTAGAATTTGTTAACTACTCCCTCCGTCCCAAAATGATCTCTCATTTGGCATGTTTCATTGTCCCAAAAAATTCTTCACATTTCTACAACCTAGACTTAGAAGTGCCCAAACAAAACATGACTAGTGAATCAAGTGTTCATATCCTTAAAAAGTTTGAATGATCAAAGGTGAAGATCATTTTGGGACGGAGGGAGTATTTAGGTGATATATGTTCATCGGGATAATCATTTGGCAGAAAATTCAAGTTTTGATCTTACATACCCCTAACCCAGAAAATGAACATGTATCTTTTAAGAATGTAATTGGAACAATGAAGGTTGTAATTAAAAAATAAAAAATAAAAAAAAATTGAAGAATAATGCAAAGCTAGCTGCCTCTAGGAAATGCTCTTACATTACATTACATTGCGGAAATATACAATTATACTGTAATTTATAAATCAATATATTAGCTAGATTGGTGTTTGATTTTTTTAAAAAAAAAAAAAACCAACCTAGATTGGTCCGCGCGACCAAACAAGACTTTATGCTTTGAACATACTATTGCCTTGAAATGATGATATGTTACAACTTCAAAAAAAGAATTAAAAAAAAAAATAAGACCGTGCCATCACAAGATATATAGGTCCAGTACCCCAAACCATTTCCTATATAAATTTAGGGCAAATTGCCAATTAGTTACCTGAGTTTGTCGTCAACTTTCAATTAGTTACCCAGTTTGTGTTTCGGTCAATTTAGTTATTGAATTTGTCTTTTTGTTTCAATTGGTGTAAAATCCGTTTGTTTGTCAAAAAACTAACGAAAATTGATGAAAAACGTAACAAAGTTCTTTCAAAATTGCAATGATCACCCCTAAAGTTTAATTATTCCATTACACCCCTAAACTAACGAATGTTAAGAGCTATCTTATTTCTAACCAACAACAATAACAAGCCCAAGTCTGGCAACCACGATAACCACCATGCCCGCTACCGGAACCACCGTAGTGCCACCATGCCCACCATCAGAACCACCGCAGTGCCACCACGACGAAATCAAAAGCAAATGAAACGGAGGAATCTTGAAAGTGAACTGGATTTAGAAATTATTTCAATCCAATCTATTTATTTTGAAAGAAATCAGCTTAAAACGCAGAAATCACCACATAATTAGACAAAAATCAAACCTAGAATTGGGTTCAAAAAAAAAAAAAGAAAAAAAGGAACAGATCAGTAACAATGGCGTCGGCGTCAACGGATATCGGCAACGGCGTCGGCAACCTCGGCGGAACACGGCAACGGCGTCAACGGCTACCTCAACGTTCAACGACCGAACTGATCTCACCTGGGCCTCCTCCGATTTGAAGCCAATCGCACGGAATTCGCCCGATTTGATGGAGTTTGGCCGGAGAAGAAGCTCTTGCCGGCGGGACTTGTTTTGGTTGGTTCACCGTGTACACGTTGATGAGTGGCGGTCCCTCCTTGGCTCATCTTTGCCGGAGTCGGAGAATTTGACGGCTGCGGAGGGAGAGGCCGTGGGCTGGAGAGAGGGAGAGAGAGAGAGCGTATTTGTTAACGATTGGAGGGGGAGGGGAGGGAGTATATTTTTCTGGAAAATTTATAAGGGTGAGACAAACTGAAATAATATAAACTATAGGGGTGATGATCGCAATTTTGGTAAAAGTTTGTTACATCTTTTCATCTATTTTCGTTATTTTCGTTAAGTTTTGACGAACTAACTAATTTTACACCGAATTGTAACAAAAGACAAATTCGATAACTAAATTGACCGAAACACAAACTGGGTAACTAATTGAAAGTTGACGACAAACTCAGGTAACTAATTGGCAATTTGCCCATAAATTTATGATATTTTAAAACCCCACATATAATATTAGGCTCAAATCAAAATTTTACATAAACGCTATTCCCTTTGACAAATTCTTGCGTGCGGCGGTTGCACCATGCGGCAAGCTCAGATCTGCTCCACTGTTTCTCGCGTCCTTCTGCTCCGCTACGGCCGACGGTCGGATCCAGCCCTCCCACTTCCCAGATCGTGACACGTGTCTTCTTTAAAAATAAAAACAAAAACCCCAAACTTTAAAATGCTATATCTTGAGATTTATAACTCAGAAAAAAAATTAAATACCGTTGTGTTCGTCTCGACGAGATGAATAAAACTACATAGGTCATGATATGGTTTGATTTTTTTTACAAAAAAAACATATTTTTTTTTACCACAAAAAGTTTGAGCTGCTTGTCATCTTGAGATGTAACACTCTGTTTTGATAAAAGTAACAGTTTCATCTTCAAAAGTAACACTTTTTACAGTCAAATGTAACAGCAATTTTACAAGAAAATTTAAATTGTTTGATAGGTTTGTGGTTAAAAAAAGTAATATTTGAAGTGTAACAAAGTGAATATATGATTATAGTTTTTTATATAGATGAATGTAACATTATTATTAGTAAATGTTACTTTTCTTCTTTAAAAAAAGAGTAAAATTCATATATATAATCGCGCGTTTGCATTTAAATTGTTACTTTCTCAATAAAAAATTGTTATATTTTCAGATATAATATTACATTTTAAGAATATAATATGTTCCAATTGAGGAATAAAATATTACATTCATTTTTATAAAATGTAACATTAGTTTAGTTTGTCAATCTTATGTTAATTTTGAAAGAAAAAAAAAGTGTTATATTAGAAAAAAAGAGTGTTACATTCCTTTATAAAAAGTGTGACATTAGTTTAGTTGTCAATCTTTATGTTATCTTTAATATATTGCAACAAAATTGCGGTACATTTTGAAAAAAAAAGTGTTACATTTCGTTATAATAAGCGTAACTTTTGTTGGGAGGAAAAAAAGTTGGGGGTGGCGGAAAAACAAATCTCAGCAAAAAAAAAAAAGAAAAGAAAAGAAGAAGGGCGGCTCCGTGCGCCGTCGCACGGTGCAGTGGTTGCACAGGAGACCCCCTCATTCCCTTGATCCGACCAAATAAAATTTCTAAATATCAAAATTACCCCTCCACCTAATAAAACCCTAATTTCTCATCATCTACAAGAAAAACGCGTTTTAGAGACGACAAATTCTGTAGCTAAACGAAGATTCTGTCTCTAAATCAAAATCAGCGATAGACAAATTCTGTAGCTAATCCGTAGGTGCAGGTTGGTCACTAATATTTATTGTCGTTATTCTGTAGCTGAACTCACTACAACAAAATGACTTTTAGCGGCACTTTAAAAAGTGCAGGAAATGGGAAAAAAGTTTCGGAAAAAGTGCCGTATTTTAAATAAAAATATTGTTGACTATCCGTATTAGAACACAAGACCTCTTGCATATGAAGCACAACTTCTACCGCTATGCTAAATCATTTTTTGTTATAAATTTTCACATACAATTATTTATTACAAAACAAAAACTTATATTAGTGCATTTGTAAAATTGTAGTGCATAAAAATATATTAGCGACAAAAATGCACCTACAGAAAAGTTTGTGGCTGATTTTAATTTGGAAACGGACGGTTCTGTCTCCAAATTAGAGATGGTCATTTCTGTCTCTAAATTAGCGAATTATATTATAAAAACATATATATATTCAAAAATATATATTAATACATTCCCCTGCTCTCTGTCTCTCTTTCTCTCTCGATTTTTTTTATCAAAAATATATATTAATACATTCCCCTGCTCTCTGTCTCTCTTTCTCTCGGTTTTGATATAAGAGGTGAACTAGTCTTATACCTAAGTATTTGAGCTGACTTGTTAATAAAATATGAGATTTTTTAATGATATTTTAAGAAAATGGGAAAAATGTGAAAATAAATTACTCATATACTTCTGGTACAAGAGGTGAATTAGTCTTATACTTAAATGTAGGAGCGGACTGGTATCCTTTTACTTAAATATAAGAGCGGGCGGGTAAGGTTACTTAGGTCATTCTAAGCGGCATGAGTTTTTGTGGAATTTTTTTAAATGTCTTTGGGGAATTTTATTGGTTTTTGATGTGGCTGAGGGGGCTTAGGGTCCGAAGCCCTATGAAGAAGGGGTTACTCGACTTCTTTTATTTTGAAACATGTTAGTTTTACCACTTTAAAAATTTAAATATGTTTTTGGTAATAATAACTAGTAGTGCACATGTACGATGCACGGTGTATATAAACTTAAGAAATATATAAACATAACAACTAAATTATTTACATATTCATCATTGCAAGCGTGAATTTACATGCAAGAAATTAATTTGTTACTCTTATACGGAGTACATTTTTTATTTTTATTTTATTAAGATCAGTATGTAGTATATTAAAGGTGAACTGCTAATAATATTTTGTTACAGACTCAAAAAATAAAATGTTGGCTTTTGGCATGGAATAATTTTGGAGAAAATTTTGGGAGAAACTAGTTTCTACACAAGTTATAAAAAGTACTGTTTTTATAGGGTTTAGGGTTTAGGGTTTTAGGTTTGGGGTTTAGGGTTTTAGGTTTGGGATTTAAGGGTTAAAAACATGACTTTTTATAACTTATGAAGGAACTAGTTTCCTCCAAAACACACTCATAATTTTGTTTCACACACATGTCTTCACATGCCTGATTAATTACATATGCACTTTATTTTCTCTTCCTTCTTTTACACGAACTAAACTTATGTACTATTTATTTCTAAAGTTTATTTATATCTGATGATAATTATAATTTAAATTAGTTGTCATCATAAAAAAAAAAAAATCAAGTATTTTTAGTTGATTGTAATTCTAATTTTCACTTATAGTTTTTCAATAAATCTGTAAGTGTTGCACCAAAAAAAGTAATGTAGTGTACTAAATCAAGTAATTTTTTAATTAATGTATATAAGATGTTATACAACAAAACTAACAAGTCAATAAGTACTATTTATTTATCAGATTATAAATAGTTATATATGCTTTAATTTATGTATTTCAAATCTAGAATAAATATCAACCTCCTATATATCACGTTGCAATTCATGTCCTTCATGAAATAAGCATAAGAAATTAATATAAAGTCTTTTATTTGATTAAAAAAACCACATTCTTAAAAATGAAAATTATTCTTATTCATCAAAGACAGTTAAAATGTATTTTTTATAATTATAAAAAAGTAAAAAAAAAAAAGTGTCATACTCTTTTTAACATAATTTATAATGTATGCATTTATATTTTATTCATGAAAAAATTATTAGTGTATGAGAGTGTCTTAATTTAATGTGTATAGGCTTTTCAATTTTCATAACCCTTGTCATTAGATTTGTAATATTAACACACACATAATGATGAATGTAATAATTTCACATTTTAATAGCTAAACTCTTCATCTACCTCGTCTTTTCTCTATTAGTATATATATTAGCATACTATTCTATTAGTATCCAATAGTAGAATATGATTATTGTTTGGGTAAAAAATTACACTACACCAACAACTTGAAGGCTTCTACCTGCTCCGACATCCTGCATCTACAACTTGACACTAACAACTTGCTTAATAGACACGTTTAATTGCAGGTATAATATATCCCTATTTTCTAGGTGACGATACGGAGATCATGGAACACAATTGAAGAAACGTGACCTATCTTTAAACGCCAGCGACTAAGTCAGAGATAAAGTCTTGTTTTATCAACACAAGTCCAACCAACGGCAAAAAGATAAGAGTGCAACAAACTCTCCGAGATTCATGGACTTGTTGGCTAGTTTACGATTTATTTTCTTTAGTATAAATAGATAACACAATTTATGTAAACACCCAACGCACACTGCATTCTGACTTCGAGCTGTAAATTTATTCTCACATTATCCTTTTTCTTTCACCATCATTAATAAAATCCCATCTTTGGGGTTTTGTGCAGGCGAACAAGTTTTCAAGAGCTTTCCTCGTTAAATACATTGTCTACCTATTCTTGAATCTTTTGCTATTTTATTCCATTGTGCCCAATTACATATCATAGAGTTGAATTGCAAAATTTGACCAAAACAATTATCTATAGCAATAGTAGAATGGTAATGTCTAATAGTTGTATTCTTCTAATGTAGTAACTATTATAGTATGCTAATACTATTAGCTAAAAGAGAAAAATAAAAAGTCATATTGTTGTGGGGTACATGGTGATGTGGCTTCACGAAATGAAAGATTTTGATAAAGCTTATCCACGTGTCACATCCATAGGACTCCGCGTCAACTTATGTATATATATATATATATATATATATATATATATATATATATATATATATATATATATATATTATGTCGCGACCCCGAACCCGTGGGTCCGGAATACGCGAGCTGGACGTCGACTTAAAACCAAAACTCTAAAATATAGAAGTTAAAAATTCCATTTTGAACCAAAAGATGATAACACAAGGTCTTACAAATCCAAGTTTAAATCAACAAAGTACATCTAACATAAGCTCCACAGCTTATACCCAAAAGAATAAAATATACAATTCTTAATGACGTCAATAATGGTAAAACTATCCCCAAAAGGTTATACATTTAAATAATGTAAACCGATCCATAACAACCTGCCCCAAAATCTCAATCCTCTCGACGTCCTCCTCGATCCGCGAATCCTAATCCTTTTCCTCCTGGGGGGGTTAAGGAAAAACAAAGATGGAAATAAACGGGGTGATATAAAATCTCAGTAAGTTACTAATGCAACTACATGACATGCTATAATGCAATAAGCAATAAACAATGATAAATATCACATAGCATGTAACAATTAACAGTCAACAGATAGCAGCGGAAAGTAAACACATAACAAAAGATATTAGCCAAGGTTTCCCAACTGATAGAACCAAATAAAGGTCACTGCGCAGGTTCAATAACCAACAATTCATCATCTTCATAATAGCATGAAAGCTGAAGAGAAATCCCCGGTCAGAAGCGACCAATCAACCCATCAATCAAACAAACCATCTTCATAGTAGCATAAAAGCTGAAGAGAAACCCGGTACCGGAACCAATAACAATGATAAAGTGCCACAAGGGGCGGGAGCCATGCCACAAAGTCATGCTCCAAAACGATTAGCTAGAATACCCACAACGGAGCTAGCTCATCCCAACCAAGGCCAATCTGGATGAGGACAGAAGGACCAATGGGCGATGCTATACTGGACTTGGCTCGTGCCATTATAGAATTATCCATTGCCTGACTCGATACACAATTAACCAGCTGGACTTTCAATAATGCTAAGTAATAAAATACTAGCACGGTAAACAACTAAGGATTCCAAAGTAGGGAACCATACCAATTAATCACCATAAAAGATGCAAACGATTACTCAAGAAGAGTTCAACAACAATAGCACAAGGAGTTTCTCATAAAAGAGTCCAACAACATTGGCCATTAAAACATAATGATTCAAAGATAAGGCACGTACCAAATACATCCTAAATATGATACCCACAAGTTAATCGTGAAGAGCACAACCCAAACGGTCGCTCACCAATGGCACAATGACTATTACCAAAATGACCCTAAACATTTACTCATAAAGATATACTAGGACTATGAACTCAACCATCTCATCACACCTGGAATTCCAAGGTAGGAAATCAGAATGAATACACCTTAAGGTTAATCAAACCGTAAGTACCCAATCGCCAATTCACGCTTTACCTCCGTCCATAACGAACCAATTCTAAACACCCAAAACGAATCCAAAAGGTTACCCTTATTAGAACATGATCACGACCGGACTAAACCCTACACTTTAGTGTTCCAAAACAACCCTCTAGGTACTATAGGATATCACCTAAAACCTAGACCAAGTCTTATTCTAAAATCAATCCGATCAGTAAAATAACTTTCAATTAAAGGGTCTCAAAGTATGAAGTCCTCACTTATATCACAAAGATGATCATAACAACTCAATAAAGTCACTCAATTGGATTTACAAAATTTGTTCACAATGGATCGATACAACTCCTCTTAACCTCAAACACCCAATAAAATCCCGAAGTATAAAACTTATAACTTAACTGAAAACCTATACCACCTTGTAGTACTCGAAGAGAGCTTCGAAACGATAGTTTACACGCCTAAAACGGAGTCCGGATGAGAAGGTTATGGCCTCCGGAAGATCGAACGAAAAACGGACAAACTGGAAAAAGAGGGGTGCGCGCGCCTCCCTAAAAAGGGGTGCGCGCGCCTCCCTTGATCAGAAGGCTGCGATTTGGAAGCAGAAAAGGGTGCGCACGCCTCCCAAAACATGGTGCGCGCGCCTCCTTGCCCGGAGGGACGAAATCCGGCCAAAATTCTGGGTTTCTTCCAAAAATCGACCCAAACTAAAACCAAACTAAAATCTAACACATCCAACAAGTATAACAATGTACTAGAACAACTTATAAGTCTAAAATGACTCATATAACATCTATTAGACAACCTAAACCAAGAGATGATCCAAACACCCAATTCTCACAAAAATGGATAGTTTTACAAATAAATTCCAAATCAACCAAAGAAGCCATATATGTCAACTAGAGCATCAATGGAGTTAAAGATGAACATTTTTAGCATAAATGGGGGAAAAGCAACTTACTCGGATTTTCTCAAAGTTGCCGGAACTCAAAATTTCTTGGCTTCCTACGATCCTATCGACGATCTAAACAAGATTCATGTTTTAAGAAATGAGAAATAATGAGAGGAAGAGGAAGGAAATGAAGAGAGAAGGAAGAGAGAAAAACTTACCCAAATTCCATGGAAAGAGAGAGAGATATGCTGGGAGAGGGAGATGGAGTGAAAGAGTGAGGGAGGTGAGGGAGGAGAGTAGGGAGGGAATAAGGAGAAATGATTTCAAAACTTACACATAGGCCCCTCCCCCTAATACTACCCTTTCAAATAAACTCCCCACTAACAAATAAGACTCAACACTTCTACACTAGCACAAATGACCCAAATAAAATGCTAGGCATAATTATTATGAAACATAAAATGCACACATAAATATTTAAATAAATAATAATTTAGATAAATAAATAAGCAAATAAATAAATAATAATTATTTATTACCAATAAAATAGAGCCTAGTTTTCGGTTCGTGACAATATATGAGTTGAGCTTTCAATATACATAGATAGACAATTGCTCTCAAGTTGCGATTGTATATGGAAGTAATGGTTCTTCAAAAAATTAAATCCGTATTCTCATGATCATTTCCACTTCACTCTGTAACTATTTTATTTCAACTCCTCGCTTAAATTTTTACCCAAAAAAAATAAATAGAAAATACTCACTTACTCGTTTGTACTCCTGATTCAGTTATTAGTAGGTAATTTTATTCACTGTCATCCTTTTATTTACATAAATTCTTATATTTTCACTTAAATTCGAAAGAATACTAATCCAATTAAAATTATAAATTTCATCCATTTAGAGTGGGAAATCAAAATAAAATAATAAATCAAATAAACAAAAATGGAAATGTTAATTTAAATCAAGACCAAAACTAATAAAATCAGCATCAAACATAAAAAGTACACAAATTATTTAATCCCCTTGAAAAAATGTTGTACGCTTACGGTTATACTCACAACTAATATCTATTTAATATTCTTTATCCTATTTTCTTTCTCCTACTCACTCACAATACTTATTTTCAAACATTTTTTTTTAATTCTTATTTGTAAAAGCAAATAGGTATTTTGTTATGGGACGGAGGGCGTATGCTTTATTTTTTCTTTGATTTTAAGAATATTATTCACTTCATTCAATATAAATGACCATTTTATCTCAAACTGAATAACACCATTAAATGACCATTTTATCTCCTGTGCAACTGCCGCATGGTGCGACGGCGCACGGAGCCGCCCTTCTTCCTCTTCTTTTTGCCACCCCCAATTTTTTTTTCCTCCCAATAAAAGTAACACTTTTTATAACAAAATGTAACACTTTTTTTTCTTCAAATGTAACACTTTTTTTTTCAAAATGTACCACAATTTTGCTGCAATAGATTAAAGATAACATAAAGATTGACAACTAAATCAATGTCACACTTATTATAACGAAATGTAACACTTTTTTTTTCAAATGTAACAATTTTTTTTCTTCAAAATGTACAAGATAACATAAATATTGACAACTAAACAAATGTCACACTTTTTATAAAGGAATGTAACACTCTTTTTTTCAAATGTAACACTTTTTTTTTTCCAAAATTAACATAATATTGAGAAACTAAACTAATGTTACATTTTATAAAAAAATAATGTAATATATTTTTCCTCAATTGTAACAGATTATATTCTTAAATGTAACATTATATCTGAAAATGTAATAATTTTTTATTGAGAAAGTAACAATTGAAATGCAAACCTCGATTATATATATAATTTTTACTCTTTTTTTTTAAAGAATAAAAGTAACATTTACTAAATAAAAATGTTACATTCATCTATATAAAAAATTATAATCATATATTCACTTTGTTACACTTCAAATGTTACTTTTTTTAACCATAAAAACTATCAAACAATTTAAATTTTCTTTTAAAATTGTTGTTACATTTGACTGTAAAAAGTGTTACGTTTTGAAGATGAAACTGTTACTTTTATCAGAACAGAGTGTTACATCTCAGCTGACAAGCAGCTCAAACTTTTTGTGTGTAAAAAAAAATATGTTTTTTTTTTTAAAAAAATCAAACCATATCATGACATATCTAGTTTGATTCGTCTCGTCGAGATGAACAAGACGATATTTTTTTAAAAAAATTTGAGTTATAAATCTCAAGATATAACATTTTAAAGTTAATGGTTTTTTTTTTTTTTAGGCTTGTCACGTGTCACAATCTGGGAGGGTGGGAGAGGCTAAGCTAGGCGGGTCGGGTGGGTGCAGCCCATGGGTTTGGCCGGGTGTATATGAGAATTTGTCATAAAAAGAATAGAATTTTATCCTTATAATTTGCATGATACATTTTTAGTGACAAAAAGAAAGTACAATTACGAAGACTCTCTCTCCGTGAATATACGAACATCAAGGATCAGACCAAAATAGGTCTCTTTGAAAATAAGAAAAAAATTCGCAAATACTTACAAATTCAGAAAATGTACTTTCGATTATACTCACTCTGTCTCAGAATGATAGTCTCCTTATTTTTGTGGTTATTACGAAGAAACTTTGAGCAATAATTAAGGTTACTTTTAATTATTCAAATGAAATTTTTGAAATTGTTCTTGATATACGATTATAAATACTATTAATATCAATTTTTAGATTCGCATCAACATAATTATAAGTATCATTTATAATTGCTCAAAGTTCCCTCGTAGTAACAACGAAAAAAGAGGGACTATCTTTCTGGGACGGAAGGAGTATTGTATATCAATCAATCACATGGTGGAATTTTAAAGTTGATTTTGAAAAATTATACCCGTAAAACATTGGATACTAAAGCTATTGATTGTGAACTACAACGGTATAATAAAAAAGTATTGTTGGATACAATATACTTCCTCCATTGACCCATTTATTTATCTCCACCTCTAGAAGCTATTCCCTTGTCAAGATACTTTTAAGCTTAGTTATTGCTTTGTTCTCAAGCTTTTGTTACTTGATTTGTATATTTTTATGTTTTTGTTGTATCTACAAGAAAGAGGGAGAAAAAGTGCTTAATTGAGTAATGATGCAAAGGCCAGGGACTGCTGTGCAAAATCTGGAGAATCCAGGGAAAAACTGCAATTTCTGAAACACAGGGACTGTTCTGGAATTTCTAAAATCTTGAGGACCAAACTAGAAATTATCAAATTATGAGGGACCTTTGAGGAATTTCAGAATTCAGCCCAAAAATTACCCCCAAGTTGGAGAAGGAATTTAGTTTCCTAATCCTATGATATCTTTTGATTAGTTTATTTAGTTTAAGATTTCTTTCATAGTTTATTTTTCCTTTTACAATTTCACCAACTATGAATTGGAGATAACTTTTATCATTTTATTTAATTGAGGTATTTTTCTTTTCAATCTTTTATCCCATTCATAATTTTACTTGTGATTATTCTAGATCCGTTTCTAGGGTTTATAGACTTGATCAATCTATTTATCTGTGTTATTGGATCTCTGCTAGAATTTTCTATTTACTGTGCCAGTGTAGAAATTCATAAGTAACATCTTCATAATTTATGCATGTGCCATGGTAAATTGTGAAGTGGATAAAATTAGACGATTATCTATATGAAATAATTGTAGAGTTTCTTTAAATCATTAAAGCAATTAATTCTTAGATCTAGACTATGCTAGTTAGATTTATTTATTAATTAGGGTTTCTAGTGAGTGTGCCACTGCTATTAGCTAATCTGAAAGAAGAAACAGAGATTGAATTAAATCTCGTGATCAAGTGAATAGGGTGAAAGTGAAAAGAAGTATCAATGATATTTGAATTAAAGACGGGGATACCTTTTAGTTCCGCGAATTCTATCATTTATATGCTTGCTCATGTTGATCACATATCCTTTTATTTGTCATTAATTACTCCCCCCGTTCCAGTTTAAGGTTCTTACTTTCCTTTTTGGTCTATCACAGTTTAAGGTTCTTAGTTGCTTTATTCCATAAATGGAAAAGAATGAATAGTGGTTTGGAAAACCTTACCCTCAAAAAGTTCATTTAATTACAAAAAAACATTACTTACATAACTTACTTTTACTCACTTGCTTCATGAATAGTGTTTTGGACATTTATATCCTTCACTCTCTACTTTTGGTTGACTCATTTCCTTTGTTTTTGCCTTAGTTCTTAATAAGCGTGCATAGTCAAACTAAGAACCTTAAACTGGGATGGAGGGAGTATTTTTATTATGTTTATATATTTAAATAACTTTGAATTAATCCAAGTCCTTGTGGATCAACCCTTGTGTTTGCATATTGCTATGATGATAGCTCGTGCACTTGCGAGGTATTATAATTTTGTCTATCAAGTATATTTTTGTTTCATTTTCAAATCCTTATATTGTTGTTTAATTATTTATATTTCTCACATAAAAATTGGAAATAAAAACTACTTAACAATATTAATATAATAATTAATGAAGTAATCACTTATTTATATGCAATGAAATGTTTTTTTATTAATTTTTATTTTAAAAGTTTGATAATTATTTTGATTTCAGCCCTTTTGAATTTAGAATTTTCATTAGGCTCCTTAAAAGAAATATCAACTTCAAACTACTCAATTATGTTAGTCACGTGCATGGCACATGCTACTTAACTGTCTTTTCTAACGAAATCCGTCAAAAGGCCTTAACTGGCGACTTTTTTACACGTCAAGGTCTGATATGGCGAAAAAAAAACATCAGGGTTCGTTTGGAAGGGTGGTATATGATTTTAGGGTCTAAATTGTCATTAATCCATTTTAATTTTACTTTAGTTAACTATAAGCGTTTTTAACAATATAAGTACATAGAAACTCTTAGTAATCACACCATATTGCATCATGTGTATAAGTGCGGATTTGAACTTGTTTTATGTTGAGGAAGATTTAATAACTTCTCTAAAAAGTGAAGATTCACCTAGGAACGAACAAAGATTATTAATAAAAATAAACATTAATATAGAGATGAAGAGAATGAAAATATTTTTCTTTTATTTATTTTAAATGACTGAAAAGTATAAATTTATTTTAGGATAAAATGAGTACTAAATAAAAATAAGGGTAAAATAGGAATAATGTCAAGAGAGGCAGGTGAGATTGATTTGAGTCGAGGGTTGGCAAAAGTCATTTAATTAGGAAAGGGCAGATGGGGGGTGGGGTTTGGGGGAGGGCTCCATCGACGGCATGGGGATTGTGGCCCGACACCCCCACCCTTTCTCCATTCACATGCTTCCCCATCCTAATTCCTAATTAATGTTTTCGAAAAAAAAACAAAAAAACTCCTAATTAATTAATTAAATAAAGTTATCACTCCAATCCCAATCCTAAAATTAAAGTGTGACTTTGATCCACTCAATTTGGACCACCATTACCCCTCACCTCCCAACTTTTTCTCCTCATATTCATCCTCTTTTTCACCAAATTGGCACCCCCCTCCCCCACCCCCAAAATTATTATTTAAAAAAAAAACATCCATAATATTATTATTGCACTTGAGTTGTTATTTTTTAAAAAAAAAAATTATATATATTTTACGTGTTTGTACATTGTGTTTATATCATTATAAATTGTATTAAGACAGTTTCCATTTTAAAAACATAAAAATAATTTTGAGAGAGCCAAAAAAATAAAAATGAACACATATTATGAGACATAGTATGTATATACCCTCCGTCCCACCTCACTTGACACCCAAGAGGTGGGCACAATAACTAAGAAAAAGGAATAAAATAAGGGAAATGTGTGGTAGAAAATGAAAAGAGAGAATGAATAAGGTAAATAGTAATGTTGGTTGAATAAATAAGTGGTTGAAAATGAAGAGAGAGAATGAGTGTAGTAGGGTAGAAAGAATATAAAATTATACTCCCTCCGTCCTAATTTAAAGTTCTTAGTTTGACCTTACCCTGAGATTAAGAAAAAATAAATGTTGTGAGTATGACAAGTAAAGTGTGAGAGAGAAAGTGGGTAGGGAGTTTTTATTGTGAGAATGACAAGTGAGTCCCACTTTCCATTTTAGGTAATAAAGCAAAGTAAGAACCTTAAATTAGGACAAACAAAAAAGGAAAGTAAGAACCTTAAAGCGGGACAGAGGGAGTAGAAAGTAAGCTATTTTGGGAAGTGTCAAGTGAGCTGGGACAGCCCAAAATAGAAATAAGTGTCAAGTGAGCTGGGATAGAGAGAGTGAGTATATGTGTGTGGGTTGCTCCTTGGTTCCAAAGTTACTCTCCATTTTTTAAGAAGGAAAAACTCTCAAAATGATGGTCCATTTTTATATGTACTTGATCATTATAAGTTTTTTTTTTTTTTTTTTTTTTTTTTTAACAAGGTCATTGTGAGGAGATAAAATAATAATAGTACTTTATCTATGTATATTTGTTAGTAATAATAATTAATTTGAAGTCCATTTTCTTCATAATGTCTCTAAAACTAAAATAATAAACAAATATTATGAGTTGGTGGGAACATATTTAAAGATGGTTGTAAATTTCATTAAAAATGGACATTAAATATTGGGATGAAAAATTCAAAATTGAACAATTATTCTTGCATGGACTATGGAACGACTAAAAAGGCCACACGAAAATATTATCACTGTGCTATCTTCACTTTTGAAACATTACTACCACATTCATAATTTCATTAAAAACATAACTTTAGTTAGTAATGTTAACGCTCGTTACACTTCGTTAGTGACGTTAATACTAGAAGGAAAAGATCTTTTTAAAAAGAAAAACCAAAAAAATAATTTTCAAACTAAAAAAAAAGAGGTGGTCTCTTATGAGAACACCTAGATCCGTCTCATAGAAGAGACGGGTCGACCCATGACCCGTGTACAACATTCTCCGCGGAGCGTAGGATCCCAACTCATGCTCCACTCAAAATCTGCCACGTGACAACGACCATTGGCCAAAAAAAACTTCTTTTTTTACTCGTTTTTTTTTGTTGTTATATTGTTTTTTGACTGTTTTTTCGTTTGCCAAAAGTAATACTTAGTACAACTAAATATAACAACTGTGTCACTTATAAAGTAACATTGTTTATAAGTAAACGTAACACCAGTTTTACAAAAAAAAATAGCTCATTAGACTCATCTTTCAACTGTAATACTAACTATAAATACGTGTCACTAACAAAAACTAAATGTAATTATCGTTATACTGAAATGTGAAATGTAATAGTGTTTTTCCAGAATATTTTTTATTTTTGAGTATTTTGATTTTATTTTTTAAAAGAAAGTAACATTTGAAAAATAACAACTTATATACATGAATGTAATTATTTGTACAAGTAAATATAACATTTTAGTAGATGAAATTGTAACAGATTTCTATAGATAATGTAATACTCTTACATGTATCATGATAAATTGAACCCATTGTAACTTATTAATTGAAAACATATAGATATACTATTATACAAGTAAAAGTAACTGTTTTACAATGTTATTATACAAGTAAAATGTAACATTCGTTTATAAAAATTGTTACAATCTTATTTTTACAATGTTACTAACACAAGTGTTTTTAGTTCTAAAGTGTAAATAGTTGAAATTATTACTTTTCTATATATATGTGTTACAATTATGTATAAACACGGTTACATATAAGTAACACGTTCGTTACATTTTAGTTGTAACAAGTATTACTTTTGGCAAACGAAGAAAACATAAAAAAAACTGTTACTTTTCTGTATATATGTATTACTTTTATGTATACAAACTGTTACATATGAGTAACACGTTTGTTACATTTAGTTATAGTAACTATTACTTTTGACAAACCGAAAAAAAAAACCAAAAAAAAAAAAAAAATTGCCTGTGGATCATGGATTCGGGTCATGGGTCAAAAATGACCACCGTCTCTACTATGAGACGGGTCATGGTGTTCTCATACAAGTTTCTGTAAAAAAAAAAAAAAAAAAAGGAGAGCGAGAAGAAAAATACAACTTAACCCGATATCCAACTAATGGCATGCTAAGGATAATTTACGATTAGAATGTCAGTTTAAGTTCGAAATCACAATGTCAAAAATATAGTACTTCTATCCCAAAACTACTATCCTTCTCTTCTTGGTTTGTTGTTTCCAAAAATAAAAAATAAAATAATAATAAAAACTCTTATTGGTTTTCAAAAAAAAAAAAAAAGAAAAAAAAAGGGTCATGTTTATAATAAAAAAATGTACTTTTAAGGAAAAATTGCATTTATAATCACCCAACTATTGACCATGAGTGATTTTGATCACTCAACTACTTTTTTTGCGTTTAATAGCCCGAACTATTTTTTCTGTGCTTCTGTGATCACTGGGACTAACTCCATAAAAAAAATTGTTAACTAACTCTTTGCTTATCGATGTGCCCTTTTTTGGAGGGTAAAACAGGAAAAGTAGGCTTATATCAAAATTTAGTATAAAAGGTGCTTGTATCAAATATTAGAATAATTTTTAAGTAAATTTATTTTTTCATTTCGAAAAAAAATTATTTTAAAATCATATATTAAATAAAAAAATAAGTTTCTTTCAATCCTTAAAATATAATTCAATTTTAATCCATGACAAATTTTATTTTTATTTTTGAAAACACGATGTAATTGATCAAGAGGATGATTAAAGTGAGTTGATGAAAAATGTAAACACATAAAACTAAAGATAAAAATAAAAAATAAAAAATAAAAAATCTAGCTGCTCAACCATTCAAATTATACCTTTAAAAAAATAAAAAAAAATAAAGCAACCTTTTATTAACATTCAAAGTCTACCTTTAAAAAACATTTAAATTCTATGTTACTTTGTATTCCTATTTTACCCTAAAAAATGGCACGTGGACAAGCAAAGGGTGAGTTAACGATTTTTTTTTGATGTAGTTAGTCCCAGTGATCACGGAAGCACATAAAAAATAGTTCATGCTATTAAACGCCAAAAAAATAGTTGAGTAATCAAAACCACTCATGGCCAATAGTTGGGGTGGAGAGAGAGGTATGTAGCATGAAATTGCCAATTAAGCTACAAAAGCTTGCAATCAATCAATCTAATCTAACTTCAATGTTGCTAACTAGTTTAACCTCTTATAGGACTTGCTGTTGCAACTGAGTGATCAGTTGTTATGCTGCAATAATAGATCAGGATTTAAAGTCATAAAAATCTTTCTAGACAACGTGACAAAAAACCAGTTAATATTTAATCCATCCTGCAAAATACTCATTAAGCCTCAATTAAAAAATAATTTCATGACTTCAATTGCAACGGATAAATAATATAGTGCATCACGCAGCCATTCCAAATTCAAAAAAAAAAAAAAAGAAGGTCAATTATGCCATGTGAAACTGAAAAAAACATTCTTGTGAGGTTTTTGTGACACTCACAACTTATTCCTAAATACTGTAGTTATAATATTATAGGCGGGACTTAAGCATTTCATGAACGCCTAACGGCTAGGAGGAGCCTAAGCGGCCTAGACGCACGTCTTTTAGAACACTGGTATTTAGTACTCCCTTTGGTCCAAAATAACTGTCGTTTTTTGTCAGTCAAATTTAACTTTGACCAATAATTTAAATAAAAAATAATGATCCTAATAAAAATCTAAAATTTATCATTGTATTATAATTAATAATACTTTTAATAACAATTTTTAGATTTTATTAGGATCATTATTTTTTATTTAAATTTATTTGTCAAACTTATATTTATTTAACTAAAAGTGACAGTTATTTTGAACCGGTGGGAGGGAGTACTACTACTAACTTAGTATTTCAGTCCCAGGTCGGATTTTTCTTTCTTAACTTTCTTTCGCATCTCTTTTTATGTAAAAAAAAAAAAAAAGAATTCCAATAAAGACAGCTGTTATTGTGTTATTAACAAAGTGATTTCCATGGAATTTCACAAGATTTGTTGCCAAAAGAGGGTACACATTAATGGGAGTTTGCCAACATGTCGACCTTCTGTATGCTTTTTGGAAAGCTTTAGGTTACTAGGAAAATAAAATTAAATCCCATATTAAATATCATATTTTTTCTATTTTTATAATGTTTCAAAATAAATGTCGTGTTTGTAAATAAGAAAAAAAATACAATTTTATCGTTGTATAAGCAAAGTACAAATTATTAAAACACTATTTCAAAAACATTGGTAAATCTAATACAATTATTTTAAGACGGAAGGAGTATATGACGTTGTAGTGTACTCCTTCCGTCCCGAGAGGAAATCCTCTGTACCATTTTTGGTGTACCATTGTGTACCACAAGTGATTTAATGGTTATATATTATTAAGATTAAGATAATTATAATATCACAAATGATGCATAGCCGTCAGATCACTTGTGGTACACAGATTGTGGTACAGAGGATCTCATCTCTTCCGTCCCACCTCACTTGACACCCAAGAGGTGGGCACATTAACTAAGAAAAATAAATAAAATAAGGAAAATGTGTCATAGAAAATGAAGAGAGAATATAAGTGGGGTAAATAGTAGTGTTGGTTTAATAAATTGAGTGGTGGATAATGAAGACAGTGAATGAGTGATGGGGTAGAGTGAATATAAAATTATAAAAAGTAATCTAATTTGAGAAGTGTTAAGTAAGTTGGGACGGAGCAAAATAAAAATAAGTGTTAAAGTGAGCTGGGCCGGAGGGAGTACCTAGTTTCAAATGTCTCTCTTTACAGCTCTCTATATCAAACGCCAATGAAGTAAAAAGTTTTATGTTCTCATCCAAAGTGTGAAAACTAGTGCGTGTACTACCGTACTTGCTTTCTTTCAACATATACTACCTCTCTCCCGTTTTAAAATAAAAGTTATCACTTTCCTTTTTACTTTTTTAGTCTATCTCAATTTAAAGTTTTTACTTTACTTTATTACTTAAAATAGAAAATGGAACTCACATGTTAGACAAAATATGAAAAACTAACAGAATAATATGAATGAAAACAGAAGCAGAATTTAAAATAAAATTGAAACAGTAAGCAGAAAATTAACACCAATACTGTAAATTGCCCGAGTCGTGTGAAACACACTCTCCTTAAAGCAATTTCGCCCCTCACCAAATTGTGCTTGAGGATTTGTCGGACGGTTGCTTCCCAGGATGAAACGGCGCGGACCGGAATGTAAGTGCACAAAGGAACTTCCGGCGAATTGATACTGAGCTTGGTCTTGATCACCACCAATGCAGAATGCAGGAGAGCAACAGAAAGAGGGATTTATCAATATGCAACAAAAGAAGATTGTAAGGGACTGTTGGTGGAACATTTCGTGTGTGTAAACTGATGGAGTAGGTCTGTTAATATAGCACTCAAAGGTAAACTGAAGGGAGGAATTAACACAGAGTTAATTTGGAAGCCTAAGTGTTTCAGCTTACCAAAACTGATTAAGAAACTCAAAGGCCTGGACTGTTTTGTCCAAAAAAAATAGCAAAAAGTGGGTTCACGCGAGCAGCCCATTTCGGGGCTCCATTCGTGTCCGCAGGACGCGCTCGCACCTGAGTTCGGTAGCCGGTAGGCAAATCGGACCCTTGATTTGCACCCCCCCTGCGCACCTGTGCGCGAGAGAGAGCATCTATGCCACACATTCATACCACTATGGAAAGCATAGTAGTATATAAACTTACCCACTTTCACATATTTTTTCAATGTGGGATAACACATTATCCCCATTCCAACCCACTTACTTTGAGCCTTCATATCTCACTCATCCCTTAACCAAATTGGACAAATGAATAATCAATCTTCATGTCCTCATGGAGTAGAACACAAACCCACAAACATTTTGTCATTTCGACAAATAATTCATTTAAGAAAATACTCATTATTTCCTTCAAAACACACTTTTTCCAACAATCCCCCACATGAAGAAATAATGCGGAATATGGTGATCAAGTCCGGCAGACGAAAAATTGCATACGATAGATGTGGGAATGCCCATTGAATCTTCGCTCGTACAAGCATATTTACTCTACTCTCAAGTCGATAGACGTGATGTCCTTGAATCGTTATGCTTTTTGTGTAGCCGATCATATGCTTGACACAAGTAACGTCCTAACTCATTTCAATTCTCATAGTTATGTTCGTTCATGGCCCTGAACATAAGCCTGGTTCTGTGAGAGGGTCTAAAAATTGAGCCTCACGCAATTCTCCTCGAAGCGGCCCCACTTCTCTCTCACATAGGTGATTCTTATAAGTAACCCGTATTACCCCGCTCGAATTTTTCGACGCGTAAGAATCATTAAAAGCCAAATGCTTATCCTCATCCTTTCGGGATGTCACTAACAGGAATGGACATGGGGTTGATTCCCCCACAGTGACGCGGCAAGTCTTTTAACAGTTAGGTTGTCCCATTGAATCTAGTTCTTGGGATCTCCAGTCATCTAGATTGGGTTTTCCACTGTGTTTAACTTTTAAGAGGCTTTAAGTCCCATTCCCCTCGCTGAACTTTCAACTAACTCTCTATTTAACCCTTTGGTTAACGGATCCGCTAAATTTTCCTTTGACTTAACATAGTCAATGGAAATTGTACCAGTTGAGAGTAGTTGTCTAATGGTATTATGTCTTCGACGTATGTGTCTAGACTTACCATTGTACAAATGATTATGTGCCCTTTCAATTGCTGATTGGCTATCGCAATGTATACATATTGGTGGCACAGGCTTTGTCCATCTTGGAATATCTTCTACAAATTGGCGTAGCCACTCGGCTTCTTCACCACATCTATCTAACGCTATAAACTCAGATTCCATTGTGGATCTAGCTATAACCGTTTGCTTAGAAGATTTCCATGATATAGCTGCTCCTGCTAATGTAAACACGTATCCGCTCGTAGACCTTGAGTCTTTTATATCGGATATCCAATTAGCATCACTATATCCCTCAATCACAGCTGGATGTCTAGTATAGTGTAATGCATACTCTCGAGTGTGTCTTAAGTACCTTAGTACTCTCACTATACTTCTCCAATGCTCCGCTCCAGGATTGCTTGTATATCGGCTCAGTTTGCTAACTGTGTAAGCAATATCTGGCCTTGTACAACTCATCAAATACATTAGACTTCCAATGATTCTCGAGTATTCAACTTGAGAAACTGGTTCGCCTCTATTCTTTGAGAGATGTTGACTCATGTCGATTGGGGTTCTAGCTATAGCTAAATCATCCTTGCTAAATTTTTCAAGAATTTTATCCACATAATGTGACTGGCTTAAAGCAAGTCCATTTGAAATTCTAGAAATTTTCACGCCAATAATTACATCAGCTAAACCCATGTCTTTCATGTCAAACTTTGAGTTCAACATATTCTTTGTGGATTTTATCATCTTATCACAACTTCCTATGATAAGCATGGCGTCTACATATAGACACAAAATGACGTAGCCATTTTCCGTACTTTTAACATAGACACATTTATCACATTCATTTATTTTAAATCCAGTTTCCAACATGTCTTGATCAAACTTTTGATTCCATTGTTTTGGTGCTTGTTTCAAGCCATACAAAGACTTTATTAACTTGCACACTTTCTTTTCTTGCTCCGCTGGCGCATAAAACCCTTCCGGTTGTTCCATGTAAATTTCCTCTTCTAATTCTCCATTTAGAAAGGCTGTTTTAACATCCATTTGATGTACTTCAAGATTCCGCAAAGCATCTATGGCAAGTATCATCCTTATAGATGTTATTCTCGTAACTGGAGAATACGTGTCAAAGTAATCAAGGCCTTCCTTTTGTTTGTAACCTTTAATCACAAGTCTTGCCTTATACTTGTCGATTGTTCCGTCCGTCTTCATTTTCCTTTTAAAAATCCACCTATAGCCTAGTGGTTTACTTCCCGGAGGAAGATCCACTAACTCCCAAGTGTGATTTTGTAAAATGGAATCAATCTCACTTTTTACGGCCTCTTTCCACAAAGGTCCTTCCGAAGAGTTCACGGCCTCTTTGTAACTTTGTGGTTCACCTTCAAGCATATAGGTTAAAAAATCCGGGCCAAAAGATTTTTCTACCCTACCTCGTTTGCTCCGTCGAGGTTCCACCTCTTCTTCATCATTTCCATCATGATGATTTTCTTTATCTCATTCTTCTTCTATTGAATCATGTGTTATTTTAGACGAGCTAGCTCCGTCTCTCTTACATGGAAACACATTTTCAAAGAAAGAAGCATTCCTTGATTCCATTATAGTATTCTTGTGTATATCTTCAATTTCCGATTTATGCACAAGAAATCTATAAGTACTACTATTGTGAGCATACCCAATAAATATGCCATCAATAGTTTTTTGTCCAATTTTCACCTTTTTAGGTGGTGGAATTGCAACCTTCGCAAGACACCCCCACACTCGCAAGTATTGGTAAGATGGCATTCTTCCATGCCACATTTCGTATGGGCTCTTATTTATTTTCTTTCGAGGCATTTTATTTAACACATAGTTAGCCGACAATACGGCTTCACCCCACATGTTATCCGGTATCCCCAAACTAATTAACATGGCATTCATCATGTCCTTTAGAGTCCGATTTTTCCGTTCCGCAACTCCATTGGATTGTGGTGTATAAGGTGGTGTTGTTTCATGTTTTATTCCATGTTGAGCACAAATACCTTCAAAAGGAAATTCATACTCACCACCACGATCACTTCTTATGACTTTTATTTTCCGGTTAAGTTGATTTTCAACTTCATTTTTATAGAGAACAAATTTTTCTATTGCCTCATCTTTACTTTTGAGAAGATACACATAACAGAATTTTGTACTATCATCCACAAAAGTCATAAAATACTTATTGCCCCCTCATGATTGTGTTGACTTGAAGTCACATAAATCCGTGTGAACCAAATCAAGTGGTTCATTATTTCTTTCAATAGAGTGGAACGGAGGTTTTGTGAATTTTGCTTCAACACAAGTTTCACATTTATGTTTGTAGTCTATTTTACATTTTGGTATGCAATTCAAGTTAATTAATCTACGTATAGTATCATAATTAACATGTCCTAATCTACCATGCCATAAATTAGAGGACTCAAGCAAGTAAGCAGAAGAATTATTCATTTCATTAACTTTTGGCTTATTAGCCATTACATTTGCAACCATACCACTTGGCTTATTAGCCATTACATTTCCTTTCACAACCATTCCACTAAGCTTGAACATACCATCACTCACATAGCCTTTGCCTACAAACATTCCACTCTTAGACAATGTCACCATATCGGATTCAAACACAACACGAAACCCGTGCTTAACCAAAAGTGAACCGGACACTAGATTTTTTCGGATGTCGGGAACATAAAGCACATTACTAAGAGTCACCTCTTTTCCGGAAGTCATTTTGAGCACCACATTCCCTTTACCCTTCACCTCGGAGGTAGCCGAATTTCCCATAAACAATGTTTCTCCACTTTCAAAACCTTCAAATGTACTAAACATGTCCTTGTTGGAACAAACATGTCGAGTAGCCCCGGTGTCGATCCACCATTGATTTGGGTTTGAACCCACCAAATTTACCTCGGAAATTACCGCCACCAAAGTCATATCGGCAACTTCATTTGTCATAACATCAACCATATTAACTTGCTTCTTAGGCTTTCCACACTCGGAGGACTTGTGGCCCGCAATACCACAATTATAGCACGTTCCAACAAATTTCTTCTTTGAAATTCCTCCTATAGCCTTCAAACTAGAACCTTTTTCGGGCACAACTTTAGCTTTCCCTTTATTCTTGGAGCTACCACCACCATGCTCCACCACATTAGCTTTTGCCACAAGAAGGTGATTCAACTTCTTTTCTGCAACCCTATTCTCTTTCTCAATACGGAGACGAATAGCAAGCGCTTCCACATCCATAGTCTTTCGCTTATGTTTTAAATAATTCTTAAAATCCTTCCAAGAGGGAGGCAACTTTTCAATGATAGAAGCCACTTGAAAGTTCTCACACATCATCATTCCCTCAGCAAGAATTTCATGAATTATAACTTGCAACTCTTCCACTTGACTCCTAACAGTTTTAGAGTCTACCATCTTGTAGTCGAGGAAACGGCCTACAATAAACTTCTTTGTACCCGCATCATCAACTTTGTACTTATTCTCCAAGGATTCCCATAACTCCTTTACCGTCTTCTTCACACTAAACACATTGTAAAGTGTATCCGACAACCCATTGAGTACATAGTTTCGGCAAAGAAACTCAGAATGCTTCCAAGCATCAAGAGCGATTACGGATTTCGGATCAGCCTCGTTTTCATCCAACACAGGCGGATCTTCCTTGAGAAACCTTGCTAAATTCAAGGTAGTCAAATAAAAGAGCATCTTTTGTTGCCAACGTTTGAAATCTTGGCCAACAAATTTCTCTGGTTTCTCACTATGATGAGCCGGAACAGTTGGAACAACCACATTCCTTGAATTGGTTTCCACACGATTCGTATCCTCCGTACGAGGAGTCTCAGAATCCTTTCCCGAACCAGTTGCAGATTTGTTAGCATTGCTCGAGTCAACAGTCATTTCTGAAACGAAACCAGAAACCATTAGTTACTGTTTTATTTTCGTTTTCTGTTCAGTTCTGTTTTAATTTTCTGTTATCCTTCGAGGAAGGAATCGGAATTTGCTTTAAGATTGTTAGACAAAATATGAAAAACTAACAGAATAATATGAAAGAAAACAGAAGCAGAATTTAAAATAAAATTGAAACAGTAAGCAGAAAATTAACACCAATACTGTAAATTGCCCGAGTCGTGTGAAACACACTCTCCTTAAAGCAATTTCGTCCCCTCACCAAATTGTGCTTGAGGATTTGTCAGACGGTTGCTTCCCAGGATGAAACAGCGCGGACCGGAATGTAAGTGCACAAAGGAACTTCCGGCGAATTGATACTGAGCTTGGTCTTGATCACCACCAATGTAGAATGCAGGAGAGCAACAGAAAGAGGGATTTATCAATATGCAACAAAAGAAGATTGCAAGGGACTGTTGGTGGAACATTTCGTGTGTGTAAACTGGTGGAGTAGGTCTGTTAATATAGCACTCAAAGGTAAACTGAAGGGAGGAATTAACACAAAGTTAATTTGGAAGCCTAAGTGTTTCAGCTTACCAAAACTGATTAAGAAACTCAAAGGCCTGGACCGTTTTGTCCAAAAAAATAGCAAAAAGTGGGTTCACGCGAGCAGCCCATTTCGGGGCTCCATTCGTGTCCGCAGGACGCGCTCGCACATGAGTTCGGTAGTCGGTAGGCAAATCGGGCCCTTGATTTTCACCCCCCTGCGCACCTGTGCGCGAGAGAGAGCCTCTATGCCACACATTCATACCACTATGGAAAGCATAGTAGTATATAAACTTACCCACTTTCACATATTTTTTCAATGTGGGATAACACATTATCCCCATTCCAACCCACTTACTTTGAGCCTTCGTATCTCACTCATCCCTTAACCAAATTGGACAAATGAATAATCAATCTTCATGTCCTCATGGAGTAGAACACAAACCCACAAACATTTTGTCATTTCGACAAATAATTCATTTAAGAAAATACTCATTATTTCCTTCAAAACACACTTTTTCCAACAATTTTCACAGCAAAAACTCCTTACACACTTTCTCTCCCCTATTTTACTTTTTACACTCACAAGTCACAACATTTACTTTTTCTTAATCTCCGTGCAAAGTCAAATTAGGAACGTTAAATTGGGACGGACTGAGTATTTCTTTCATTATGTATGTTCTGAAAGACAATCAGTTTAGTTAAACTTACATCAAAGTTATTAAAAACAGATAGTGTCAATCAAAATAACTTGTAGAATTTTATTAGGTTTAGTAAGTTTTATTAAACTCTTCTGAAAGTTAAACTTAGGGCAAATTGCAATTTAGTTAACTGAGTTTGTCACGATATTTTAATTGGTTATCCAATTTGTGTTTGTTACAATTTGGTTATCGAATGTGTCTTTTTGTTGCAATCAGGTGTAATTTTGGATAGCCCGTTAAATAACTAACGAAAATGGATGAAGAAAGTTACAAGCTTCTTTTAAAATTGCAATAATCACCCCTAAATTTTAAATTATTCCACTACGCTCCTTAGCTCTTACCGAATAGAAACTCTAAATACAAAGAAAAGTTCAAGCTTCCAAAACAAATTAATAAATCCAAGTACTGTCATGCACCCACATCCAATTTCTTTCTTAAGAACTAACAACCCTAAGTGCAGCAGCCGATACTTCTTCCATTTCCATGGCCGCCGCACCCTTCCCTTTCCCCTTCCCCTACTTGGCTACTATGGATGGCCAAAACCGGTTCCGGGCCCGGTTCCGGTTCGGCATATATGTGACCCTGAACCGGCCCGTGCTTACCCCGGTTCCGGTTCCGGTTGGCACAATCCGGTTCCGGTCCCCCCCCCTTAAAATTATTGAAAAACAAGGGATTTTCGGTCCGATTTCGGTCCGATTCCGGTCCGGTTCGCCATTTATGTGAACCGTAACCGGCCGGGATGAATGACGGTTCCGGTTACTTCGATTCTGGTTTACTCCCCGCTTTGCTCCGGTTCCGGGCTTTTCCGGTCCGGTTTTTCGGTTCCGGTTTCGTTTGGCCATCCCTATTGGCTACCGTCCTATTTCCTTTCCTACACCCCCAGTAGCAATCGATCCATTCCTCCCCTAACTGTCGTCGTCGCCTTTCGTCTCCTCCACCCTACCCTGCAACTGTCCCGATTCTTTGTCCGGCCACCGCCCCTCCCCTTTCCTCCCCTACCACCGGCAATACCCCCTCTCCCACTCCATTTTTCCGTTGAAACAGCTGAGACCATAACATTACTCCCTCCCCTTCTCTTTATCTCTTCGGATTTGCCATGATTTTGAGGGGGTTTAGATGTTAATTCAACACTTTTGAGTAATTTGTTTGTTCTGCAATTTGTAAGATTTTTTTTTTAAAACAAAATCCTCAATATTATATGTTGTAGTCATATTTATTGGTGGGTGTTGATGGAAGTGATTAACTGGTGGTGGTGTTTATTGACGGCGATCGACTGTGCTGTAATGGTGGTATTCCAACTGTGCTTTTGGTAGATGGTGGTGCTAGCTCAATAGTTAACTTTTTCATATAAATTTTTAATAACACTTTTAAGTTCTTAAAATATCCATTAAAAATAATATCAATTCCTTTCAAAAGTATTAATATCGAAAAATAAAATATTGAGCAAAAATAATTATCATATTATTTATTAAAAGATATAATATACTCCTTCCGCCACTCGAAAAAAGCCCTTTAGATTTTAATTTTAAGATTTATTTTTTCCTTATGTTAGTTTATTAACATTCATAATAAACTAGGGCTGTAGTGAAATAATTTAAATTGTAGGGGTGATCATTGCAATTTTGAAAGAAGTTTGTTACGTTTTTCATCTATTTTCGTTAGTTTTTTAACGGGCCATCCAAAATTACATCTGATTGCAACAAAAAGACACATTCAGTAACCAAAATTGTAACAAACACAAATTGAATAACCAATTAAAACATCACGACAAACTCAAGTAACTAAAATGCAATTTGCCCTTAAACTTATATCAAAGTTATTAAAAACAGATTGTGTCAATCAAAATAACTTGTAGAATTTTATTAGGTTTAGTAAGTTTTATTAAACTCTTGTTCAACACACGATCAAATTGATCATTGTAATTAAAGTTAGACTATATTAAGAGAATAGTTTTTATTTGACTTTTGACAATTCAAACACTTTACGAATATATATATATACTTGACTGTATCTTCGGAATGTTTAGCAAGACTCTCTTTTTTTCTTTTTTTTTTCTTTTTCTTTTATCAGACAAGAAAATTAGTTGCATTCATATACGAAAAGGAGATGGTCTTCTACACATGCCGGAGACTCATTCCATAAACGAAGATTATTATACAACCATGATCTTGAAACACAATATTTAACACAGACTAAATAAAAGTTAAGTTCAAGACTAATAAACTCTTAAAATGAAAATGACATCTCCGAACTCGCTCATAACCTGTGATAATGAGGACAAAGATCCATATCCACCGATGCATTTCTTGGATTAAACTCGAACATGTAGTAATAAGCACTCCATTATCATACCGAACAATGTCTTGGATGTGCATATACTCCTCCAAATAAAATTTGGACACTGCCCGATTTGGGCATTCAACTTCCCCCAATGAAAACATATTGCGTTGAACACATAATATTTTGAAGCATCAGGACCGGCAACAAGTCGCCAACCAAACTTCCCGAGAATTGTGAAGTTTAACAACAAAGTGAGATTAGTCAAAGAAAAATCCATTGAAATAGAAATCATATCAACACAACAACACAAAGGTCTCAACAAATGAGACAAAACATAGGGTCTCTGAAAAAGTGAGTCGATGGCTTAAGTCAGAAAGGAAGTGTTATCAAAGGTGTTGTCACTACAACGATAACACTTCGGGCAACACTTAACACACACGAATAGAAAATAATTTCTGAAAAGAGTTTGCAGCGGAAAAATTACACAATAATTATTTTTCTCAAGATATATAAATTATATATCTTGAGGGATGCCTCAAAAGGCGAGACCTTCACTAATAATATGAAAAGAGTACAAGGCCGAGAGTTCCCTAATTCTATTATAATAAAAGCTTTGTGGAACGACTAAGACTATACACAAGACCCTATTCTAGCCAAGACAAACTCATAATACTCGATTACAAGAATGGAAAGGTTTGGGAAGAGGGGTTTATCGGAACCAAGGAGTGTATAGACTTTCTTGTGTGAGGAGTGTGTTTTATTTGCTTCAAGTTTTGTATCTTCAAACACATCCTCCCTTGCTATTTATAGGCTTGATCAACTTGAGGAATACTCCAATAATGGCTTGGAGAGTTGATAAAAACGTGGTTGAGTGGAGAGGTGCAGTGGCTGAGCCTTGGGGTGAATTATCTCCACATTTCCTAAAATGTAGGAACTACTTTCTTTGTGCCCAAGTTTGTGCTTTGCCATCTTGTACCTTCTAGCTTCATGCGCCTTGTACATCCTTCTTCAACAACTCAGCTCTTTTGAATGGGTCAAATCCCATGTGTTTGTTGTGGAGTAAATCCCATATGTTTATGGATAAAATCCTCTTTTATCCATAATTCTTTATTTAACTTCCTTGCAATATTCTAGCATAGTATATACCTGAAATTGGTCCAACAATAAACACAAAACTTGCAATAATATTAGACATTAGTAAAGCGATTTTTTATGAAGCAAATATCCAAATATAATCCCAGACAGTCCGTCGGGTATCACTGGGACAGTGTTGGCAGCACTTGTGATATCACCACTTTCTGCACTTACAATCTTCCCCTTAATTGGATATTTCTTCACAAACTAAATAATGTTGTGACCTGCAAGACAATGTTAGCCAACAATACAGAATATGCATAGGGTCTTCTCACAAAGATTAATTCCCCCTCAATAGGTGAGTCAACGGAAACTAACAATGACTTTAAAACAGCTTTAACTAAAACCGAGTACTAAAAACAAAGTACTAATTTGACCAACATAGTTCATGGTCAAAACATCCAAACAAAATGAAGTGTAACACACTTCAACCAACCATCCAACCAAAAGAAAATTGTTTAACAAACCACCTAACAATAACAAATAAAAATGTTTAATGACAACCACCACAAATTTTTAAAACAACTAACATAAAAATTGTTTTGATCACCACCCAACTTCCAAAATAAAAGTGTTCAAAAGAAACAGAACCATAACCCGCTATTTTACTCCTCCTTGTCCTCTTCATTTCTTTGTTGAGTATCATCGCCTCCAGCACTTGCAGCTTGAAAACGTGAGTCGATGGCTTAAGTCAGAAAGGAAGTGTTATCAAAGGTGTTGTCATTACAACGATAACACTTCGGGAAACACTTAACACACACGAACAGAAAACAATTTCTGAAAAGAGTTTGCAGCGGAAAAATCACACAAGAATTATTTTTCTCAAGATATATAAATTATATATCTTGAGGGATGCCTCAAAACACGATACCTTCACTAATAATATGAAAAGAGTACAAGGCCGAGAGTTCCCTAATGCTATTACAATGAAAGCTTTGTAGAACGACTAAGACTATACATACACGAGACCCTATCCTAGCCAAGATAAACTCATAATACTCGATTACAAAAATGGAAAGGTTTGGGAAGACGGAGTTTCTCGGAACCAAGGAGTGTATAGACTTTCTTGTGTGAGGAGTGTGTTTTATTTGCTTCAAGTTTTGTATCTTCAAACACATCATTCCTTGCTATTTATAGACTTGATCAACTTGGGGAATACTCCAATAATGGCTTGGAGAGTTGATAAAAACGTGGTTGAGTGGAGAGGTGCAATGGCCGAGCATTGGGGTGAATTATCTCCACATTTCCTAAAATGTAGGAACTACTTTCTTTGTGCCCAAGTTTATGCTTTGCCATCTTGTACCTTCTAGCTTCATGCGCCTTGTACATCCTTCTTCAACAACTCAGCTCTTTTGAATGGGTCAAATCACATGTGTTTGTTGTGAAGTAAATCTCATATGTTTATGGATAAAATCCTCTTTTATCCATAATTCTTTATTTAACTTCCTTGCAATATTCTAGTATAGTATATACCTGAAATTGGACCAACAATAAACACAAAATTTGCAATAATATTAGACATTAGTCCAGCAATTATTTATGAAGCAAATATCCAAATATAATCCCAGACAATCCGTCGGGTATCACTGGGACAGTGTTGGCAGCACTTGTGATATCACCACTTTCTGCACTTACAATATCCCCCTTAATTGGATATTTATTCACAAACTAAATAATGTTGTGACCTGCAAGACAATGTTAGCCAACAATACAGAATATGCATAGGGTCTTCTCACAAAGATTAACTCCCCCTCAATAGGTGAGTCAACCGAAACTAACAATGACTTTAAAACAGTTTTAACTAAAACTGAGTACTAAAAACAAAGTACTAATTTTACCAACATAGTTCATGGTCAAAACATCCAAACAAAATAAAGTGTAACACACTTCAACCAACCATCCAGCCAAAAGAAAATTATTTAACAAACCACCTAACAATAACAAATAAAAATGTTTAATGATAATCACCACAAATTTTTAAAACAACTAACATAAAAATTGTTTTGATCACCACCCAACTTCCAAAATAAAAGTGTTCAAAAGAAACAAAACCATAACCCGCTATTTTACTCCTCCTTGTTCTCTTGATTTCCTTGTTGAGTATCATCGCCTCCAGCACTTGTAGCTTGAAAAAGTGAGTCGATGGCTTAAGTCAGAAAGGAAGTGTTATCAAAGGTGTTGTCATTACAACGATAACACTTCGGGAAACACTTAACACACACGAACAGAAAACAATTTCTGAAAAGAGTTTGCAGCGGAAAAATCACACAAGAATTATTTTTCTCAAGATATATAAATTATATATCTTGAGGGATGCCTCAAAAGGCGAGACTTTCACTAATAATATGAAAAGAGTACAAGGCCGAGAGTTCCCTAATGCTATTACAATGAAAGTTTTGTAGAACGACTAAGACTATACATACACGAGACCCTATCCTAGCCAAGATAAACTCATAATACTCGATTACAAAAATATAAAGGTTTGGGAAGACGGAGTTTATCAGAACCAAGGAGTGTATAGACTTTCTTGTGTGAGGAGTGTGTTTTATTTGCTTCAAGTGTTGTATCTTCAAACACATCCTCCCTTGCTATTTATAGGCTTGATCAACTTGGGGAATACTCTAATAATGGCTTGGAGAGTTGATAAAAACGTGGTTGAATGGAGAGGTGGAGTGGCCGAGCCTTGGGGTGAATTATCTCCACATTTCCTAAAATGTAGGAACTACTTTCTTTATGCCCAAGTTTGTGCTTTGTCATTTTGGACCTTCTAGCTTCATGTGCCTTGTACATCCTTCTTCAACAAATCAGCTCTTTTGAATTGGTCAAATCCCATGTGTTTTTTGTGAAGTAAATCCCATATGTATATGGATAAAATCCTCTTTTATCCATAATTCTTTATTTAACTTCCTTGCAATATTCTAGCATAGTATATACCTGAAATTAGACCAACAATAAACACAAAACTTGCAATAATATTAGACATTAGTCCAACAATTATTTATGAAAAAAATATCCAAATATAATCCCAGACAGTCCGTCGGGTATCACTGGGACAATGTTGGCAGCACTTGTGGTATCACCACGTTCTGCACTTACAATCTCTCCTTAATTGGATATTTCTTCACAAACTAAATAATGATGTGACCTGCAAGACAATGTTAGCCAACAATACAGAATATGCATAGGGTCTTCTCATAAAGATTAACTCCCCCTCAATAGGTGAGTCAACCGAAACTAACAATGACTTTAAAACAGTTTTAACTAAAACCGAGTACTAAAAACAAAGTACTAATTTGACCAACATAGTTCATGGTCAAAAATCCAAACAAAACGAAGTGTAACACACTTCAACCAACCATCCAACCAAAAGAAAATTGTTTAACAAACCACCTAACAAAAACAAATAAAAATGTTTAATGACAACCACCACAAATTTTTAAACAACTAACATAAAAATTGTTTTGATCACCACCCAACTTCCAAAATAAAAGTGTTCAAAAGAAACAGAACCATAATCCGCTGTTTTACTCCTCCTCCTCCTCGTCCTCTTCATTTCCTTGTTGAGTATCATTGCCTCCAGCACTTGCAGAAGTTGTAAGTGCAGAACGTGGTGATACCACAAGTGCTGCCAACACTGTCCCAGTGATACCCGACGGACTGTCTGGGATTATATTTGGATATTTGCTTCATAAATAATTGCTGAACTAATGTCTAATATTATTGCAAGTTTTGTGCTTATTGTTGGTCCAATTTCAGGTATATACTATGCTAGAATATTGCAAGAAAGTTAAATAAAGAATTATGGATAAAAGAGGATTTTATCCATAAACATATGGGATTTACTTCACAAGAAACACATGGGATTTGACCCATTCAAAAGAGCTGAGTTGTTGAAGAAGGATGTATAAGGCGCATGAAGCTAGAAGGTACAAGATGGCAAAGCATAAACTTAGGTCCAAAGAAAGTAGTTCCTACATTTTAGGAAATGTGGAGATAATTCACTCCAAGGCTCAGCCACTCCACCTCTCCACTCAACCACGTTTTTATCAACTCTCCAAGCCATTATTGGAGTATTCCCCAAGTTGATCAAGCCTATAAATAGCAATGGAGGATGTGTTTGAAGATACAACACTTGAAGCAAATAAAATACACTCCTCACACAAGAAAGTCTATACACTCCTTGGTTCCGATAAACCCCATCTTCCCAAACCTTTCCATTCTTGTAATCGAGTATTATGAGTTTGTCTTGGCTAGGATAGGGTCTCGTGTATAGTCTTAGTCGTTCCACAAAGCTTTCATTGTAATAGCATTAGGGAACTCTCGGACTTGTACTATTTTCATATTATTAGTGAAGGTGTCTCCTTTTGAGGCATCCCTCAAGATATATAATTTATATATCTTGAGAAAAATAATTCTTGTCTGATTTTTCCGGTGCAAACTCTTTTCAGAAACTGTTTTCTGTTCGTGTGTGTTAAGTGTTTCCCGAAGTGTTATCGTTGTAATGACAACACCTTTGATAACACTTCCTTTCTGACTTAAGCCATCGACTCACTTTTTCAATTGGCACCAGAGATGGTTACTTGTTATACTAAGTACTTCGGTCCAGTATGTCATGGCTTATGATCCTGCAAATCCTAATCAAAAGAGGCTTCATGTTCTTGATGGTTTGACTTACGCCTATTGGAAGATTCGCTTCCGTTCGTATATCAAATCAATTGATATCCGGGATTGGCGATCTATTGTGAATGGTTATTCTGTCCCATTGTTACCGCCGGATGAAGATAGTGACGTTCAAGTCAAACCTGAATCCGAGTGGACTAATGAGGAAAACAACCTAGCTAGTTTTAATGAAAAGGCACTTAATGCCATTTATGAGTGGGTTGATATGCATATTTTCAAACTCATTCAAAATACTCCCATTGCGAAGGAGGCATGGGATACTTTACAAAGATTTTATGAAGGGGATGATAGTGTGCGTGAAACTAAGATTATGAGGCTCACTAGAAAATTTGAAAAATTGAGGATGAGTGAAAATGAAGATATTTCTTCATATTTTGAAAAACTTTTTGATATTGCTAATGAATGTCAAGTTTTGGGTGAACCTTTTACTAACAAACAACTTGTTTCAAAAGCAGTTAGAACTCTTCCTGAGCGCTTTAATATAAAAGTTTCATCTATTAAAGAGGCTCACAATCTTGCCACCATGGATATCAATGCTTTGATGAGCATTTTGCAAAAATTTGAATTAAATCTCGCTGATCAAAGTAATGTTATTAAAGGCAAAAATGTTGCTTTAAAATCTCAACCTTCGGTTTCTAAAAAAGATGAGGAAGATGAGGTTTTTGATGAAATGGATGAAAATGCTAGTGTTGTTTTACTTGCTAGGAAATACAACTATATGTTAAGAAAATTCAACAAGGAAAATATTCAGGTAAAAGCAAAGGAGAAACAAACCAAGGTGTATGATTCGATGCCAAGGAGGTCACTCCCAACCACCCAAAAGGTTAACCCAATTCGTAGGGCATCCTCGGATCAGTCGAACTCCAATCCCAATTACCTTGACTCCATTCAATGTCACACGTGTTCGGGATGGGGTCACTATGTCAATGAATGTGCAAACAATCTGAGAAAGAAGGGTAAGAGCTTGTGGGTGTCTCTCAGTGATAATGAAGAAGAAGGAGTGGACCATGCCCAAGAACCAAATGAGACAACCATGTTTGTCACGGTTTGTGACTCAGACACAGAAAGTGCTATCCCAAGTGATAACCCAGGTGGGGTAACACCTGTGATAACACTCAGCAGGTATAATGATTTCAATTCTGAAAATGTTGTTTGTTTTGTGGGGTCTGCTAATCTGGATGCAGGAAGTTCTCAAGATGATGCTGAGATGAGTAAGGATGAACTCATAAGAGGATTAAGGAATCTTTATGAGGACATTCTTGAATAATACAAGAAGGAGCATAGCATGGTGCAATTCTTGACCAAAGAAACTCAGCAACTAAGGCTTGGCGTGGCTACTCTTGAAATCCAACTCACAAAGAAGGATGCTGAGCTGGAGAAGGTCACGGCCAAATTGTCCCTCGCCGAAACCACACTCAAGAAACTCAACACGGGGTCTACCAAACTGGATGAGATCCTCATGTTAAGTAAACCTCTCAGGGCAGGTATTGGTTTTCAAGATTCTTTAGATAATATCATTTTTTCTTTATCTTTGAATGATAATCAAACATGTTTTTTAAATGAACGTGGAAAGAATAAAGATTTTTCTTCCAAAACCTCTGACAAAGGGAAAGTGTGTACTTATTGTCACACTGCTGGACATTTTAAAAATAATTGTCATACTTTTCTAAAAAGAAATTGGTCCCGTTCCTCAGTGTTACCTGAAGTGTTACCCACTACTTCTGATAACACTATTTGTCAGAGAAACAAGAATCAAAGAAAGAAAGAATGGAGACCTAAAAACAATCATAGATGTAATGTTGTTTTTACTGCCTTAAGAACTAATGTTGAAGGTTCATGGTACTTTGATAGTGGGTGTTCACGTCACATGGCAGGAACAAAATTGTTTTTAAAATACTATGAATCAGTTCTTGGAGGTAATGTTACTTATGGTGGTAGAAGTAAGAGCAAGATAATTGGGAAAGGAACACTAGATGTGTCCGGTTTTCCCGTCTTAAAAAATGCCTTACATGTAGATGGTCTTGTAGCTAATTTAATTAGTATAAGTCAACTTTGTGACGACAATTTAGAGGTGAAATTCAACAAAAATACTTGTGAAGTCTTTGATCGTTCTAACAAGTGTGTGATGTCAGGTACAAGATCAACCGAAAATTGTTATTGTATTGAAGACAAACAGGTATGCAACTCCGTGAAAGGTGATGTCACTACCTTATGGCACCAAAAGTTGGGACACGTCAATTTTTGAAACATTGAAAAAATTGTTAAGCTTGGTGCTATTCAAGAAGTTCCTAACCTGGATTTTAAAAACAAAATCATTTGTGAAGGTTGTCTTAAAGGCAAACAAACTCATGTTGCCCACAGTGCTGCCCAACACCATGAGCAGTACTCTGGAACAACAAATTGTTTTCAACTTTTACTTATGGATTTAATGGGTCCAGTTGAGGTTGATAGTTTGGGTGGTAAGAAATATTCTTTGGTAATTGTTGATGATTTTTCTAGGTTCACGTGGATATTTTTCTTAAAAGAAAAATCTGAGGCTTTTGAAAAGTTTAATATCTTACACTCAAAAATCAAAAATATGTTTTGTGCTTTTGTTTCTCGTATAAGATCCGATCATGGTAAAGAGTTTGAAAACACTTCATTTTCAACTTTTTGTGAGAAAATAGGAATTCACCATGAATTCTCGGCACCCAAAACTCCTCAACAAAATGGGATTGCCGAAAGAAAAAATCGGATTTTACTTGAAATGGCCCGTGTAATGTTGTTTTCTAAACAGATTTCTAAAAGATTTTGGGCCGAAGCACTAAACACAGCTTGTCACACGGCAAATAGAATTTTCGTAAGACCCGGTACCACTATGACACCTAATGAAATTTTGAATGGCAAGAAGCCTAAAGTTCAATATTTTCATGTTTTTAGGTATGTGTGTTACATTTTAAATGACCTGGATCAATTGACAAAGTTTGACTCTAAAAGTGATAGGGCAATTTTTCTTGGGTATGCTCAAAATAGTCGAGCATATTTGGTGTACAATCTAAGGTTGAAAACTATCCAAGAATCGGTTAACATTGTTTTTGATGACCTGTTGAGTATTACAGGTGAAGGACCTCAGGAATCTCCCTTGATTCTGTTGGATGAGCTGAATGATAACAGAGAAAATTCGAATTCTGTTAATGAAGCAGGTGCTGACCAAAGTGTTACCATTGACGAGGCAACACTTCCGGTAACACCTGACTCCAGTACAGCTGCTGAAACAGAAGAAGAAAATCCAAGCGGTGCAGAGGTTCATAATGTTATAAGGAGAGATCCTCCAGCCAGAATAAGAAGGAATCATCCTTCTACACAAGTAATAGGGGAAGTAAGTAAAGGAATTCAAACAAGAAACAAAGAACCAATCAATTACCAGAAAATGGTAAGATATGTGTGTATGTCTACCACATATGCAAAAGTGAAGTACTCTTGTTTTATTTCTACCTTAGAACCTAAGAATGTGATTGATGCTTTAAAGGACAATTTTTGGATTCAAGCTATGCAAGAGGAGCTTGAACAATTTACCCGAAATAATGTTTGGACTTTAGTTCCCCGTCCCGGTAACACCAATGTTATTGGGACCAAATGGATTTTCAAAAACAAAAGTTATGAAACGGGTAACATTGTTCGCAACAAAGCTCGTCTTGTGGCTCAAGGATATACACAAGTCGAAGGTATCGATTATGACGAAACCTTCGCACCTGTGGCTAGAATTGAGTTCATAAGACTACTCTTGGCTATAGCTTGCTATCTTAAAATCACATTGCACCAAATGGATGTGAAAGGAGCTTTTTTGAATGGGTATATTGATAAAGAAATTTATGTTGAACAACCAAAAGGTTTTGAGGACCCATTCAAACCACACCATGTCTATAAACTTGTAAAAGCCTTATATGGATTGAAACAAGCTCCTCGAGCATGGTATGGACGCTTAACTCAATTTTTGTTGGAATATGGTTTTGTTAGAGGAGAAGCCGATAGGACTTTTTTTATCTTAAGAAATGGTAAAACCCTTGTCATAGCTCAAATATATGTTGATGACATTGTTTTTGGCTCCATATCCGAAACTCATTTGAAAAAAATTTTGGATGCCATGTCGTCAATTTTTGAAATGAGTATGATAGGGGAACTAAACTTTTTCTTGGATTGCAGGTGAAACAGTCGAATGAAGGGATCTTCATTTCACAAAGAAAATATGCGAAAAGTTTAGTAACAAAGTTCGGGTTGGAGCATGCCAAGGCGTCTAAGGTACCAATGGGTTCTACACTCAAGTTGGGAAAGGACCAAGTGGGGGAGGATGTGGATCCAACCTTATATCGCTCAATGATAGGTAGTCTCCTTTATCTTACCGTGGGTCGTCCTGATTTAATGTTTAGTGTGTGCGTATGCGCACGCTATCAAGCATGTCCTAAACTCACTCATCTAAATGCTGTAAAAAAGATTGTCAAATATGTGTCAGGCACGAGTGATTTAGGTATATGGTTTTATAAGGGTACTAATACCAACTTTGTTGGTTTTAGTGATTCTGACTGGGCGGGTGACATGGATGATAGAAAAAGTACTAGTGGGGGGTGTTTGTTTTTGGGTAATAACTTAGTATCTCGGTATAGTCGTAAACAGAACTGTGTCTCTCTCTCGACTGCCGAGGCAGAATATGTGGCAGCCGGGAGTTGTTGTTCCCAACTTATTTGGTTAAAACACATGTTAGACGACTATGGTCTTAATAGTAATATTTTGACCATGTATTGTGATAACCTGAGTGCAATAAACATTTCAAAAAACCCGGTTAAATATTCCCGCACTAAACACATTGATATCCTTCACCATTTTCTAAGAGACTTGGTTGAAAAAGATTTGATAAACATAGATCATATTGATACTAAGTATCAACTTGCTGACATTTGTACCAAGGCCCTTAACCATGAGAGATTTTCAAGTTTGAAAAGATCTCTTGGTCTTTGTATTTTTTAATCTGCTGTTTTTGAGTGTTACCCTGAGTGTTATCAACACTTCTGGTAACACTGTATAATTAAAAAAAAAAATCAGTTTTTTTTCTTTTTTAAGCCTTAGCAGCGGCACATGCTGACCTTTTTGTTTTGGTAGGTTTATACCTGGTTAACATATTTGTCAAATCCCCTTTGTACTCAAAAGTGACAAAGTCACTAATTTTTGTAATAAAAAAAAAAGGCAAAAAGCACTTATAGTATTTCATGAGTAACTCGGGGTACGGCGTTCGCTGCGACGATGCACTCTTGCCAAAGGGAGATACTATCTAGTGATTTCGTACTAAGTATTAGGAACATGGAGTTCGCTACTACAGTATATCCTACTTGAAAGGTACAAATCACTAAAGCATTTTTTTACACTTTATAAAGACTCGGAGCACGGAGCTCGTTACTACTATGCTATCTTGTAGATATTAAAGTGTAAATTATGCTTATTTTAAAGTGCTTGAAGATGAAGAATAAGCTTATTTTATCTAACTTGTTAGACTTATTTTACCTCAAACACTCTTAATTAAGGCTTGCTATGCCTCAAGTGTTTGAATTTGGGAAGCTTGTTTTTGCCTCAATTGCTTATATAAAGAAGCCTAACAATTTGCCTCAAGTGTTGATAATGAGGATTGTTTTGACTAATATTCCTTAATGTAAAAAGTTTTTATCAAGGGGATATTTGACCTATGTGTTTTCTAAAGTGTTACCATCATTACCATCATTGATAATTAAGGCTTGCTATGCCTCAAGTGTTTGATATTTTTTTTTATTATTATTAAACAGTGTTACCAGAAGTGTTGACAACACTCAGGGTAACACTAAAAAACAGCAGATTAAAAAATACAAAGAACAAGAGATCTTTTCAAACTTGAAAATCTCTCATGGTCAAGGGCCTTGGTAAAAATGTCAGCAAGTTAATACTTAGTATCAATATGCTCTATGTTTATCAAATCTTTTTCAACCAAGTCTCTTAGAAAATGGTGACGGATATCAATGTGTTTAGTGCGGGAATGTTGAACCGGGTTTTTTGAAATGTTTATTGCACTCAGGTTTTAACCAAATAAGTTGGGAACAACAACTCCCGGCTACCATATATTCTGACTCGGCAGTCGAGAGAGAGACACAGTTCTGTTTACGACTATACTGAGATACTAAGTTATTACCCAAAAAGAAACACCCCACTAGTAATTTTTCTATCATCCATGTCACCCGCCCAGTCAGAATCACTAAAACCAACAAGGTTGGTATTAGTATTCTTAGAAAACCATATACCTAAATCACTCGTTCCTGACACATATTTGACAATCTTTTTTACAGCATTAGATGAGCGAGTTTAGGACAGGCTTGATAGCGTGCGTGTTGGTCCCTAAGGGGCAACAAGGGTGTGAAAAATCGCTAAGGGGGGGGGGGGTGAATAGCGTTTTAAAATTCTTTTCAAACCTTTTTGCAATTCAATGGCTTATGCGCACAACTCTTATTTTGGCTAAGTATAGCGCGCAGCAAGAGTGTGAAATGCACAGCGGAAATTTAAAGCAGCTCTGCATAGGGTATACTGCGCAGAGATAAAAATGCACGCCCTAAGTTTGAGGCTAAAGAATGGCGCAAGAATGGTTCTAAGGCAAATGAGCAATAACGATTACAACAGTAAAGTGTAGCAATCTGAAAGATCAAACAAAGAAGTTCATAAATAGTTAAGCAGGAAATATGCAGTAAATATAATGAACACACTATTTTGAGAGGTTCGATCGATGAAAGATCTACATCCTCTACCAAGATGGTTAGTCTTGGATTTCTAAATGAGATCTTATAAAATGAGTGAGTATTACAAATTACAACATTTGAGCTCAATACTAACTCAAGATCTATTATCTATGAAGAACAAATCCTAGACTAAACCGGTGTATCTCATGAAGTTGGATCAAAATGATCAAAGCTTCAAGAGGTGTGTGTGTGACATAAATTCTGGGCTCTATGAATATGAAAGATGAAGAGCATCAAGAATTCTGGTGATATAGGGCTGTGCGATTTGAGCAGGAGTTTGAAGGTTTGAAGATCTTGAAGGCTGTTCTAAGGAATCTGGAAATATTGAGCAGCAGTCTTCAGATCTTCAAGGTTTCTCAATGAAGCATGAAACTCGAGCTCTTGAAGCATGCAAGCTTAAGAAACTTGGAAATGGGAATGAGCAGGCTATTTATAGCTGAGCTTCATAATCTAGCCATTGGAGCTCTGAGCAAGGACGATGAGCTGGCACAATATGATTGGTGCGCAGGTGTCCTTTATAGCCATTGGAGACAGAGCAAGGACAATGAGCTGGCACAATATGATTGGTGCGCAGGTGTCCTTTGTACCCGTGTTGAAGATGAGCATGAAGACCAAATTCAATCTTCTTCTAGAAGGTTGACAGTTGTCTTCACTTGAAATATTTCTTTGAAGCGTGTCTCCACCAATGGTTTTGCTGAGTGTGCTTATTTTGTCGTTTGTGCATACCTCAGCACTCTGACTCAATCCAAAAAGCGTAGCTTGTCTTGACACTTTCCAAGCTTCTAGAATATGAGATCAGGAGATGAGGAATTTGACCAAGGTTGAGTGTCCACGCACAAAGGCATGCGCATTGCCGGCGCGCATGGATTCTTTGCAAGGGCAGCATGCGCACCATGCTTGGTCACTAAAAGATCTCTTCAAAGTTTAGGGGAACAAGACCTTGAACACTGAGCAGGGTCAAAAGCTGCGCAAGATATCTATGCGCAGTGGCGACCTGCGCAGAGAACATCCTGCGGAGTGAAATGAATCCTGCTTAGGAAATCTTTGATCCTTCATAGCTTCAAGTCCTATAATCTAAGCCTATACTATAAAAAGGACTTGGCTAAAAAATTGAAGTTATAAACTTCTTTACATGAGGTCCTAAAGTCCATAAAAATACTCATAGGTGATGGTATCAATCAATTCTAACAAATGTATGATGGTTAAGTGATAAGCATACCCAACAATCTCCCCCTAAATGATTGATGCCATTACCTACTATAGCAAAGGCAATCCATTGTACTTGATAATAACATGTCCATAAAAATGAAAATGGTAAATCATGCCTCAAGTCAATGCACACACTAGCCTATGCTATAGATTTCTAATCTATCCAAAAGATTAAAACTTACAAGACAGAAAAGATAGAAATATCATCCAGCGCGTACAAATAATATGAGATGTAGTTTTAAGTATGCGTTTAAACTGAATGTTTAAACATTATGCGTAGAACACATGAGCAGTAAAGATTATGTGCATGAGTTTAAGTAATAATGCATTCAATGTTCCACAAACGAATGGTTTGAATTGAACAAGGTTTTGTGAAAGCATAATGATGCATTCTTCTTATTAAAACTTGAAGGATTTTCAGTTACAGAGTACAAGCTTTAAAAAGGAAAAACAAAAGAGTGCGCACAAAAACAAACGCGCACAAAACGAAAAAGTATGAGCAACGAGAACAAGATCTAAAAAAAAATAGAGCAAAATACTTACAAAGATAGCCTAGTCTATTCTGATGCGGCAAAGGGCTTCACGCAGCTCGTTCTGGAGGCTGTTGAACTTGTTCATGAGTTCCACCTTTAAATTTTGAAACTTGTCCTGGAACTCAATAGCTTTGCCAACGTAAGTGTTCATGCCTCTACGCATATCGGCATTGTCATCAACCAGCTCTCTGAACTTTGCTCTGCAGTCCGACTGGATGGCAGTCTGCGTAGCTTCCAGTCTTGTGTTGGTATGAAGGCGCTGAGTGTTGACGCTGGCTTGAATATCTAGCATTGCGTAGTCCATCTTGGCGTTGAACGTAGAAGAAAAATCTGTCATAGACTTAGTAATGCATTTACGCATTCTTCAATATAAATCTCACTTCTATGCGCAGAGCTTCCTTGTCCAATCCTCTCCATCTGAGCTTGAAGATCATCAAATCCTTTAAGTAACCCATCTGCGAGGGTTTTCTTTAGCTTTTTCAGTATATCCCTGAATCCACCATCAATCGCTCCAAAGGTGCACACATTATTGAGTTGTGCGCTGACATTTTCGAGCTGGGCGCTGATGGTTCTCAGGGAGTCCAGGATAAGTTGATCCAAAGTTATAGGAACTTGTGTAGATACCCCGGGGGACCACGGCTTGGCTAGAGCGCGTGAATTAACCTAGGATGTCTACTTGATTTTAAGAGTCGCCACCTATGTTTTAGAGGAACATAAGAAAAACCTAAAGAAAGCCAATTTTATATACAAAACCAGAGATTCGGGAAAAGATGGGTTCGGGGTTAGGTGACGGAGTGGGAAGTACTTAAACACCCACTCCGCCCCGCTTACGCGAACCTTGCTACTTTTAGTGTTCTAATGCTAAATGTCCTTCAATTTAATGATAAGAGAAATGTGCTAACAATTATAATGAAAAGAAAGGGGAAATTTATAGAGGAAAAATAAAGGAGAATTGCTTATTTATTGATTTATACTAAAGATTACATGTCGAATTATTGCTAGATAATTACATTAAGAAATGAGAATGTAAATTAAAGTGGAATTAAAATGTTGGGATGTAACCTTGACCAAACTTCAATAGTGAAGTGGCCTTTTGGTTGTATCCCTTTTTATGGAGATTGCATACATTGACTAGACATGAATAAAATAAGAAGAAGAAAAAGGGAAGTTGTACCTTAAGAAGGACTTTAAACCTTGACTTGAAGATGATGTTTTGTTGTTGAGAAATTGTTGTAGAACAATTTTATGTAGAGTCTTGTTACGAAGAACTCTTGTTGGGAGAAGTTGTGTAGAGAATTGTGTATAGTGTGTGTATAGAGAAAATTCAAGTCTAAAAATGAGGTCCCCAAGAGATGGAAGAGAGGTCCCCTCCAATGATGGATTGGAGGGGTTTTTATAGTTGAAAGGGGATGTTTTTGGTGCCAATTCGTGGTCATAAAGAAATATTTCCCGGGTGAAATCCATGCAAAATAAGCAAGAGAGGGATTCTTGGGAGAAAATATGTAACTGACGCCCCAGAGGCGCGCGCTTCCGGGTGTACCATCGGAAGGCCCGCGCTTCTGACCTCAAAAGGCGGAGGCGCGCGGCTTTGAAAAGTCAATTTTGACAGAATGGACTAGAAAGTTAATTCTGTTATGCAGTTCAGTCCAAAACTAACGGAATCAGTTAGGAACTTAACAGAAGTAACAGAAATTAACAAAAACAAGTTAAATAAAAATACTATGTATGCAATCGGGGTGAGAGGTCCAAAGCGGGGTGTCTACAGAGCCCCTCGACGACGTGGATTGCAAAGCAAAACGCGTCGACGAAAGAAAGACAACCTCCGAGGACTAGGGATGGCAATTTTACCGAACCTGATCCGTATCCGAGACAATCCGACCGGGGATGGGTGGGTTTGGTAATAGATTTTCAAAATCCGGCGGGTTCGGATACGGGTTCGGATTCTGTCCGAGATCCGTCCGTATCCGACCCGTATACAACCCGATTTTGTTCATATCCGTATCCGACCCGTATCCGGCCTTATCCGCCCGTATCCGACCGTATCCGACCCGTATCCGATATATTAGGCTATTTACTATTTTGCCCTTGTTTTCAATTATTATTAATCCCAATACCCTTGTATATATACTCTGTGTCAAGTGTGAGGCGAGATACCTAGGTGTTTTCTTTCGATTTCAATTTCAAACTTGCCGACTGCCGTTAAGAGAGAGAGATAGGGCGACGCTGCCGACGCGACGATTAACAGAGCGAACCGGCGAAGCGACGATCCAGCCACCGGTTACCCCGCCGTCCAGGACCTCCAGGTGATGATCTCTTATGTTTCGATTCTCATTTTCTAGCTGTTGGTTCTTTGGGATACTTTAGGGTTTTTGTTTTTGGTTATTTGTTGATTTTGGCTCTGTTTCCAGCTTTTGGATTGGTCGCCGCCATTGTTTTCGAATCATTCCGTCGAAGATTCAACCCGAATTTACTGACAGGTTTCTTCTTCCTCCCCTTTTGTGTTTAATGATACTTTTATGTTTAACTGGCTGTTTGTAGTGTTGCTGAAATGCAGCCATACTTGAAATTCAAATGTCTATTGTAAATAGGGATGGAACTGAATGTGATTGAGGATGCAATGTCTGCTTATTTGTGATATGTAAATAACAACATAAGAAGTGGGTATTTAAAGACAAAGAATTTGTAATATGTATGAAGTATTACTGAAATCTCTTCACTTACACAGAATAAATCTATATATTCACATTTGTGGGAATGTAGGAAATATTTCAGTCAAATTTCAAAATGACAATAATCATTTTAGTAATATTTAAAGTCAAACCTTGTTTGTTCAAGTGTTAGAGCTAGAAGTTGAAACGGTTTTGTAGATTATAATCATTTTTCCAATGTTATAAATCACATAACACATTATCTTTGTAATCTTAATTCTATTTAACAAAATTTAATAATTATATTAATTTCTTGTTAAGAAACTTGTAATATTACAGTGACATGTTTGATCTAAAATTATTAAATCTCTTGAATGGCAACCTATTTGGTTTATTTAGTTTTCTTTTTCACCACATAGTATGATTTTTGTGTTTTAGTTATGAACTGTAGATATTACTATATCTTTATGTTTAACTGGTTGTTTGTAGTGTTGCTGAATGTAGCTTGTTTAGTTGTTGATATTTCTTGTACTTAATTTACTTTTCTTTTTAATTTATTAGATGTCTAAAAGAAAGACTCATGAGATCGAGGCTAGTAATGATGATGATGATGATGTGCATGTATATGAGAAGGGGGATGAACCCATACGAGATTCTCAAAGCGTTGCTGCGAGTAAAACACCGGTGGGTTCAAGCCCTTTTTGAATGAGACTGAGTCTTCTTTGGAAGGTACTAGCCTTAAGAAGAGTTTAACTTCTGCTGTGTGGAAAGAGATGATAGATAGTTAAAAAGGACGGGGTGTGTCAACTTATTTGTTTGTATTGTAAGAAGGCCTTGAATGGGGCTAGCAGCACTGGTACTTCTCATTTGAAAAATCACTTAGCTAGGTGTAGAAAGACTAGAAATAAAGCTGTTGGGCAAATGTTGATTCAAGCTGGTGAGAAGACAAAGGATGGTAAGGTGGAGTACCGTGCATTTGCTTTTGATCAAGTCCGGTCAAGAGGCCATCTTGCGGAAATGATTGTGTTACATGAATATCCATTAAGTATCGTAGATCATCATGGATTTCGTAAATTCGTAAACAACCTCCAACCCTTATTTGACCCGATGTCGAAATACTATCAAGGGTGACATTATGAAGATGTATCATTCTATGAAAGAGAAATTGCTTGAGGGATTGGAGATCTTGAACTCGAGAGTTGCCATCACTACGGATATGTGGACCGCAAAACCGACCAAGAAAGGATTCATGGCAGTTACCGCACATTATATTGATTCCTCTTGGGTTTTGCAAAATCGAATAGTGAGGTATGTTTTAATTTACAAGCACAAGTTTTTAGTTTTCTCTACTTACTAGTTGTTTTTTGTTAAAATTTCATGTTTATATTTTTCTCTTTATTTTAGGTTTATTTATGTTCCCCCTCCACATAGTAGTGATGTCCTCACGGAATTTCTTGTTGAAGCGTTAATGGAATTAAATCTTGATACAAAGTTGTCAACTATCACGGTTGATAATGCATCTTCAAATGATGCTATGTTGGATAAGATGGTTGATAGACTAGATCCTAGCACACTTATGTTGAGGGGGAAAGTTGTTCACATGCGATGTTGTGCACATATTTTAAATTTGATTGTGAAGGATGGGTTGGAGGTTATTAAGAAGGAAGTTGAAAATGTGAGAAATAGTGTTGTCTAATGGACGGGTTCCCGTAGTAGAATTCAAAAATTTGAGGATGCGGCCCGCCAATTATCACTTAAAGACATTACTTCTTTAGTTCTTGATTGCCACACTAGGTGGAATTCGACTTATATCATGCTTGAGACGGCCTTTAAGTATAGACTTGTATTTCTACGATTGAAACTAAAAGAAAATTCTTATACTTGTTTACCTAGTGAGGAAGATTGGAGAAGAGTTGAAAGGATTATTGAGAAATTGAAAAGTTTTTATGATGTGTGACATTGATTTTTTCGGGAACTTCTTATCCTACTTCTAATGAGTTTTTTCTACATGTTTGTGAAATCAAATTGGCATTGAATGATTGGGTTCTTGATTCCTAACTTTTTATTTCCGATATGGCACAACAAATGCTTGAGAAGTATGATAAGTATTGGAGTGAATGTCATGAAATTTTGGGAATGGCATGTGTTTTGGACCCAAGATTTAAGATGAAGCTTATTGAGTATTTTTTGCCTAAAATTCATGGAGAAGAGTTAGCTTTTTATGAGATTGCAAAAATTCGAAATTCTTGTTACGATTTTTGAATGAGTACAAAAGTGAACAAAATGTGAATAAAACGGTTGTGAGTGAAACACCCTCTTCTTGTTCTTCGGGTGGTGGTTGAATGCAAGTGATAGGGTTTCGGATTTTAAGAAGTTTGTTTATAGTACATCAAGTCAAAGGGATGTAAAATCGGAATTAGATCACTACTGGAAGAATTGGTGTTGCCAATAGAGGGAAATTTTGATGTATTGGCATGGTGGAAGACTAATGGAGTTAAATTTCCAACTCTACAAAAGATAGCTAGGGACATGCTTGCTATACCGGTTACAAGTGTTGCATCCGAGGCGGCCTTTAGCACAAGTGGAAGATTGATTAGTCCCCATCGTAGTAGATTGGCTCCCAACACATTGGAAAGTATTGATGTGCACTCAAAATTGGCTACGGAATGAAAAGAAAGGTAAATATTATAAAATGCTACTCCCTCCGTCCCAAAATACATGTATTTGGGACGGAGGGAGTAGCTTTTTAGTTTATAAACTTGTAAATTTCACTTGTATATCTCATTACCTTTTTTGATATAGGTCTCTCTTTAAGTGTGGGTATGGTGGACAACATGGCAACTTGTGGTGATGATCTTGATGTTCAAGATTGATTGGGTAAGGAAATTTAATATTGATTATAGTTAATTTATTGTCCCTCTTTTCAACTGAATTTGTAGTGTTTTGTATATATCTCATAGCCCCAATTTTCCTTGCTCGATTCCTGGTTCACTTGCTCCAACTGCCATCATGAATTAAAACATGAGCCTGATTCACTTGCTCCAACTGGGTTGTTCCTAGGTGGTGGAGCTACTGTTATTCTAGGAAAGAAGGGAGCTGGAGGTGTTACTCTTAAAAAGATCACTTTGGCAACCAAAGAAGAAGCACAGAGAAGGCGAGGCAGGAGCTATGTTATCATTGGTTTTGAATATTTGTTATGAATTGATTTATTTATGTTGTTTGGTTTGTAACACTAAATTTGTAAGTGTTCGGATTTATTTATTTTGTTTGGTTTGTAACACTAAACTTTAAATTGTTTGTTTGTGTTTGGTTAGTTGGAATTTGATTAACTAGTTTGAAGTTAGTAAAAGTGTAGAACAGAGACAATATGTTAGTTTTGTATGGTTTGTTTTCACATATGCATAGCTTATATGGACCAGGCCCAAAAAGAAAAATGAATGAGATGGGCCAGGCCCAATAAAACTGGGTCATTCTGGCGGGCGGATACGGGCGGATACGGATTCCCCATTTGCCGGATACGAACGGGTTCGGATACGGACTAAGCAGGCTCGGGTCGGATACGGATTTTGCAATATCCGGACCGTATTCGACCCGTTGCCATCCCTACCGAGGACATCGACAAGAGAAAACAAAGACTCGATAAAACATGAATTTGAAATTACAATGGATAGGAGTGCGCTCCCTGTGTGAGCGGCTTAATTGATATAGAAAGGATATAGCGGGATCCGTTTGCCGAAGCGGGATCCGTTTGCTGAAGCGGGATTCGTTTGCTGATGCGGGATCCGTTTGCTAAATGCGGGATCCGTTTGCCGAGGCGGGATCCGTTTGCTGAGGCGGGATCTGTTTGCTGAAGCGGGATCCGTTTGCTGAAGCGGGATCCGTTTGCTGGTGCGGGATCCATTTGCTGGTGTGGGATCCGTTTGCTGATGCGGGATCCGTTTGCTGAAGCGGGATCCGTTTGCTGAAGCGGGGCGGGATCCGTTTGCTGAAGCGGGATCCGTTTGCTGATTGCAGGATCCGTTTGCTGGAATGCGAGATCACCGTGGACCAAATTGCTGTTGCAGCTGCTGTTGACTTTATTGTGGGGATGTGGGCATGGTTGACTGTGGACCATTTTCTGCTGGGGATGAAGTGCTTTGAGTAGCGGATGCTGTTGACTTCGTGGTGGTACCCGCTATGTGTGTGCTTGGCAGGTATATGTGTTTGTGCAAGAAGATGCATGAAGTGTGAAATGAAGAGAGAAATTGTGCTCGTGGTGCAATGTGATTTGAAAGCAGTTTTGCATGAGAGAGAGTTTTTGTAAGAAAGGAGAAAGTGATTTTGTGTGCGGTGTGATTTGAGGAAAGCCTCGGATGTATTCATACCTTCACTTACCATTGTCGCTTGATTGGAGATGGATTGCTGAAGGATGTTGATGCTTTTGATGAAGAGTACCCATGCTTTGGATGGAGAATGATGATGTTGGTGATGATGAATTGTTCTTGTCTTTGATGGAGTATCGGTGGGACAGTATTCCGGATGATGGGTTGGTCGTGCCAAAAGGCTGCCTACGTATCCCTTAGAAGGAATCAGACCAGCGTAGTTCAAGGATGGTGGAGAACGCTGGGGAAGAAGCTAGGAGCAAAGCAAAGTAAAGCACATACTTTTGCACATAGAAGGAGAAAAAGAAAAAGATTTTTTTTTTTATTTAGATTAGAAGGGAAAGAATATGCACACATGTGACAAAAAGATTTTTTTTAGTTCGTGGGTGAACCATTTTAACCATTGTGTGTTTGTAAAGCCAACCCCATATCAAATCATGTTCGATCGAAGTCCGGATTGCCTCGCTTGAATGTTGTCGCCGTGGTGTCCAATGAAAATTGATGTCTAGCCCCAAGAGATTTGTCGTTTATGGGGCTTCAAAAGGACTATTGATGCCGAGATGCCAAGGGGTTGCTGACTAAAAATCCCCTATAATGCCCTTGATGCCAATCTTGCATAGCCCTATGATAAATCGCCTTTTGATGTTGACGAGAGAAAGCCCCAAGAGAAGATTATTAATACCAAGCTTTGGGAGATCGCAAAGCCCCAAATGTCATGTGGGCTTCGAGATGGCAGGATGTGAAGACCTTTCGGTGCGAAACCTCAAATCGGCTTAGCTTTGTAGGTAGGACTCTTGAAGGCGATCTCCTTCTTTCTCTTGCTTGGAGATGGATGACCCTTTTTGTGGTTGATACCCAAACGGCGGAAGGTCCATGTTGAAAATGTAGTACGGTCTTCGGGAGACGTCTCGTGGGAGATGGTGATGTTGTTGCAGATGATAAGGTCTTGGTGTGATAAAGTCTCGAACGGTATGTTTGCTCGAGTCTTCTTGAGTTGAACCGACGGCGGATCTTCGGATGCAGCCTGGATCTTGGAGAAGGGGGTGCTGTATTGCAGAAACATTGGGATTGGCCGTAACCCTGCTTATAGAGTTAACATATTGGCATTGCCCGCTATAACTCAGCCGGGTGAGTCTAGCATATTGAATCTTTTTCCTTTTCTCTAAGACTTCCTTCAGAATCTCACTGTGAGTCCTAACAAGAATCATCAAATTCATTCATATCATCGGAGCCTTTATTTAAAACCAAGAGGCCTTTTGGCTGGAAGTGTTGAGGGACCATTGAAGCTTGATCCCTTTCATGGAGCCATAAGACTACTCCCAAATTGCATTGCTCGGGTACCACTGCCCAAAAGCTTGTTTATTGCGAAGCCCCAATATTGCCCTTTGCTTGTATTACTGTATGCCGTAGCCCAAAAGATTGTAGATTGCGAAGCCCCTTGAGACCTTTCGGTATAGAGCTTCAAATGTTGCTGGGGACATTGAAGTGAATTGCTTCTTGCCGAGGGAGCCTTTAAGACTTGATCGTAGCCCCTAGAGTGCCATCATTGATTGCGAGAAAGGTCCATCCTTGATTGGGGGAACGAGTACGGGCACACATGACAAGAGGGCTTTTTGACATCCCTTTTGAGAGACTTTGAGGATAGTCTCACACATCTTTCTCGAGCATAGCCCCTAGGGATTATTGATTGTCAAAAGAAGCAAAAGAAGCCTTTGTTCTTGAGTCACATAGCCCCTAGGGCGTCACCATTTGTTGAGCAAAGCAAGAGTGACTCATCCTCGTGCGAGGGAACAAACATGAGAGGACATGACAAGAGCTACTCCATTTCTCGGGAGCCTTTCGGCGTACTTTAGAAGCACATTCTTGCGGAAGATTTGAAAACTGAGACACATGTTGTTGCTATTTGCTGCCCAAGCCAATTGACTAGATAGGGATTATTGGTGCAACCTCGTGCCCTTTTATGATGGGCTCTATCTCAGATGGGTCTTGGTTACCACGGGCCTTCTTTTCATGAACCCAAAAATGCACAATGCTGGAGAATGATGCTGATAACCCAAGACAACCTTTGATGGTGCCATATCTTGTCGAGCCTTTTGCAATCCCAAAGTTGACTCGGTGGGGAATTGATTTGTTGAGGAGATCTAATGTAGAGCTTGTGCAGTTGTCTTCCTTAGAGGCCAGAGATCTCCATTTCTCTTTCCCTTCTCTCTCTCTCTCATTTTTTTTTATGACGCACCCTGTTTTTTGCCTAGACCGCCCTTTCGGGTTTTCAATCTAGCGGGCATCTCTTTTGCGTCTTTTTTTTTTGACTCGATTAATGAGGGAGTGTGCATTGACTCTGGCTGAGGAGATAAGACATGTGATTTTACGGTGAAGACCTCTTGTCACTAAAGATGAGTGACATTGACTCGACTAGGGAAGTGTCCCTAGTATTGACTTCATGTATGTATATTTTTTGAATGACTCACGAAGGCAAGTAAGTCATTAAGAGAGAAGAGAAAGAAATCCCCAGTTTGATTGCAAGAAACTGGGAGTATCGCAAAAAGAAGAGAAGCCCTAGACTCGACAAGGAACGGAAAGTGATTCCAAATCTAGGAAAGTTGTTCAATCTTGAGGTGATTAATTCATTGGCAAATGAATCGTACAAAGATGTCTTGACAAGTTCGAGATGAAGGCCGATCACCATAACGCGCTAGGGCTAAACATATCTTCTTTCTTGCATGAGACCGGACCCGAAGGTTACCTACGTTCTTCCAGTGTAGAGGCTCAGGTCACCGTAGTTCTTGTGGATGCTCCATTCGCCGTGATGAATTGTTGCTTCGTCGTGATTGTTGTCGATGTTGCTTCGTCCTTCGTTTGGTGGAATGATATTGTTGTTGTGAACTTCTTTGAATGAAGGGGGATTTTTTTTTATTTTTTTTTTTGTGCTCTAAATTTTGCTTAGGTTGATTTGAGGATTTCAACCTAGCGAGTTTTTTTTTTTTTAATCCCCTTTTGAAAACTTTGCTTCATGATTGTTGCTCCACCTTTCTTTGTCTTGATTTCGTCGTTGATGTTTTGATGTCTTCGTTGTTGATGCCTTCGTCGATGTTTAGCCCCTAGGCGTTCAAGCGATGGCCTTCGTTCTAAAACTTGTTTAGACATCTTTTCATCATTTTGCCAAGAATTAAATTGAACAACTTGGAGGAGTGTATGAGGACAAGAACGACTTTTATTTGATAATACGACTCGACATTGAACATGGGACGAGAGAAAACTTTAATGCACACTAAATAGGACTTTGACTCTTTTTTTTTATCCTATTTCTAGGTAGAGAAAGAGAAACGGAGATTGTTGTCGTCATCCCCCATGTCGTTGTAGTCCTCATTGTCGTTGTAGTCTTCCATGTCACTACATTCTTCCATGTCATTGCTTGGGAACTCTTTGTCGTTGAAGCTTGTGTCATAGGAGGACTCGACCACTTCTCGGAGCAAATTGTCAATTCTAACCCCCGCATCATACATGCTTGAAAAATCGGAGTGAAAAGCCCCACTAAGATGAGTGCGGTAGTCCATTTTCAAACACTTCAAGAAGATGTCCATTTGTTCCTTCTTGGAAGACCTATCAACCATCTCGGCTAGCTTGTCATTCCAATGGCGATAGAAGTCCCAAATGATTCATTACCCATTTGCACGGTGCTCCCCAATTCCTTCTTGGTGGGGCGGAATATGGAGTTTCCTTGATATTGTGACTTGAAGGCAAGCATAGCAGCATCCCAATTGAGGCGGGTGGAAACTGGAAGACCCATATACCAATCTTTTGCGACCCCCTCGAGAGTAAGCGGGAAGCATTGTGCCATTATTTGAGGAGACACTTTCTTTTGTAGCATGGCCCAAATGTAGGAGTCAACATGAGCGTCGGGGCAAGATTTGCCGTTGAACTTGCCAATATCGGGCATCTTGAACTTTTCGGGAAGAGCCTTCATTGTGTTCATGAGGAGAGAAGCTTGATGAAGATCGGTGCTTGGGCCCTTGTGCAAATTTAGCCCACTAAGCCTTTGGTCAATGTAGGACATGAGAGTGTTGACCAAACCGGCATTGATGCCTTGGACCTTTCTTTCATTCGTGAGCCCCTTCAATTGGTCCTCGAGTTTGGATACTTCTCTTTTATGGGCCATTTCCACATGCTCGTAACGGGCTCGCCATAAATCATCCTTGCGGCGGACATTCTCGGCTAGTGTATCAACTTGCCCTTTCAATGCTTCCACCATGCGGAATAACCCTTCGTTAGACACGGGAATGCCGTTGTCGTTGCCGTTTGAAGACATTGGACCTATGGAGAGAACACGGTTGATCTTAGGATGGCCCCACAAATATATTTTGAGTAAAATGATTTCACCCACAAACAAGAAAAGACTCAACCATATAAAGAAAAAATGACTCTTTTTTTATTATTTTCAAAGTCGGAAGGACGTGGTCCTTTTTGGGGTTTCTAGAAAAATAGTGGAATCGTCACACTAGTATATAGACCTTCTTGCGGTCCCATATACTCATCGGATTCCACCACGCTTGTGAATCCTACATGTGTCGGGATTAAACTAAATTAATGTAGTAAATCATACATGCGGGGACGGATTTTTATTTTCGTCCATAATAACCACTTGGGGACGGAGTTTTATTTCGTCCAAAACAACGAGTGGCATGTATGATTTAAAGACATTAGTTTAGGGAAATCTCGGCACATGGAAACCGACTTGAGTCACGGAGTGTTAGACCCTAACTAGAATTGTGTTGTTTGTGCTCGGCTAAAGAGAGGCTTAAAGGTCACCCCCGGCATGTAGTCGTGAACTACGCCACGGGCTGAGGTTTACCGCTTTGGAAGAGTCAAGGTCGAGTGGAGCTTGAAACTTCCTAGGACGGGCCTCGACGGGTTTGGGGTTGGACTTGTGCGACTCGATAGAAACAGTTGATAAGAATTGTGCGCGTAGTGTGAGGTCTAACAAGTGACAAAATATTTTTTATTTTTTTTTTCAAAGAAATAAAAAACAAATAAGCACATATTTACAACTTTCGAATCACCCGTGTGACCGATAAAAATGAACAAGAAATAAAAGTTGTTCTGTGCAGGCCCGGTGCCTACACACTGTCAAAACTGTCCATTCTGTTCCCTGTTTCTGTTCTGGAAAATTTCCCAGACGCGCGCGCTTTGGGCTTTGAGGATGGGAGGCGCGCGCCTTAGGAACTAGAGGGCAGAGGCGCCCGCTTCTGGGCAGTACCTGCAAATCAACGGGTTCAAGGGATTGCCTTGACCCTAAATTATAGAACTTTTCCCCTGCAGACATTGTTAGCACAGAAACATGGAATTGAAGGACGAGATGGGAGGCGGGCGATTCTGGTTCAAAGGGTCGGACGCGCGCGCGTTAGGCCAAGACGGCCGAAGGCGCGCGCTTCCTACCCTTTTTACCAGAATGCCCAGAAAACAGAATAAAAGAACACCAAAAGATGAAAACGCAAGTTTAACCCTCTACATCCCCAGCGGAGTCGCCACTGTAGATACCCCGGGGGACCACGGCTTGGCTAGAGCGCGTGAATTAACCTAGGATGTCTACTTGATTTTAAGAGTCTCCACCTATGTTTTAGAGGAACATAAGAAAAACCTAAAGAAAGCCAATTTTATATACAAAACCAGAGATTCGGGAAAAGATGGGTTCGGGGGTTAGGTGACGGAGTGGAAAGTACTTAAACACCCACTCCGCCCCGCTTACGCGGGTCTTGCTACTTTTAGTGTTCTAATGCTAAATGTCCTTCAATTTAATGATAAGAGAAATGTGCTAACAATTAAAATGAAAAGAAAGGGGAAATTTATAGAGGAAAAATAAAGGAGAATTGCTTATTTATTGATTTATACTAAAGATTACATGTCGAATTATTGCTAGATAATTACATTAAGAAATGAGAATGTAAATTAAAGTGGAATTAAAATGTTGGGATGTAACCTTGACCAAACTTCAATAGTGAAGTGGCCTTTTGGTTCTATCCCTTTTTATGGAGATTGCATACATTGACTAGACATGAATAAAATAAGAAGAAGAAAAAGGGAAGTTGTACCTTAAGAAGGACTTTAAACCTTGACTTGAAGATGGTATTTTGTTGTGGAGAAATTGTTGTAGAACAATTTTATGTAGAGTCTTGTTACGAAGAACTCTTGTTGGGAGAATTTGTGTAGAGAATTGTGTATAGTGTGTGTATAGAGAAAATTCAAGTCTAAAAATGAGGTCCCCTCCAATGATGGATTGGAGGGGTTTTTATAGTTGAAAGGGGATGTTTTTGGTGCCAATTCGTGGTCACAAAGAAATATTTCCCGGGTGAAATCCATGCAAAATAAGCAAGAAAGGGATTCTTGGGAGAAAATATGTAACTGACGCCCCAGAGGCGCGCGCTTCCGGGTGTACCATCGGAAGGCGCGCGCTTCTGACCTCAAAAGGCGGAGGCGCGCGGCTTTGAAAAGTCAATTTTGACAGAATGGACTAGAAAGTTAATTCTGTTATGCAGTTCAGTCCAAAACTAACGGAATCAGTTAGGAACTTAACGGAAGTAACAGAAATTAACAAAAACAAGTTAAATAAAAATACTATGTATGCAATCGGGGTGAGAGGTCCAAAGCGGGGTGTCTACAACTTGTTCTTGCGCCTTTTCTTGCGCAGGCTCAGAGAGATGATCAGATGAACTTGCCTTTGCCTTTGCACTCTTAGCACTCTTCGTGCTAGCACTCTCCGTGCTCTTCTTTGACTTTTCTTCCTCCTTCGCTTTCTCCCCCTTAATGGTATCAATCTCCAAACGCTGCATATCTAGACGGTACAGCAAAGCAGTTTGAGCAGTAAGGAGTTGATTCAGCTGCAACTGCGTAGCGACTTGATTCGCTTGAACAGAATGCAAGGCTTGCACGATCCAGCGCAGTTCATCCGAAGAGGAAGTAGGAAACTCAGGAGCTGTAGATGAAGGTTTAACTGGAGAAAGATCACTGCTGTCAGAGGCTTCGGAACGAGTGCGACGCTTCTTCAATCCTTTTGCGCTGCTGCGCACCTTCTGCTTTAGACGAGAGGAAACATGTACGATATCAGCACTAGGGACATCTTCTTAAGTTGCTTCGTACCTTTGCTTCCCCGGAACTGCAGCATCATCTGAATCACTACGAAAATCAGCCTTGCGCTTCATTGTGATTGGCTTTGAGGGAGCAGGAGCTGGTTTGTTGGTAGGATCTGCCTCTTTGAATGTAATCCCTTTGGTGGATTGAACCAAAGGAATGTCCTTGATCTTTTTGCCGCTGGGCGTAGCAATGCCCTTCCCCTTGCGTTTATACGCCTCTTCTGAGGCTTCTTGCACAGCATCAGGTAGAGATCTACCGGCACTCTTTTTGGACTTGGCCACAGGGATTGGGCCTATCCAAGGTTCCTTGTTGGAAGCAGAATCAGACATCCAGATTTCATAGTATTTAGTGTTACCGATCTCACTGAGCAAATTCTGGAGATGCACTCTGGAGTAGTACTTTGCGTCACAAGACTGCTTCTTGATTGACTGTTCTTCAACATAGGTGGTCAGTTCGCCATAAGTCAATAAGAGTTTAGTTAGAAATCTGCAGTGAGTTCGGTATTTAGTCTTCCCTGCATTCAGCTTCTTGTCATAGCTGGTCATTCCCTTCACAATCTCATTGTAGATAATCTGCGGCCAGTCGAGTTGAACTTCGTTGAAGATGGCTGCACAGTATTCCCACTGCTTTGAGATGAAATGCCCATTATTCCCATTCTTGCAGTTGAGAGAATCTCCAATGATGGTGCACAGGTGATACATCACCTCACCAAATTCCTTTCTGTTATGCATTGGCCACTTCTTGTTTAGAGAAGGAATGCCAATAAGCTTCTGTGCAAGTGCATTTTGATGAACCTCGTCATAGTTGACTGAAGTATTATCAACGTTGAGGTTTAGGAGACTGCGAATGTGGTTAGGATGAACCATTACATCACTGTGCTGTACAGTGGCCACAATCATTTATGTTGGCTTTCCTTCAAGTTGTGCCGGGACCACTTTTGATGTCTTGAAAAATTCATCTACCAGCGCAGGCACTATGAAGGATTGATTAAGAGTGAATAACGGAAAAATGCCAGAGGAACTGAGATGGTGCAGCAGACGACGTCCAACTGCGTCTAGAGAAAGATCTGCCTGAATTAGTTCCCAACCAGGTATGAAGTAAATGTGTCCCTGCGTAAAACAATGGATAGAATTAGACAACCTATTGCACATGGAGCTGTGCGCATTTGCAAATAATGCAGATATACCTTGGCACAAGTTCCATGATAAGCAAAAATATTTATGCGCAGAAAATAAGGGAAAATGCGCAGAGAGAATAAATACTTGAAAAGAAGTGTGCGCAAAAAAATTAGATAGAACTATATGCGCAGAAAACTATGCGCAGAACACAAATATTTGGGGATATACCAATTGTCCAAATAAAATATTAAAAAAAAATAAGAAAGAATATTCAAGAACATGAAGAACACCAAAGAACACCGAAAAACAAGAGTTGACAAAATTCAACAAAATGCATATCAAAAAGACCGCGTTGACCAGACGATTTCAAAAATATAAAGCATAAAGTCAACAGTTGAATAATAAACCCAGAAATCAAGAAAAACAGTTCGTCTGCCATGGAAGTTACGGAGCTCAGAAATTGACGAAAAACACATGTAACGACCATTGATCATGAAATAAACTACATGAAGGAGTAGATCAGGCAAAAACGAACACAACACAACGATCGATTTAAAAAAATGATCAACAAACAGGGGAGAAATCAAAAAAGGGAGTTTTGAGACCTCCAAGAGCAACAATGGCGAAAAGTAAGGAGTTATAGTAAAACATACCATGTCATTGACGGTGGGATGCCCTGATTGTTGTTCTAGTTCTTCTTCGTTCTGAGAGTTCCCAGGATTGGAGTGAGAAGAGGAGTCGGAGATAATGATTTCGGGTTGTTGAGTTTTGGTTTTTTAGGCGGCATTGAAATGGTTTGAGGGAAAAAAATTGAGGTTGAAGATAAAGAATAGGAGATGAAAAATGAAGGTTTAGAACGGAGGTTAGAGAGAGAGAGAATTAGAGAAGAGAGAGGTAGAGAGAGAAACAGTTTAAGTAGGAAGGAGAGTTTAGGCGCACGTTAGCGGGAAATATTTGAGAAAAAGTGCAGTGGCGCAGGATAGCAATGCCACGTGTCACTATAGGGAACGCGCGTGCAAGCCTATGCGCACGTGTGCGTGTGAAGTCCTAAGACGGTCACTGTCAAGTCAACTTCCTCATAAATGCTGAGTTAGTGAAAGGACGGGCGCACGTTAGCAGGGTGACGTGGCCAAATGGGGGACGCGCGTGCGCAGACTTTGCGCGCGCGTGTGTCAGCGAAGAGAGGCTGACGGCTGTCGCATCACCTTCCTCATTAATTGGTGAGCAGACATTTCCTAAGAAAGGTAATTTCCTAAGAAAATTAAAAAAATAAAGGCGCGGGAAAATTTAAATTACACAAGTACCCTTGTGACTAAGCGTTGACTTTTCAGTCAATGACCTATGTGCAAAATCTAATGAATAGAACACTTACCTGCGATCCACGATGATTTGCGCATGGATAGTCATGCGCAGCGCATTGATGGCGCAGAGATTCTATAAATCTCAGAACTGTTGTTTCATGCACAGACATTTGTTGCGCAGGTGTTGCGCAGGGCGCATGAAACTTAACCTATTTTGCACACTTATCAAGCAAATACATTAGTATCAATAAATTATATGGACAAGTTAGCTAAGATTAATCATACCCATTTCTCCTTTCAAGATACCACTTGTTAGTTCTTGAGGAGATGATATTAGATGTTGATGAGCTTGGTATTAGTGCTTGGCAGGATTGGAAACTGCTATGGTGGACATATTATCGCAGAGAATTGGACAATTCTCTTCATGAATCCCATAGTCCACAGGTTGTTTCTTCATCCATAAGATTTGGCAGCAGCAGCTTCCAACAGCAATATATTCTGCTTCAGTATTGGAGATGGACACAACAGCTTGTTTCTTGCTTGCCCATGCTACAAGTCGATTTCCAAGGAAATGACATGTTCCAGTTGAGCTCTTTCTGTCAATGGTGCACGCTGTGTAGTCCGTATCTGAAAAACCTAGCAAATCGAAATTCAAATCTTTGGTGTACCAAAGTCCAAGGTTAACAGAGCCAAAAATATATCTAATACAATTTATAGCAGTTATGTGCGTTTCTGAAGAATTAGCATGATAGTGCGCACAGATCCAGACAACATCATATCTTGGCCAACTAGCAGAAGATAAAGGAGAGTCAGTCATACCTCGATATAGACTGATCAACTTACCTTTTATGTCTGTTAAGTTTGTGGCTGGTGGCTATTGAAGTGTTGTATGCTTTAGCATTTTCATGCCCAGACATCTTGATCAAGTCCCTTGTGTACCTTGCTTGATGTGATGAGGATGCCATCATTCAATTGCTTGATTTGAAGCTCGAGGAAGAAGGTGATTTCTCCCATCATGCTCGTCTCAAGTTTGCTTTTCATTTGCTTATCAAAGCGCTTACAAAGTAACTCATTAGTAGAACCAAATATAATATCTTCAACATAGATTTGAACGAGTAAAGAATGATCATTATATTTAGCAATAAAAAGAGTTGTATCGATTTTACCGCGCTTGATGCTTTTCCCTAGTAGGAGTTTTGAAAGAGTATCGTACCATGCTCTTGGAGCTTGAAGAAGTCCATACAAGGCTTTCTTGCTTTGATACTGTGATGCTTCCATTCTCATCCATCTTGTTTCTGAACACCTATTGAAGCGCTTATTATTGGATGAGCTTCTCTTGTACTTCTTGCATATCATCGATCCAGCTTAAAACATGGAGCACTTTATCAATCTTCTTTGATCCGACATGAGAGATAAACGAATGCTACACCACAAAGTTTGATGCTCTCGATGTGCGAACCCCTACATTTAGATGATAGGAATACGAAGATCTATGGGTATTTCATTTGCTTCAGTATCAGAATCTTCCAGTGTGATTTGCTGAAGCGGTAAAACATCATGCGCGGAATAAGGCATCTGCGCATCAGTAGTAATTACATTCTTGCGCAGCATCTGAAGTATGCATATGAGATGGACTGATTCTGAATCTGCTTGATCTACATTCTGTGCAGGAATAGTGTTACTGCGCACCTGTCTAAAAAACTCAGCAGAAGCATCAGAATCATTTGGAGCCAAATATGGCTTAAGGAGAGAATGTATGTCAAATGTAACTTGTACATATACTATAATAACTTGAGATTTATTCTAGTATAATCACGAAAATCTTATAGAATGAATGGCATACCCAACGAGAATACCTTCATCTGCTTTGGCATCGAATTTACCTCTATGCTCTGCCGTTTGTAGAGGATATAGCGTTTGCAGCCAAAGAGCTTGAAGAAAGCAATGTTGGGCGCTCTTTCTCTCCATAGATCGTATGGAGTATTGATGTAGGCTTTGTTGATGAGGGATCTTATTCTGAGTAAAGCATGCACCGTTGACAGCTTCTTCCTAGAAATACATTAGAAGTACTGCTTCTACTATCATTGTCTATCCATCCTCAATCAACGAGCGATTCTTTCCACAACGCCATTTTGTTGGGGAACTCCAGCAGCAGAGAAATTGTGAAGAATACCATTTGTTGGTTCTTGTTGGTTCTCACAATATTGAGCAACATCGTTGTTCATAAATTCTGTTCCGTTGAAGTATCGAACTCTAATGATGTCTTCTATGTTTGGAGATTTCGAAGGAGAGCAGCCAGGATATCATTGAGATACCACAAGTTGGTCCAATGCTCGCGGTAGTGAGCGGTCCAAACACATGAGGTGAAGCGGTTGTAAGCGTTTTGACATTGGAGCAATCTTGCTGGAGGAAAACTGCTCAGGCTGCTTACTAAGCTGGCATGGTGCGTATACCATTGCTAGCTGCATTCACTTATGTTCTTTGCTACAAAACAAGGATTAGTAATAGAAATTATAGCGGTAAGATCAATAATATAAAAATTGGTCTTACGAGTCCTTGTGAGCAAAGTTAGTCCAGAAATGCCATCCTTAATATAGCAGTACGTTGAAGTAAGATGGCATTCCAGATCTTTATCGCATAATTGTGATATGGAGAGCAGGTTTTGCTTGAGATTAGTCCAAATCCAATTAGGTGCCCTTTGTTGTTGTCATCATATGTTACTGAGTGATCTCTTCCTTCATGCACATCTTTAAAAGTGTTGACATCTCCAGTCGTGTCTAGAATCCACTGTCGATACCAACTAAGCTTGAGAGTGTGCAATGAAGTAGATCTTTTCTGCTTGTTGAAACATTGACTTGCGCTCTACAGCAGAGTTATCATTTAAGATCAACAGGCACTTTAAGAGATTCCTTGCGCGGCTGCAGAGTTGGTGATGACGCAGCTTTGTCAGGTTCGCTCTGGCAAATAGGTGCTTGCCATTCTGTCTGCTTGGTGAAGGTGTCCCATTTCCACTAGAGTGAAGGGACTTTTCTTTGATTGTCCTTGGCGCATGCTTAGGTTTCATTTCAGAAACAGCTTCTGAATCGTTGTCAGCATTTGCCACTAAGCAGAGCAGTCCATCCTCAGAGTCAGCATCATTGTCTTCAGTGTCAGTCTCCAAGTCCTTAGCTCCTTTTCTGCGCAGTTTTCTTCAGCAGCCATTCCGCACTGCTTAGATGCTTTGTGCGCAGGGTTGTTTTTCCTCGTACTCAAAATTTTGAAGTAAGCATTTTGAAGCGAAATGTCCTGGCTTTCTGCAGTTGTAGCAGACCAAGTCATCTTTCTTTGAGTCTCTATGAGAGAGAATAAGAGGTTTGCTTGAGGATCCACCAAGTTTGGAAAACTGTCTAAATTTGGTCTGAGGTTTGAGCAGGCGCAGGAACATGTGAAAAGTTAGCCATTGCCCAAGATTTTGAAGCCATATTGAATCGGCACCCAAGCTGTTAAGCTTGAAAAACAGAAACATGTTTTATGAAGGTGTTTGCTCTGATACCACTTGTTGGTCCCTAAGGGGAAACAAGGGTGTGAAAAATCGCTAGAGGGGGTGAATAGCGTTTTAAAATTCTTTTCAAACTCTTTTGCAATTCAATGGCTTATGCGCACAACTCTTATTTTGGCTAAGTATAGCGCACAACAAGAGTGTGAAATGCACAGCGGAAATTTAAAGCAGCTCTGCGCAGGGAATACTGCGCAGAGATAAAAACGCACGCCCTAAGTTTGAGGCTAAAGAGTGGCGCAAGAATGGTTCTAAGGCAAATGAGCAATAACGATTACAACAGTAAAGTGTAGCAATCTGAAAGATCAAACAAAGCAGTTCATAAATAGTTAAGCAGGAAATATGCAGTAAATATAATGAACACACTATTTGGAGAGGTTCGATCGATGAAAGATGTACATCCTCTACCAAGATGGTTAGTCTTGGATTTCTAAAGGAGATCTTATAAAATGAGTGAGTATTACAAATTACAACATTTGAGCTCAATACTAACTCAAGATCTATTATCTATGAAGAACAAATCCTAGACTAAACCGGTGTATCTCAAGAAGTTGGATCAAAATGATCAAAGCTTCAAGAGGTGTGTGTGTGACAGAAATTCTGGGCTCTATGAATATGAAAGATGAAGAGCATCAAGAATTCTGGTGATATAGGTCTTTGCGATTTGAGCAGGAGTTTGATGGTTTGAAGATCTTGAAGGCTGTTCTAAGGAATCTGGAAATATTGAGCAGCAGTCTTCAGATCTTCAAGGTTTCTCAATGAAGCATGAAACTCGAGCTCTTGAAGCATGCAAGCTTAAGAAACTTGGAAATGGGAATGAGCAGGCTATTTATAGCTGAGCTTCAAAAACTAGCCGTTGGAGCTCTGAGCAAGGACGATGAGCTGGCACAATATGATTGGTGCGCAGGTGTCCTTTATAGCCGTTGGAGACAGAGCAAAGACAATGAGCTGGTACAATATGATTGGTGCGCAGGTGTCCTTTGTACCCGTTGAAGACTGAGCATGAAGACCAAATTCAAATCTTCTTCTAGAAGGTTGACAGCTGTCTTCACTTGAAATATTTCTTTAAAGCGTGTCTCCACCAATGGTTTTTCTGAGTGTGCTTATTATGTCGTTTGTGCATACCTCAGCACTCTGACTCAATCCAAAAAGAGTAGCTTGTCTTGACGCTTTCTAAGCTTCTAGAATATGAGATCAGGAGATGAGGAATTTGACCAAGGTTGAGTGTCCGCGCACAAAGGCATGCGCATTGCCGGCGCGCATGGATTCTGCGCAAGGGCAGCATGCGCACCATGCTTGGTCACTAAAAGATCTCTTTAGAGTTTAGGGAACAAGACCTTGAACACTGAGCGGGGTCAAAATCTGCGCAAGATATCTATGCGCAGTGGCGACCTGCGCAGAGAACATCCTGCGGAGTGAAATGAATCCTGCTTAGGAAATCTTTGATCCTTCATAGCTTCAAGTCCTATAATCTAAGCCTATACTATAAAAAGGACTTGGCTAAAAATTTAAGTTATAAACTTCTTTACATGAGGTCCTAAAGTCCATAAAAATACTCATAGGTGATGGTATCAATCAATTTTAACAAATGTAGGAGGGTTAAGTGATAAGCATACCCAACAGTGCGCATACGCACACACTGAACATTAAATCAGGACGACTCGCGGTAAGATAAAGGAGACTACCTATCATTGAGCGATATAAGGTTGGATCCACATCCTCCCCCACTTGGTCTTTTCCCAACTTGAGTGTAGAACCCATTGGTACCTTAGACGCCTTGGCATGCTCCAACCCGAACTTTGTTACTAAACTTTTCACATATTTGCTTTGTGAAATGAAGACCCCTTCATTCGACTGTTTCACCTGCAATACAAAAAAAAAGTTTAGTTCCCCTATCATACTCATTTCAAAAGTTGACGACATGGTATCCACAATTTTTTTCAAATGAGTTTCGGATGTGGAGCTAAAAACAATGTCATCAACATATATTTGAGCTATGTCAAGGGTTTTATCATTTTTAAGATAAACAAAGTCCTATCGGCTTCTCCTCTAACAAAACCATATTCCAACAAAAATTGTGTTAATCGTCCATACCATGCTCGAGGAGCTTGTTTCAAACCATATAAGGCTTTTACAAGTTTATAGACATGGTGTGGTTTGAATGGGTCCTCAAAACCTTTTGGTTGTTTAACATAAATTTCTTTATTAATATACCCATTCAAAAAAGCTCATTTCACATCTATTTGGTGCAATGTGATTTTAAGATAGCAAGCTATAGCCAAGAGGAGTCTTATAGACTCAATTCTAGCCAATAAGTGCGAAGGTTTCGTCATAATCGATACCTTCGACTTGTGTATATCCTTGAGCCACAAGACGAGCTTTGTTGCGAACAATGTTACCCGTTTCATCACTTTTGTTTTTGAAAATCTATTTGGTCCCAATAACATTGGTGTTAGCGGGACGGGGAACTAAAGTCCAAACATTATTTCGGGTAAATTGTTCAAGCTCCTCTTGCATAGCTTGAATCCAAAAATTGTCTTTTAAAGCATCAATCACATTCTTAGGTTCTAAGGTAGAAATAAAACAAGAGTACTTCACCTTTGCATATGTGGTACACATACACACATATCTTACCATTTCCCGGTAATTGATTGGTTCTTTGTTTCTTATTTGAATTCCTTCACTTACTTCTCCTATTACTTGTGTAGAAGGGTGATTCCTTCTTATTCTGGCTGGGGGATCTCTCCTTATAACTTCATAAACCTCTGCAACATTTGGATTTTCTTCTTCTGTTTCAGCAGCTGTATTGGAGTCAGGTGTTACCGGAAGTGTTGCCTCGTCAATGGTAACACTTTGGTCAGCACCTGCTTCATTAACAGAATTCAAATTCTCTCTGTTATCATTCAGCTCATCCAACATAATCAAGGGATATTCCTGAGGTCCTTCACCTGTAATACTCAACAGGTCATCAAAAACAATGTTAACCGATTCTTGGATAGTTTTCAACCTTAGATTGTACACCTTATATGCTCGACTATTTTGAGCATACCCAAGAAAAATTGCCCTATCACTTTTAGAGTCAAACTTTGTCAATTGATCCCGGTCATTTAAAATGTAACACACATACCCAAAAACATGAAAATATTGAACTTTAGGTTTCTTGCCATTCAAAATTTCATAAGGTGTCATAGTGGTATCGGGTCTTACGAAAACTCTATTTGCCGTGTGACAAGCTGTGTTAGTGCTTCGGCCAAAATCTTTTAGAATCGGTTTTAGAAAAACAACATTACACGGCCATTTCAAGTAAAGTACGATTTTTCCTTTCGGCAATCCCATTTTGTTGAGGGGTTTTGGGTGCCGAGAATTCATGGTGAATTCCTATTTTCTCACAAAAAGTTGAAAATGAAGTATTTCAAACTCTTTACCATGATCGGATCTTATACGAGAAACAGAAGCACAAAACATGTTTTTGTTTTTGAGTGTAAGATATTAAACTTTTCAAAAGCCTCAGATTTTTCTTTCAAGAAAAAGATCCACGTGAACCTAGAAAAATCATCAACAACTACCAAAGAATATTTCTTACCGCCCAAACTATCAACCTCAACTGGACCCATTAAATCCATATGTAAAAAGTTGAAAACAAAGTGTTGTTCCAGAGTACTGCTCATGGTGTTGGGCAGCACTGTGGGCAACACGAGTTTGTTTGCCTTTAAAGACAACCTTCACAAATGATTTTGTTTTTAAAATCCTGGTTAGGAACTCCTTGAATAGCACCAAGCTTAACAATTTTTCAATGTTTGAAAATTGGCGTGTCCCAACTTTTGGTGCACAAGGTAGTGACGTCAACTCTCACGGAGTTGCATACCTGTTTGTCTTCAATACAATAACAATTGTCAGTTGATCAAGTACCTAACATCACACACTTGTTAGAACGATCAAAGACTTCACAAGTATTTTTGTTGAATTTCACCTCTAAATTGTCGTCACAAAGTTGATGTATACTAATTAAATTTGTACAAGACCATCTACATGTAAGACATTTTTTAAGGCGGGAAAACCGGATACATCTAGTGTTCCTTTCCCAATTATCTTGCTCTTACTTCCACCACCATAAGTAACATTACCTCCAAGAACTGATTCATAGTCTTTTAAAAATAATTTTGTTCCTGTCATGTGACGTGAACACCCACTATCAAAGTACCATGAACCTTCAACATTAGTTCTTAAGACAGTAAAAACAACAAACATATGCATTGTTTTTGATTGTTTTAGGACTTTCCATTCTTTCTTTTTTTCTTTTTTTCTCTGACAAACATTGTTACAGAAGTAGTGGTAACACTTCAGGTAACACTGAGGAACTGGACCAATTTCTTTTTAGAAAAGTATGACAATTTTTTAAAATCTCCAGCAGTGTGACAATAAGTACACACTTTCCCTTTGTCAGAGGTTTGGAAGAAAAATCTTTATTCTTTCCACGCTCAATTAAAAAAACATGTTTGATTATCATCCAAAGATAAAGAAGAAATGATATTATCTAAAGAATCTTTAAAACCAATACCTTCCCTGAGAGGTTTACTTAACATGAGGATCTCATCCAGTTTGGTAGACCCCGTGTTGAGTTTCTTGAGTGTGGTTTCGGTGAGGGACAATTTGGCCGTGACCTTCTCCAGCTCAGCATCCTTTTTTGTGAGTTGATTTCAAGAGTAGCCACGCCAAGCCTTAGTTGCTGAGTTTCTTTGGTCAAGAATTGCACCATGCTATGCTCCTTCTTGTATTCTTCAAGAATGTCCTCATAAAGATTCCTTAATCCTCTTATGAGTTCATCCTTACTCATCTCAGCATCATCTTGAGAACTTCCTGCATCCAGATTAGCAGACCCCACAAAACAAACAGCATTTTCAGAATTGAAATCATTATACCTGCTGAGTGTTATCACAGGTGTTACCCCACTTGGGTTATCACTTGGGATAGCACTTTCTATGTCTGAGTCACAAACCGTGACAAACATGGTTGTCTTATCTGGTTCTTTGTCATGGTCCACTCCTTCTTCTTCATTATCACTGAGAGACACCCACAAGCTCTTACCCTTCTTCCTCAGATCGTTTGAACATTCATTGGCATAGTGACCCCATCCCGAACACGTGTGACATTGAATGAAGTCAAGGTAATTGGGACTGGAGTTCGACTGATCCGAGGATGCCCTACGAATTGGGTTCGCCTTTTGGGTGGTTGGGAGTGACCTCCTTGGCATCGAATCATACACCTTGGTTTGTTGATCCTTTCCTTATACCTGCATATTTTCCTTGTTGAATTTTCTTAACATAAAGATATATTTCCTAGCAAGTAAAGCAACACTAGCATTTTCATCCATTTCATCAAAAACCTCATTTTCCTCATCTTTTTCAGAAACCGAAGGTTGCGATTTTAAAGCAACATTTTTGCCTTTAATAGCATCACTTTTATCAGCGGGATTTAATTCAAAATTTTGCAAAATGCTCATCAAAGTATTGATATCCATTGTTGCAAGATTGTGAGCCTCTTTAATAGATGAAACTTTTATATTAAAGTGCTTAGGAAGAGTTCTAACTGCTTTTGAAACAAGTTGTTTGTTAGTAAAAGGTTCACCCAAAACTTGACATTCATTAGCAATATCAAAAAGTTTTTCAAAATATGAAGAAATATCTTCATTTTCACTCATCCTCAATTTTTCAAATTTGCTAGTGAGCCTCCTAAGCTTAGTTTCACGCACACTATCATCCCCTTCACAAAATCTTTGTAAAGTATCCCATGCCTCCTTCGCAGTGGGAGTAATTTTATTGAGTATAAAAATATGCATATCAACCCACTCATAAATGGCATTAAGTGCCTTTTCATTAAAAGTAGCTAGGTAACGTCACCATCTTCATCCGGCGGTTACAATGGGACAGAATAACCATTCACAATAGATCGCCAAGCCCGGATATCAATTGATTTGATATACGAACGGAGGCGAATCTTCCAATAGGCGTAATTCGAACCATCAAAAACAGGAAGCCTCTTTTGATTAGGATTTGCAGGATCATAAGCCATGACACACTGGACCGAAGTAATTAGTATATCAAGTCACCAGCTTTGGTGCCAATTGAAAAAGTGAGTCGATGGATTAAGTCAGAAAGGAAGTGTTATCAAAGGTGTTGTCACTACAACGATAACACTTCGGGAACACTTAATACACACGAACAGAAAACAATTTCTGAAAAGAGTTTGCAGCGGAAAAATCACACAAGAATTATTTTTCTCAAGATATATAAATTATATATCTTGAGGGATGCCTCAAAAGGCGAGACCTTCACTAATAATTTGAAAAGAGTACAAGCCCGAGAGTTCACTAATGCTAGTACAATGAAAGCTTTGTGGAACGACTAAGACTATACACGAGACCCTATCCTAGCCAAGACAAACTCTCGATTACAAGAATGGAAAGGTTAGGGAAGACGGGGTTTATCGGAACCAAGGAATATATAGACTTTCTTGTGTGAGGAGTGTGTTTTATTTACTTCAAGTGTTGTATCTTCAAACACATCATCCCTTGCTATTTATAGGCTTGATCAACTTGGGGAATACTCCAATAATGGCTTGGAGAGTTGATAAAAACGTGGTTGAGTGGAGAGGTGGAGTGGCCGAGCCTTGGGGTGAATTATCTCCACGTTTCCTAAAATGTAGGAACTACTTTCTTTGTGCCCAAGTTTGTGCTTTGCCATCTTGTACCTTCTAGCTTCATGCGCCTTGTACATCATTCTTCAACAACTCAGCTCTTTTGAATGGGCCAAATCCCATGTGTTTGTTGTGAAGTAAATCTCATATGTTTATGGATAAAATCCTTTTTTATCCATAATTCTTTATTTAACTTCCTTGCAATATTCTAGCATAGTATATACCTGAAATTGGACCAACAATAAACACAAAACTTGCAATAATATTAGACATTAGTCCAGCAATTATTTATGAAGAAAATATCCAAATATAATCCCAGACAGTCCGTCGGGTATCACTGGAACAGTTTTAGCAGCACTTGTGGTATCACCACGTTCTGCACCTACAGTCTCAACGAAGAAGACGAAACACAGGGTTTCACGAAGGAGACGAAACAACAATTTTATTAAAAACCCACAAAATTACAAAGAAAACGAAATTACAGTCAACACAATAATTTGTAATTTCAAATTGAAATTACAAATTATTGTGTTGTTGAAAGTAGAACAAATATTAAAGATTTAAAGGAATAAAGGAAGAAGATGATAACTTAGAAATATACACATAGGGAAAACGGGGAGTTTTTTTTTTTTTTTTTTTTTGTAGAGAGCAGTACTATTTGGTCCTTTTTCAAACAAATAGCATAAGGAATCATGTTAGTTAGACTTCTTGACTTCTTGGACAAATAGCATAAGTAACTTGAGATGAAATATTCTTACTTGTATAATAATAAAATGTTACCAATTAGTCTCTTTCCTATTTTCTAGAAACCCTAAATTTATTTTGGAGACAAAAAAATGTGGCATATAAAGGCCTATGTTCCGGGGCAGATTTTGCGAACTAAATATACTCCCTACTTCCCCCAAAATGATATTCATACTTTTTTCGCCATTATTATAAATGAATTTTGAGCAATAATTTAGATTGATTTAATTATCCTAATGAAAATCTAAAACTTGTAACAAGTTTTAGATTTTCATTAGTATAATTAAATCAACTTAAAATCATTACTCAAAAATCTTTTTTTGGGACAGAGGGAGTATTTCGTATTTGTTGATCCATTGGCCTATGAGTATTGGAACACAGTACAATTTACAATACGATTTGTACTAGCCTAGCCTAGCCTAGCATCTGGCCGGGGGCCAATTTGTTATAGTGATAATCAATATGAATACATTCGAGCGGCTCAAATTTTTTGGACAATATGTATAATCACAATCGCACAGTATAACAGTAAAGAAATGTAGCACATCATCTGATTTGACCATTATAATAAATACGAGAAACGTGGTATCATCTGAATCGCCGCACAATAACAAGTTCAAAACATGAATGTAGTCTAATTAGATTAGTTTAGGTGGATATAATGTCACTTTGAGAGATCATTACAAACGTAGAAGCCTTTTGTTTTCCCATTCTTGTGGCCCAAGGCCACAATAATTTCTCAGCTTTCGAACATAGGTCTATGCTCCCTCCATTTAATTTTGGGTATTTGACCACGAAGTATAAGCATAGAAACTTTTCGGGTATTTCAATTTAATGGAAAATTTTGAGGGAAGTGGCTTACGGAACATTTTGGATCAAACTCCTTTAGTTTTAAATTGCACAAATGTTTTTGAAGCACACAACTTTCTTTTAAAATGTCCAATATAAAATTGTCATGAGCCCATCATTGTACTTTATTATATTTTTAATTAATGGGCTTCTTTTGTTGTGGATATGGCCCTCCACTACCCAAGCAAACCCACAAGAACAATAAGAGCACACAAAACAGAACATAAGAAATTAAAGCACAGAAAGAACACAGAAATTGTTAACCCAGTTCGTCAATATGTTTGACTACGTCTGGGGGCACTACCAAGCCAGGATCTTGCACTATAATATGTTAAATCTGAGTTACAATGAGTATGGGGGCGGAACATTGTTTATATATAGCAAAACAAGAGTAAGACCTAAACCTAAACATAAGAGAAATCCTGAAAATCTGCACTTTCTCGGCATTCCAAGCGCCGCTTGTAGGGGACCAGGCGCCCGCTTACATGCCAATTCCAAGAACCAGACCTTCTGTCCAAACCGGGCGCCCGCCTGGTCAATACCAGGCGCCGCCTGGAATCCTGCTCCAGATTTTCTTCTCTTTGTTTCTTTGAGGGATCTCTACTCCAACAATCTCCCACCTAGAGATCAACCGCATATACAAACCCCGTATCCGTCTTCAACTCATCCTTGGTGTCTTCCTAGTGCTCACCTCGATCATGGTAGTGCCTTCCTCCTCTCTTATTCTCCAAGCCCAATTGAAGCTATGCATAGCTTCAACTTTTCAAGGTTTACCACCTTGGTCAACATGTCAGCCGGGTTCTCTGATCCCAAAATCTTCTCCAGCCTTAAGATCTTCCTCTCCAAGAGATGTCTGATGTAGTGAAACCTCATCTCAATGTGCTTCGTCCTAGAATGAAACGCCGGATTCCTTGCCAAATGTATTGCACTCTGACTGTCACTGTAGAGAGCATTACCACTTCGCGTCTTCCCCAAGTTCACCCAAGAGGTTCTGCAACCATACCATCTCTTTGCTTGCCTCTGTCACTGCCACATATTCTACTTCCGCAGTCGACTGAGCCACGATCTTCTACAATTTAGAAGCCCAGGAGATAGCCGTACCACCCAATGTGAAAACATAACTCGTGGTACTCCTCCTCTTATCAAGATCACTTGATGCCAAATCCGCATCTACATAACCCGCTAACACGACCTCCTTGCTTGAGAAACATAGAGCCTTACCAGCAGTACCCTTTAAGTAGCGCAGGAAATTTAACCGCTTCCCAATATTGCTTCCCAGGATTGCCCATGTACCGGCTGACTACTCCCACCGCATGTGCAATATCCGGCCTTGTACACACCATTGCATACATTAGACTCCCCACTGCCGAAGCATATGGAGTCCTCTCCATCTTGTCACGCTCTTCTTTGCCCTTAGGTGAGTCATTCTCGGATAGTTTGAAGTGCATACCCAATGGTGTCCCTGTTGGCTTCGCCTCTTCCATGCAAAACCTTGCCAAGGACTTTCTCAACGTATTCTGCTTGTGAAAGAACCAACTTACCCGACTCCCTATCCCGGTCAATCCGCATGCCCAAGATTTTTCTGGCCTCCCAAAATCCTTCATCTCGAACCGTTCTGACAACTGAGCCTTAATCTGTTTACCTCTCTAACGCTAGAGCCCGCTATTAGCATGTCATCCACATATAACAGCAAGATTATGTACCCATTGTCCGTGTTCTTGAAGTAGCAACAATGATCCGCCTCACATCTGACAAAGTTAATGTCTGTAGACACCCCGCCTTGGACCGCTCACCCCGATTGCACATTTGATCTTGTGTTTCTCCCCATTTTAAGTGTTTCTCGTTAGTTTCTGTCACTTCCGTTAAGCTCCTGACTGACTTCGTTAAGTCCAAGGACTAAACTGAATAACAGTCCATTCTGTCAAAATCGCCTTCTCTGAGTCGCGCGCCTCCGACAGGAGGATCCAGACGCGCGCGCCTCCCGCCCCCAAAGCAGGAAGCGCGCGCCTCTGGGCGTCGGTTACAGATTTCTGGCCAGGATTCTCTCCCTTGTTCAATTTACAGGATTTTGCCCGGGAAAGATTTCTTGGTGACTGAGTTTTGGCACCAAAAACATCTCTCTTTCACCTATAAAAACCCCCCCTTTACCTCCATTTTCAAGAACCTTGGCTCTCAATCTCACATTTCAATAAGAAACCAAATTTCCTACTTTCAAAGCATTTTCCAAAGGATTTCTCCAAGTAATTCAACAAGAAGTGCTTGAAGTTTCTTGAAGTCTATGTAAAGCTATTTCTTTCCCCTTCTCAACTTCATCTCTTTTCTCTTTCTTTTTGTTTTATCAAAGTGCAATCACCCAAATCATTTTGGGACATGACTCTAATGATCACCTCATCTCATTGAGGTCGGTTAAGGAGTTATCTCCTACATTCCAAACTCTATTTTAAAACCCTTTTTTATGATTTAAAGAAGAAGAAGAAGAACGTTTATCATTCATGTAGATTTTGATCAAGCAAGACCAACTTTAGTTGGGCGAGATGGGTGTTTCGGTACTTCCCATCTCGTAACCTAACCCCCGAACCTCAAAACAAAGAATCTATGTTTTCTTAATCAAACTTAGGCTATTATCAATAGGTTTTTCTTATGTTCCTCAAAACATAGGTGGCGACTCTAAAAACAAGTTAGACATCCTAGGATAACTCGCGCGCTCTAGCCAAAGCCGTGGTTCCCCCGGGGTATCTACAGTGGCGACTCCGCTGGGGACGTTTGAGGGTAAACTTGCATTCTGATCAAAATCTATATCTTTTCTGGGCATTCTGACTCCTGATGGGGGAGGCGCGCGCTTCTGGGCTCTTCAGCCTAAGGCGCGCGCATCCCGCATCAAGGACCAGAATCGCCCGCTTCTTCATGTTCTTCATCTTCTTCTTCTGCTATTCTCCACTAATCATTTCTGCAGGGGTTACAATATGCACATAGGACCAGGGCAATCCCCTGAGTCCAAAATCTGACAATCTGACAGGTGTGACTAGAAGCGCGCGCCTCCCAATAGCATCGCTCCATGCGCGCGCGTCTCGTATCAACACTCAGAGGCGCACGCTTCTGGGTTGGTTCCCAGAACAGAAACAGGTCTCAAAACAGAGCAGTATGATGGGGGTGTGGGCACAGTTGCCTGCATCAGTGGTTATTCTGAACTTCGGACTGTTTTAGTTTTATGTTCTATTTTATCGGTCACACGGGTGATTCGAAAGTTGTAATTATGTGCTTATTTGTTTTTTATTTCTTTTGAAAAAAAAATATAAAAAATATTTTGTCACCTGTTAGACCTCACACTACATGCACATATTCCTATCAACTGCTCACTATCGAGTCGCACAAGTCCAACCCCAAACCCGTCGAGGCCCGTCCTAGAAAGTTTCAAGCTCCACTTGACCTTGGCTCTTTCGAAGCGGTAAACCTCAGCCCGTGGCGTAGTTCATGACTACATGCCGGGGGTGACCTTTGAGACTCATATTCAAGCCGAGCACAAGTCACACAATTCTAGTTAGGGTCTAACACTCCGTGACTCAAGTCGGTTTCCATGTACCGAGATTTCCCTAAACTAATGTCTTCAAATCATACATGCCAACTTGTTGAAACGGACGCAATAAAAAATCCGTCCCCAAAAGTGGTTATTTTGGACGAAAATAAAAATATGTCCCCGCATGTATGCTTTACTACATTAATTTAGTTTAATCCCGATACATGTAGGATTCACAAACGCGATGGAATCCGATGAGTATATGGGACCGCGAGATGGTCTATATACTAGTGTGACGATTCCATTATTTTCTTAGAAACCCCAAAAGGGATCCATTCCCTCCGACTTATATAAAAAAAAGAGTCTTTTCTTATGTGGTTCGAGTCGTGTGCCCAAATGTGTGTTCTAAGCCTTTTCGTGGACCGCAAGTGTTACTCAAGACTGACAAGGGCCTCTTCTGCAATCTAGGTTCAATTGGTACTTACAGAGTCTACCGGATTCGGCAAATCGGTTAGTCCGTGAAGAGATCACTCCAACAGCTCCTACATCAACAATGGCTGGCGGCTCCAACACCAACAATACCATGACTCTCGAGCAACTCGCAACCATGGTCCAACTCCTCAAAGAGCAAGTCTCCACCCTTAATAAGGAGGCACAAAGCAAAGACGACAATTGGCAATCCCACCTCGACAGCCAAAGGGAGGCCCACGAGGCCGAAATGGAGCTAATGAAAGAAAAGCTCACTAATCTTGCCAAGGGAAGAGCAAAAATGACGATGACGAATCCGAATGGACCGAAGGTTTGTTCAAAAGTCCTTATGTCAACACCCGCACCAAGAAAGTGGGAGAGCCAAGTTCCGAGAACAATGAGCCTAAAATGGTGGATTCTATCATGGCCTACATCGACCAAAAATTCAATAGGCTCAACATGGGGAAAGGCTCCGACACAAGCCTTTATCAATCATCCATTCTCATGAGTACTATGGCCGCTCTTCCTGATAAGTTCAAGATGCCCGACATAAGCAAATTCAAGGGAAACTCTTGTCCTATGGCTCACATTGAGACTTATATTTGGGCAATGGTTCCGAAGAAGGTCTCCCCCAAGGTGATGGCTCAATGCTTTCCTCTCACTCTCGAGGGGGCGGCAAAAGATTGTATGCTACTCTCCCGCTCACTGTCTGTCTTGATTGGGACTCCGCCATGCTTGCCTTCAAGAACCAATACCAAGGCAACACCACTCACCGGCCCACAAGGAAAGAGCAAGAGAACACTGCTCAACGAGACCACGAGTCCTTCATCGACTTCACAAGGAGATGGAATGATAAACTCTCCGAGATTGTGGAAAGGCCAAATACCAAGGAGCAAATGGACATCTTTCTCAAATGTCTCAAAATTGATCTCCGCACCCACCTAAGTGGGGCTTGCTATGCGGATTTCTCCCAAATGTATGAGGCGAGGGTCCGAATGGATGAGTTGCTCAAGGAAGTCAAGAAAAGTGCTCCTAGCTACCGCTACAAGGCCGCTTCCAACTCCACAAAAGAGGCCTCGGTCAACGTCGTCACTATCGACAAGGGGAATTACAAAAAGGTTCCTCCACCCCAAGGGAGAAGTCTCGAAATGACGTGTCTACACGCCTCTCCAAGACATGACTCAAACCGAAGCTTTCGAAGTCCTCAAAGCAAAGGGTCAAGTCACACCCGTACAAGGGTACCAACCCAAGACGGTCAACCCCAATCATGCTCACCACAAATATTGTGGCTACCACCAATATAGTGGCCACACCACCGAGGAATGCTTCGTTCTCCGCAATGTCATTCAAGATCTCATAGACAAGAAAGAATTTGTAGTGACTAATGGCGAACATGTCAATGTAATAGAGATAGGAGAACTCGAGGGGACCACCCATTCAATCCCAATTGTGCAATAGGGGCCCCAATGTTATGAATAAACTTGACAATTCTTGTTATGTTGTAACTTACGATGAGGTAATGAGGGAAGTACTAGAGAATAGGAAAAAGAAGCAAGATGGGAACGTCAACATGCTAACTCGATCCGGTCGAGTCATAGCAAGCAACCCTTCCACTTCCGCACCAAGCTCCTCTTCTCAAAGGCCGCAAGCTCCGACACTCCCGAAGATCCTCTACTAGTCCAACTCAAGAAAACTCAAGACAACATCTCTATTTGGGACCTCATTGCATCCTCAAAGAAACACCGAGATCTTGTCATCCGCAATCTCGATGATACATCAATTTCTCCCGATACTACTCCCGAGGACCTCACGGCAATGATCGGTCACATTCATTTTGGCAACGTCATCACCTTTGACGATATGGACCTTCCACCATTTGGTTCCGACCACAACGAGGCTATTTACCTCAAGGTACGAGCAAGGGGGAGGCCCATCTCAAGAGTCTTAGTGGACGGTGGTTCCGCACTCAACCTCATGCCTGGCAGAATCATGGGCATACTGGGGCTTAAGGATTCCGATTTGAAGCCTTCTACTCAAGTAATCCGAGGTTATGACAGCACCGCCCGTACAGTCATGGGCATGATCGAAATAGACATTGAGTTTGGGAGCATGGTCATGTCCGTTCCATTCCAAGTGCTTGACATCCCGGCCTCGTTCAACTTGCTTTTGGGTCGACCATGGATTCACAGTTCTAATGCCGTCCCGTCAACTCTCCATCAATGTGTCAAGATCCGAAATGGTGATGAAATAGTGACCGTCATGGCCGAAAACGTCACTATCCACAGAAAGGTGAGCCCGTCCACCAAGTTCAGCATGGTTTACCAGACTCTCTCTCCGCCGTCTCAATCAACGCCATTGACAAAGAAGGGGAAACGGATCATGGACCCCCAGCAATCACAAAGTCCTCCGCATGATGAGGAATATGGACTACTTCCCTGGTTTAGGCCTAGGGAAATATCAACAAGGAATCCTACATCCTGTGCAAGTCCCATTTGTCAAGAACACATTCGGTTTGGGGTACGAGCCTTCCAGAGAGACTTGAAACAAGAGCAAGCGATCAAGAATGAAAAGGCCCGAGCTCGTAAAGAAGGCCGTCGTTATGAGGTCCCTAATCTAAGGCCTTACCACAAGACGTTGAATGGCTATTTTGTCCGCCAATGGGAAGACGTTCCATGCATGATCTTTCCCAAACCATGGGTTAACAATAAGGGTGTCAAAAAGCCCGGTCTCGAAATCTTCTCCGATTGTGAGATCCAGAAATCCGAAAGGAACAACTCCCATGTC
>JAOWBW010002005.1:0-93246 GCA_026119855.1 Campanula takesimana
TGGCCAGCGGCCAACCTTGCGCCGGATGATCTGGACCATCAGATCTTCCCCAAGTTTACTATATAAACCAATCCTAGGCTATTGGTTTAAGGATCCGATTTTGAGAGCTCTAAGTACGAATTTTGGAGTTCTTAAACACTATTTTTTCTCTCTAATTAGCATTAAAACACTCAAGAAGATCCAAGGTTTATTTCTTGCCAACATAGGTAAGTTTTCTAACTTTTTCTTCGTGTTCTTGCATTATTTTAATGTAATCTTTTATATTCATGTTCGTACATGTTTTATTCATAGTTTCTTCATATTCTTTGCATGCTCATTCATATGTTCATAATATGTTCTTCGCATGTTCTTCGTGTTCATAGATTAAAACCTTATTTATGATATATTTAGGTTGTGATATTCATAATTACATGTTATTTCATAGCCGATGATGATCGAGGGTTCATCAACCCGAGGATGATCTAGGAACTACTTCTAAACCCTAACTTTAGGTAATTCCCCCTCATTATGCATGATCCCGATCCTTCTGCCTATTTAATTCTCTGCGAACTACGCTGACCTGAGCTTCTCACATTGAGAGGAACGTAGGCAATCTTCGGATCCGGTCTCAAACACTAACACACTACTACACATTCATCATGATAGAAAGACCGATCAATTCGGGCAATAGGAGTGATAACGTCCAATATTCTTCTATTGTTGTAATTTGACCCCCGAACCCACTAAAAATGCTTTTTTCAATGTTTTGGCTTTAATTAAAACGGCGTGGCTGCTCTCATAATTTTAATGTCGTTATGATATTCCCTTTGTAATAAAAATAATCACAAGATACGTCCCATGCGTCGCTTCATCGAAAGGGGTATTCACACCTAGCACGTTTAATAAACTTGTAATTGTTATCATTTATTTCATATCAATAAAGAGATGTTTTGATTATTATTGTTGTTCATGTTTACTTATAATAATCCCCGTCCCTAGTACTTGTTAAGCACTAGTATAAAGGCTAAATGATCATGGGATGATCATGTTAGATTTATGGGTACTTGTTTGGAACAGGTCTGGACATGACCCCGCTGTATGAGATTTATGTCATGGTCTATATCGTACATATATCTCATATTAGTTATGTCATTTGAATCCTTAGACATGAAGTTATTATAGTCTTCCATTTGATGAACATTGTGTTGACATATTCAAATGGTACCTTAACACGTAGTTATAAAGGTATGATTGGCATAATCGGATTCCCGTTGGGAAGATAATAAGCTAAATGGATTTGTCCCTCCACGGAGAGATGTCAAGCTTGGGCCCCTCGAAGAATGATGTTGATGAAATGTTCGGGCCGAACTCAAATGGATTGATTAGATCAATAGAATCTGAATTATCAACATATTCGGGATCGAGAAAGCATTGAACAAAACAAGTTGACTGTTTGACCATGACTTGTGTTCAATGACATCGTGGACAAAAGGATTGTGACATATTCTAAAGGATGCGAACTTGTATCTAGTTATACTATTTGGGTAGGTATGACGGTTTGCTAGAACCTAATCATATCTTATGGGATCATGTTTGAGCCCATTGCCAATTAGTATAATCCTAGGGGTCACACACAATAGAAACGAATCTTAAATAAGAGGACTATATTGGATTTAGGGTCGAAGGACCTCAAGGGAATTTCTGGAATTATTCTGGGCCTCCTGGTCAACCAAGCGGTCGCTTGGATTAAACCAGGCGGGCGCCTGAATAAGCCGAAAGGCCTGACCTTCTGCCCAAATGAGCGGGCGCTCGGGGGTACCAGGCGGCGCCCGGTATGCCGACTGGAAATTTCCTAATTCTTATGAAAGGTTTTTGGTACAAGATTTCCTATTTGGAATAGGTCTTCATTGTGTATAAAAACCCCAATTCGGCCACCATATTGACTAGTGCTTTTGTGAGTCTCAAAGAGTTTGAGAGAGATTTTATTTTGTTCTAAGATATCATTGATTGAGAACAAAATAATTCACAAATAAATTCCATATAGTTCTTTATTATATTGTGAAAGTGTGTTTCATAATATTGGTCTAGCAACCAAGATCAAGAAGCTCCTTTGATATTCGTTCGAAGTGTGGATACCGCTAGAGGGTGAAAATCATCATCTTCAAAGTTCGTGTTCAAACTTTGTGATCGTGATCAAGTCTTCAAATCTCCACCAAAGACCAAGAGAAAATTTGATAGTCATCAAGGGTTAGTTTTTCTTATATTCATTATGTTGTATTTGATTTGATCATATGAACGGATCTATGGCTTTGGGTTTCTTAAAATTTTAATTGCTATATTCCGCTGCGCATGTTACTTGGAAACCCAACAGTGGTATCAGAGCCCCGTTCATGTTGATTAATTCCATATAGAGATGGGCCCATGAGCCCACCACCCGAATCTCTGTCAGACGGGTCCACTCCTGAAGGAAGAAGGAACAGCGAAAATTTCATCAGCATGACTGCTAGAAAACGGATGACTCAACACAGAGATTTCAATGGCAGAACAATGTACACGCAAGTGTGTGAACATGAAAATGGGCGCCCCAACATGTTTCTTACAACAAATCAGCAGCAACGAATAACATACAAGGAATGATCAAAAAAAGCTGCTGCAGCAATATTTTGGGTAAGAAAACGGAACTTCATGAAATCCGAAATCGACAAGAAAGGTGAGGCATTCTTACCAAACCCTAAGTCACGAAGTGAGAATGTGGGTATGAGGCCGGAGGTAGCAAGCTTGGGTCCATAGCTTCACCCCAATTTCGGGCTCCTCGCCCTGTGGCATCTCGAACGGAGGTGATTGTTGACGATCCGACATCGTTTATTGACGGAATTGATCCTAGAGCAGCAAGAAGTGTTTTGAGTGATTTCTCTAAGAGAATTTGGTTGGAATTTGGAGGGTTCTTCAAATTTTTGAAAACTCACCGAAAACAGTGAACCGCCTGTTTAAATATGCTGAACTTATGCGCCAGGCGCGCGCCCCCCGACATACTCATCCGAGGCGCGCGCATCCCATAACGAGGCCCGGACGCGCGCTCTTTCCCATCATCAAGCAGGTTCATAAGCAGTCTCCCATGCAAGAAACCATGCACCGTATCAAGGTTTCCCCACGGATTCCAACTCCCTAAGTTCTGTCACGGGTGACATACCCCCCTCAAGGGTCAATCTCAACATTTCATCCCCAGCAGGAATATTTTTCTGGTCGCGGTCAACTGTGCTCGTACCCCACGATTCAAAAAAGTCAAGTGTGACTCCGAGTGGCACTAGACTTCAAAGCAATACCTCATCAATGAATTTCACTAACGGATTCGTCCTCAAAGGTTCACTAACGGCCTCATTCAAGGGTTCACTAACGGCCTCCTCAAAGGTTCACTAACGGCCTCTTCAAAGGTTCACCAAAGGCCTCTACAAGGGTTCACTAACGGCCCTCATCAACGAATTTCACTAACGATTCGTCCTCAAAGTTCACTAACGGCCTCCTCAAAGTTCACTAACGGCTCTTCAAAGGTTCACAACGGCCTCTACAAGGTTCACTAACGGCCTCATCAACGAATTTCACTAACCGATTCGTCCTCAAAGTTTCACCAACGGCCTCTCCAAAGGTTCACCAACGCCTCATTCAGGGTTCACTAACGGCCTCCACAAAGGTTCACTAACGCCTCCTCAAAGGTTCACTAACGGCCTCTTCAAAGTTCACCAACGGCCTCTACAAGGGTTCACTAATGGCCTCATCAACGATTTCACTAACAGGATTCGTCCTCAAAGGTTCACCAACGGCCTCTTCCAAAGGTTCACCAACGGCCTCATTCAATGGCCCACTAAGGCCTCCTCAAAGGTTCACTAACGGCCTCCTCAAAGGTTCACTAACGCCCTTCAGAGGTTCACCAACGGCCTCTACAAGGGTTCACTAACGGCCTCATCAACGAATTTCACTACGGATTCGTCCTCAAAGGTTCACCAACGGCCTCTCCAAAGGTTCACTAACGGCCTCATTCAAAAGGTTCACTACGGCCTGATTCAACATAGTCAGCCGGCAGGTTCACCTAACGAATCATGCCACCCCCTCTATCAACAAAAGCCGCTCACACAGGGAGCGCACCACTATCCCTCGGCGGGTGATGTCCTCAAGGCGGGTGTTTTTAACTTTCATCGACGCGCTTTGCTTTGGGCAATCCACGTCGCCGAGGGGCTCTGTAGACACCCCGCCTTGGACCCGCTCCACCCTGATTGCACATTTGATGTTGTGTTTCTCCCCATTTTAAGTGTTTCTCGTTATTTCTGTCACTTCCGTTAAGTCCTGACTGACTTCGTTAAGTCCAGGGACTAAACTGAATGACAGGGCTGACTTTCTAGTCCATTCTGTCAAAATTGCCTTCTCTGATCTCGCGCGCTCCGACAAGAGGAGCCAGACGCGCACGGGCCTCCCGACCCCAAAGCAGGAAGCGCGCGCCTCTGGGCGTCAGTTACAGATTTCTGGCCAGGATTCTCTCCCTTGCTCAATTTACAGAGTTTGCCCGGAAGGATTTCTGGTGACTGATTTTTGGGCACCAAAAACATCTCTCTTTCTCACCTATAAAAACCTCCTTTACTCCATTTTCAAAGGACGAAAACTTGAGACAAAAATTTACACAAAAACATTGACCAAAAATACCGAAAGACCTTGACTTTACCAATTTCCTACTTTCAAAGCATTTTCCAAAGGATTTCTCCAAGTAATTCAACAGAAGTGTTTGAAGTCTCTTGAAGTCTAGGTAAAGCTATTTCTTTCCCTTTCTCAACTTCATCTCTTTTCTCTTTCTTTTTGTATAATCAAAGTGCAATCACCCAAATCTTTTGGGACATGACATAATGATCACCTCATCTCATTGAGTCGGTTAAAGAGTATCTCCTACATTCCGAAGCTCTATTTTAACCCCTTTTTTTATGATTTAAGAAGAAGAAGAAGAGCGTTTATCATTCATGTAGATTTTGATCAAGCAAGACCACTTTAGTTGGGCGAGATGGGTGTTTCGGTACTTCCCATCTCGTAATCTACCCCCGAACCTCAAAACAAGGAATCTCTGTTTTCGTAATCAAGTTAGGCTATTATCAATAGGTTTTTCTTATGTTCCTCAAAACATAGGTGGCGACTCTAAACAATCTAAAACAAGTTGGTATCCTTTAGTTTCCTTAGGATAGCCCACAAAAATTACTGTAATAACCGGAATTTTAATTTAATTATTATTTTAATTTTCGGTTTTATTAATTTAATTAAATGATAATTAGAGTTACAAAGTAATTGAAAGAAGTGGGCCCAAGGAATTTGCATTGGCCCAAAATTAGTATTAGTAAACCCAACCCAATTAGGAATCAACCCAGGTATAAATTAATGAGTTAGTCAACTTGGGGATTCATTATTATCATAAACTCCAAAAAAAAAAAAAAAAAAAAAAAAAAAAGAAAACAAAACCTAGTCTAACCCTAGCCGCCGCCGCCGGTCAATAGGAGGAGGAGAAGAAATTTTCCGGCCATTGTTTCGAAGATACAATCCATCATTCTCAAGTAATACTAAATCCTACTCTCCAAAATTTGTTTCGTTGAATTTGGATTAGTAAATCATAAGTATGCATGATTAATAATATAAATTTTAGGGTTTTTACATGCTAGTAATTTATGATAAAATTCTAAAGGTTAATGAAGTTGATCTAAATACTATGAAAATTATAGTAGTTTGATACTAGTTATTTTTAAGATTGATTTTATAATCTTGAATTGAATTGATTTATATTATGCAATGCTTGGGAATTGACTATATAAATCATGAGGTTGAATTGGGTTTATCAAAAGAAGAAAAAATTATGGATTTCCCTTGAATATGTTTCGCCGAATGGCCTAGATCAATTGAAAAATTGCTTTGTTGATTTTAATGAATTGTGTTTATTGATTATGAATAAAGATTGATGTTTGGGAACTTAGAAAAATTGTAAGAATTAGAAAAGTTGATCAAAAATCGATGAACCATAATGAGTATGATTCGGCTTTGGTTATATCAAGTGGGTGTTGATTCTTGATTGAAAAGGTTAGAATTGAGGACGGAAAGTTAGTGTTTTCGTTAAGTTTCTAATGGAAAGAAAGCAAAATCGTTAGAAGAATTATTAACAAGTTAGAAAAGTAACTTGAGGAAATAGAATAAAACCCTTGGAGACCTTCAAAATTAAAAGTTAACGAGAAAGAAAAAGATTAGAAAATTTCAGTTAGTTTCCTAACAGAAAAGGACTAAACTGAAAAGATTAAAGTTATAAGGAATAAAAGGAAACCTTTGAAGTTAGAAGGGCCCTAAGTGATTGAAAAGAGAAACTTAGGGACCTTATGAACAAAAACCAAAGTCCAAGGACCTTTCTGTAATTAAAGGAAAGTTGAAGGACTAATCTGCAATTAATCCAAAGTGGAAGGACTAAATTGCAATTGAATTAAAATTGAAGGACTAATTTACAATTAATCAAAGTTGAAGGACTAAATTGTAATTAAAGGAAAGTTGAAGGACTAATTTGCAATTAATCCAAAGTTGAAGGACCAATTTGCAATTAACCCAAAGTTGAGGGCCAAATTGTAATTAACCCAAAGTTAGAGGACTTAATTGCAATTACATAAAGTTAAAGGACTGACTAGTAAATTAAAGTCAGAAACTTAAACGTAAAGAAAGAAGTAACGAAGTAAAGAAGTTAACTGCATCTCTCAGTTAACTAAGAAGAAATAGTTAACAATGTAGAGAGTACTAAAGTAAATTACTTCGTGCCTTGTAGATTTGCACAGAGGGGAGATTGCGAGGAAAAAGCAATTCAGGTAAGGGATTACGTTCCTTACAAGTATTTGAACTCCTGTTTATTGGAATTCGGTATTTCTTTCTAAAGACAGCTATCAGTATGGCATGATAGTATTTGAATGAACTCTGCGTTATTAAACGTTCCTTGAAATAATCTATACTTAGTGATGTCCCCATCGATCTACTAAGTATCGAAGTTTGAAACTTGTATCACATACTTGTACCATGGTATGTTCTAATTTTAACTTGTAAGTTACTAATTACTTGTTAAGGCATCCAATGTCCAGTTAGAAAAGACATTGACGGACAGTCCAGTTAGAAAAGACTCGTCCTTAAAACTAGGGATTGCATGAGTGATCACATGCCTTCTCTCAGAAATTGTCTGATTACAAGGATGATTCTAGACCCCTAGCATATGTGTGTGGATACCATATATGTTTCGACCCACACTATTGGCTGAAGAAGCTAGGTGTACAAATTGTACCTTTGGCATTGAGGTTATAATGTACGTTACCAAGGAATTGACGGAAACTTGAATGAATCCCTTTGGATTGTAGTGCCATATCCTTTGAAAGTGAAATCTTAAAAGTAATAAGACTGTATTGTTCTGCAGCCTTGAATCCAAAAGTAACTGAACCTATCTTTGAAAAGTTATTCTAAGTATTCGTTCTGGTCGTCTCTCCTTAGTAACCGAGAAGGCCACGTATGAACTTACTGAGATTCGTTCGCTCATCCCCCTCTCTATAAATTTTGTTTTCAGGATTTAAGTAGAAGGACAAGACAAGGAAAGTAGCCGTGGGAAGACGGTGGATTGAAGATTCTTAATTTAGTAGTTTTAAGTACGCTTATTTATTTGATGTAAGTTAAGTACTTGAAGGTTAAGGTTGTTGCCTACCAAGACATGTTTAAGTTACGCTTCCGCTATTGTTTTTGAATTTATGGTTATTAAGGGGCTGTTGTGAACCCTAAATTGAAGTATTTATTATTGTTATTTATTGATATTAAATGCCATTAAATGCTCAAGATACATTAAGAAAATTCGGGGGTGTTACAGTTGGTATCAGAGCATGGTTTTAGGTCTTATGGGAGAAAACTGAAGTTAGGACTAATGGGAGAACTTAGTACTTAACTTGAATAAGATCTTACTTGAGGAAGTTCAAGTGATAAAGTCTAACTCTAGGAATGATACTAAGAGTGTGCATAAAGTATGAAATACTTGGAGAAATAGAAACCTCTTCATTGTATTTCTATTTACATTCTATTAATATGTTATAATGGAATCTTGGGCTATGTACTAATTAAGTTACTATTGGTGTGTGTGGATCATGCCGAGGAGACCCATGAAGTCGGTAAGGGTACAGTGCTACCCTAAGGAAGAAATAGAAGCCAAAGAGGAGATTATTAAGCAGCTAACTAAGGAACTTCGCTCAGCTAAAAGAGAGCTTAGGAAGGAGACTCGAGGAGTCGGCAGTCTACAGAATGTCATCAAAGAACGCGATGAGAACATAGCGTATTTAGAAGGAAAGTTAGCAGTACAGCTGAAGAAGGTCAAAGCCTAGAAAGCCATGTGGTTAGAGCTAACCGCGAATGGAATCGAATCAGTGTACAACTGGTGGATGAGATAGAACAAAATAATGAACTGAAAAGAAGATAGATGAGCAAGCAGCCTATGAGGAAGAGCTTAGGACTTCGGGCTATCAGATTTGGGCTGAGAAGTTAGAATTGCAAGAAAAATATGACCAACTTGCAGCAGAACATGCACACTGTGGGAAGTGATGCAATTAATGACAGATAGTTATAAGAATAGAATCTTTTATTTTGTTATTAGTGGGAAATGCAGTTAGAATTTTTCCTTATGTTAATTGAATTTTGGGTGTATTTGAGATGTTTAAATCTCACACACTCAGTTGAATAAAGTTAATTATTTAATTTAAATACCCAAAATTTTGAATTTACCATTGTTATGTAGACAAAAGTTAACTTGTCGAGAAAAGACAAGAGAAAGTGTCGGAGTGATTTGAAATAATCTCCGTGACCATGGTACGAAGTAAGACGACCATTGGAATAAGTTAAAGCTAGTTAAGTAATAAAAACTAGTGAAACAAAGAAATAATAAGCAACCAAGTAAAACGGTTTGTAAATTATGAAGTATGTATAAACTCCTGAACCGGAGAAGAAAGGTTAAAGTAAACTAACCAAATCTGAATAACGGTCTAGTACAAAAGACCTACGAACACGATTCAAAACTAACAAGTACCCGTTAGTAAAAGAATAAGTTAAGTATACCATGAATACTGCACGCACTGTATCATGATGAATGTTGATAGAACACGAACCTGTTCTAAAGTAAAAGTAAATCTGCAGATGAATACCAAAGTGGAAACAACGGAAACGGCAATGGTAACGGCAAGTGAAATTAGTTTTGGTCTAGTGAAATGATCGAAACAAGAATAAAGTGACCTATTGAAACGGTCAGTAAGAAAGAATAAATTGACCTATTGAAACGGTCAAGAGAAAGTATTTGGCTTAGTGAAACGGCCAAGTAAAGTTAATGTTGATCCATTGAAGCGATCGGAACAAGAATAAAATAACCTATTGAAACGGTTAAGGGTAATAGGCTTAGTGAAACGGCAAGTGTGAATGAGAGTAGTCTAGTGAATCGACCTATGATTAATAAGTAAATTCTAGCGAAATAACTTCCCTAAGGAGAATTGGTCTATTGGAACGACCAGAGATCTAGTAGACCGATCTTTTGTCAAAATTACGTCTTTTGGGGACGGCCTATTTATGTAAAAGTACTAGGCATAGTACAATGCTTGGGTTGGTGAGTAATAGGGTTAAATGTGCGAATTAACCTGGAACAAGTAAGAATGGTTTATTGAAACGACCAAAGAAAGTGATTATGGTCTATTGAAATGACCTATGAAAATAGAAATGGTCTAATGAAGCGACCCATACGTCTAGTAAAGTTGACTAATGAAGATAGTAATGGTCTGTTGAAACGACCAGTGGTTTAGTGAATGACTTATAAATTGAATGCTAGTCTGTAGAGACGAGCGATAGTATGAGAGTGCGCGGAAACGTCTCGTATTCATGATAACTAATGATAGTATCATATTATCCGAAGTGTTCAAAACACCAGAGTGGCTGAGTTATGATGCTAACTCAAGGAAGTATGACGGTGAACGACTATAGTACTAGATTCACCGAATTGCTAGAATTTACCCTAACACTCTTCGATGACGAAGCGCAAAAGGCTCGCGAATTTGAAGATGGATTGAGCAACTGAATCCGATATAGAATCATTCCATTAATACCACTAACCTAGGGTTAAGTGTTGGATAGGACAAGGATAGTGGAGAAGGAATCTGATAGTTATCGCAGTAAGCGAAAAGAGAAGAAGAGTCAACTAAGAAAGTGTCGACTGAAACTAAAGGAAGGCTACTGACGATCGCGAAAAGGAAGGTAGTACAAGTAAGTACCAGAATAAAGGCTACGGCAATAGAAATGAGGGTAATAAGAACGACGTCAAAGGGCAAGGTTCTGATAAGAAGTGCCAAATGATTGCTTGGCTAAGAATATGTATTAAATTCCTGAGGCGTTAGGGAACTCTTTAGTTATGGGTATTCAAACTAGAGAATCGATCCCTATTACGTCTATATCTAGGAGTGTCCTTTGAAAGTAGACGAGGAAAACTTGAGGTTGATCTCATTAGTTTAGGACATCGAAGAATTGATGTAATCTTGGGAATGAACTATAGTTGACTGAATACCATGCCCATGTGGATTGTTTTAAAGAAAGAAGTCCACTTTAGATTACTACCTAGAGAAGAGTGATGTTCTCAGAAACGAAACCTAGAACCCGATCGAACCTTATATCGGTAATGAAGGCTCGTAAGCTTTTAAAGAAAGGATGTGAAGGATTCTTGGCGTACATTGGTGATACGAGCAAGAAGGAAGTAACCGTAGAATAACTTTCTGTGATTAGATATTTCAAGGACATGTTTCCTGAGGATTTACCGAGAATACCTCCATAAAGAGAAGTAAAATTTTCTATCGATTTGGTACCTGAGACTTCACCAATATCGAAGGCGCCGTATAGAATGGCTCCGTCAGAATTGAAGAATAAAAGGAGCAACTGTAAGAGTTGTTGGATAAGAGCTTGATTAGAACAAGTATATCACCATGGGGTGCACCAGTATTATTTGTGAAGAAGAAAGATGCGTCGATGAGGTTATGTATCGACTATCGTGAATTGAACCGTGTGACGGTAAGGAACCAATACCCGTTGCCCAGAATAGATGAATTGTTTGACCAACTTCGTGGAGCGTGTTATTCCTTGAAGATAGACTTGAGGTCTAGTTATCATCAACTAAGAGTGAAGAAGGATGATATAGCTAAGACAGCCTTTAGAACAAGGTATAGTCATTATGAAATTGTAGTGATGCCGTGTGGGTTGACTAACGCACCGGCAGCGTTTATGGAACTTAAGAATAGGATATTTCAGAAGTTCTGGATAAGTGTGTGATTGTATTCATTGATGATATCTTGGGGTATTCGAGGACCAAGGAAGAACATGAAGAGCATTAAGGTTAGTACGGCAGATTTTAGAGAGCAGAAGTTATATGTTAAATTCAAGAAGTGAGAATTCTGGTTGGAGGAAGTAGCATTCTTAAGACATGTGGTGTCAAAGGATGGGATTGTCGTGGATCCAACAAAGATAGAAGCTATTGTGGATTGGGAAAGACCAACTTCAGTAAGTGAGATCAGAAGTCCTTAGGTTTGGCTGGCTACTATAGGAGATTCGTAGAAGGTTTCTCGAAGTTGTCAGTGCCATTGACGGGGGTTAACTCAGAAAGGAGCAAAGTTTGGTTGGTCAGAAGAATGTGAAAGGAGTTTTGAGGAATTGAAGCGACGATTGGTGTCCGCACCAGTTCTTGCTTTACCGTCTGGATCGGATAGATTTGCAATATATAGCGATGCCTCGCTTAAAGGGCTAGGCTGAGTGTTGATGCAAAATGATAAGGTTATATCTTATGCATCTAGGCATTTGAAAGTATATGAGGAGAATTACCAGACCCATGATTTGGAATTAGCGGCAGTAGTAATTGCCTTGAAAATTTGGACATTATTTGTATGGCGTGAAATGCCAGATTTTTACAGATCACAAGAGCCTTAAGTACATTTTCACTCAGAAGGAGTTGAACATGAGACAACGGAGATGGTTGGAGCTTCGTAAGGATTACGACTGTGAAATATTGTACCATCCTGGGAAAGCTAACAAGGTGGCAGATGCCTTAAGTAGAAAGAATCACGGAATGTTGGCGACGTTGATCTCTAAGGGGGTAGTATGTGGAATGATGTCAAGGAGGTGAACTTAGTGTGAAGGTAAATGGATATTTGGCTAGATTGACGTTACAGCCTGCACTGTTGGGCAGGATTAAAGAGACATAAGAGGTAAACGAGTGAGAGAAGCCCTAATCGGAAAGGATTATCCAGACACTGGAAGACATGCTGAGGGCTACTTCGTTAGATTGGCCAAATGCATGGGACGAACATTTACCGTTAGTGGAATTCGCATACAACAATAACTTTCATGCCAGTATTGGGATGGCACCATATGAAGCGTTGTATGGGAGGAAGTGTAGATCACCGGGCGTGTTGGGATGAAGTCGGTGAGAGGAAGTTAAGTGGACCGGAACTCGTACAAGTCACGGCGGATAAAGTACAACAGATCCGGAAGTGGCTGCAGACTGCACAGAGTAGGCAGAAATCTTACGCAGACAATAGAAGGCAGAACTGGAATTTCAGCAAGGGGATCGAGTATTCTTAAAGATATCGCCTACAAAGGGAGTTATGCGTTTTGGGATTAAGGGAAAGTTAAGTCCACGATATGTAGGACCGTTCGAAATTCTTGATAAGATCGGGGAAGTGGCTTATCGATTGGCGTTACCGCCGGTATTAGCTGGAGTGCATAATGTGTTCCATGTCTCCATGCTAAGGAAGTATATTCACGATCCGAGTCATGTGATAGAATACAAGCAGTTAAGAGTTCGGGCGGATTTGACGTACGATGAACGACCAATCAAGATCGTCGACAGAAAAGACGAGGTCATAAGAAAACGTACGGTTCCCTATGTAAAAGTGCAATGGAACAATCACTCAGAAAGAGAAGCGACATGGGAACAAGAAAGTGAAATGCGCGAATTGTACCCGGACATCTTCTCGGAGTAAGAATTGTCAAAGTTTGAGGACAAACTTCTTTTAAGGGGGTAAGAATGTAATAACCGGAATTTTAATTTAATTATTTATTTTAATTTTCGGTTTTATTAATTTAATTAAATGATAATTAGAGTTACAAAGTAATTGAAAGAAGTGGGCCCAAGGAATTTGCATTGGCCCAAAATTAGTATTAGTAAACCCAACCAAATTAGGAATCAACCCAAGGTATAAATTAATGAGTTAGTCAACTTGGGGATTCATTATTATCATAAACTCAAAAAAAAAAAAAAAAAAAAAAAAAAAAGAAAACAAAACCCTAGTCTAACCCTAGCCGCCGGCCGATCAATAGGAGGGAGGAGAAGAAATTTTCCGTCCATTGTTTCGAAGATACAATCCGATCATTCTCAAGGTAATACTAAATCCTACTCTCCAAAATTTGTTTCGTTGAATTTGGATTAGTAAATCATAAGTTATGCATGAATTAAGAATATAAATTTTAGGGTTTTTACATGCTAGTAATTTATGATAAAATTCTAAAGGTTAATGAAGTTGATCTAAATACTATGAAAAATTATAGTAGTTTGATACTAGTTATTTTTAGATTGATTTTATAATCTTGAATTGAATTGATTTATATTATGCAATGCTTGGGAATTGACTATATAAATCATTGAGGTTGAATTGGGTTTATCAAAAGAAGAAAAAATTATGGATTTCCCTTGAATATGTTTCGGCCGAATGGCCTAGATCAATTGAAAAATTGCTTTGTTGATTTTAATGAATTGTGTTATTGATTATGAATAAAGATTGATGTTTGGGAACTTAGAAAAATTGTAAGAATTAGAAAAGTTGATCAAAAATCGATGAACCATATGAGTATGATTCGGCTTTGGTTATATCAAGTGGGTGTTGATTCTTGATTGAAAAGGTTAAGAATTGAGACGGAAAGTTAGTGTTTTCGTTAAGTTTCTAATGGAAAGAAAGCAAAATCGTTAGAAGAATTATTAACAATTAGAAAAGTAACTTGAGGAAATAGAATAAACCCTTGGAAGACCTTCAAAATAAAAAGTTAACGAGAAAGAAAAGATTAGAAATTTCAGTTAGTTTCCTAACAGAAAAGGACTAAACTGAAAAGAATTAAAGTTATAAGGAATAAAGGAAACCTTTGAAGTTAGAAGGGACTAAGTGATTGAAAAGAGAAACTTAGGGGACCTTATGAACAAAAACCAAAGTCCAAGGACCTTTCTGTAATTAAAGGAAAGTTGAAGGACTAATCTGCAATTAATCCAAAGTGGAAGGACTAAATTGCAATTGAATTAAAATTGAAGGACTAATTTACAATTAATCCAAAGTTGAAGGACTAAATTGTAATTAAAGGAAAGTTGAAGGACTAATTTGCAATTAATCCAAAGTTGAAGGACCAATTTGCAATTAACCCAAAGTTGAGGGACCAAATTGTAATTAACCCAAAGTTAGAGGACTTAATTGCAATTACATAAAGTTAAAGGACTGACTAGTAAATTAAAGTCAGAAACTTAAACGTAAAGAAAGAAGTAACGAAGTAAAGAAGTTAAACTGCATCTCTCAGTTAACTAAGAAGAAATAGTTAACAATGTAGAGAGTACTAAAGTAAATTACTCCGTGCCTTGTAGATTTGCACAGAGGGGAGATTGCGAGGAAAAAGCAATTCAGGTAAGGGATTACGTTCCTTACAAGTATTTGAACTCCTGTTTATTGGAATTCGGTATTTCTTTCTAAAGACAGCTATCAGTATGGCATGATAGTATTTGAATGAACTCTGCGTTATTAAACGTTCCTTGAAATAATCTATACTTAGTGATGTCCCCATCGATCTACTAAGTATCGAAGTTTGAAACTTGTATCACATACTTGTACCATGGTATGTTCTAATTTTAACTTGTAAGTTAACTAATTACTTGTTAAGGCATCCAATGTCCAGTTAGAAAAGACATTGACGGACAGTCCAGTTAGAAAAGACTCGTCCTTAAACTAGGGATTGCATGAGTGATCACATGCCTTCTCTCAGGAATTGTCTGATTACAAGGATGATTCTAGACCCCGAGCATATGTGTGTGGATACCATATATGTTTCGACCCACACTATTGGCTGAAGAAGCTAGGTGTACAAATTGTACCTTTGGCATTGAGGTTATAATGTACGTTACCAAGGAATTGACGGAAACTTGAATGAATCCCTTTGGATTGTAGTGCCATAATCCTTTGAAAGTGAAATCTTAAAAGTAATAAGACTGTATTGTTCTGCAGCCTTGAATCCAAAAGTAACTGAACCTATCTTTGAAAAGTTATTCTAAGTATTCGTTCTGGTCGTCTCTCCTTAGTAACCGGAGAGGCCACGTATGAACTTACTGAGCATTCGTTCGCTCATCCCTTCTCTATAAATTTTGTTTTCAGGATTTAAGTAGAAGGACAAGACAAGGAAAGTAGCCGTGGGAAGACGGTGGATTGAAGATTCTTAATTTAGTAGTTTTAAGTACGCTTATTTATTTGATGTAAGTTGAAGTACATTGAAGGTTAAGGTTGTTGCCTACCAAGACATGTTTAAGTTACGCTTCCGCTATTGTTTTGAATTTATGGTTAATTAAGGGGCTGTTGTGAACCCTAAATTGAAGTATTTATTATTGTTATTTATTGATATTAAATGCCATTAAATGCTCAAGATACATTAAGAAAATTCGGGGTGTTACAGTTACATTTATCAGATTTGTGTGCGAGTTTGTCAGAGATCATCCTCTTTACATATGCCTCACAACCCCAAATCTTCATAAAAGAAAGATTAGGCTTCTTTCCTTTCCACACCTCATATGGAGTCTTTGGAACAAATTTTGTTGGAACATTATTTAGTGTAAGAGCAGCAGTTTCTAGTGCATGTCCCCAAAAGGATAAAGGAAGATCAACTTGACTCATCATGGAGCGGACCATATCCAATAAGGTCTTATTTCTCTGCTCAGACACACCATTCCATTGTGGTGTTCCAGGTGGAGTTAATTGTGAAACAATTCCACAATCTTTAAGATGATTGTCAAATTCTTGGCTTAAATATTCTCCACCACAATCAGATCGAAGTGATTTAATAGTTTTGCCAAGTTGATTCTGTACTTCATTTTGAAATATTCTAAATATCTCAAAAGATTCACTTTTATGCTTCATTAAGTAGACATAGCCATATCTACTAAAATCATCAGTAAAAGTTATTAAGTATTGATATCCTCCCCTAGCACTGCTGCTCATTGGTCCACAAACATCAGTATGTATGAGTCCCAATAAGTCACTAGCCCTTTCACTACTCTTAGTAAAGGGTGCCTTAGTCATCTTTCCAAGTAAACAAGACTCACAAGTTTCAAATGATTCAAAATCATGTGAATCTAAAAGTCCGTCCCCATGGAGTTTTGAGATACGCTTCTCATTAATATGACCAAGACGGCAATGCCACAAATAAGTATGATTTACATCATTAGGTTTGGATTTCTTATTTATATTATAAATATTCTCATTATATCCATTTTCAACATCAAGAACATAAAGGCCATTAAATGAACATGCAGTACAATAAAGCATATCATTTAAATAAATAGAAAACTTCTTATTTTTAATAAGAATTGTTCAAAAACAAGAATTAATCCGCTAGGTAAAATGACATCATATGTTCCTACGGCTAATGCAACAACTCTTGCTCCATTCCCCACGCGTAGGTCCACTTCGCCATCTTTGAGTAGCCTCCTATTCCTTAGTGCCTGCACATTCAAACAAATGTGAGATCCACATCCGGTATCTAATACCCAGGAACTAGAAGTAGAAAGTAGAATATCTATAACATAGATACCTGAAGTAGACGCAGTCCCACTGCTCTTCTTCTTCTTTAACTCTTCCTTGTAAACCTTGCAATTTCTTTTCCAATGACCAATCTCATTGCAATGGAAACAGATTGCATCATTTTGGAAAGCAGGTTTAGCCACATTAGCGTTGGCAACAGTTGCCTCGCTAATCTTGGGTTTGACAACTTTTGCCTTACCCTTTTTGCCTTTTGAGCCCTTTCCTTCTTTAGATACAATGAGTACAGGAGCGGCCTCTTTACCGATTTTTTTTTCCTGCCTGCTTAAGCATCCCATGCAATTCAGACAATGTCTTATCCATCCCATGCATATTAAAGTTCCTGACGAACTGGTTATAGCTTTTGGGAAATGAATTAAGAATAAAATCGGTAGCCAACTCAACATCAATTGGATGGCCTAGCCTCTCTAGTTTCTCAAAGTAAGCCTTCATATTTAAAACATGAGGGCTCACAGACTGTCCTTTGCTCATCTTGCATGAGACCAGTGCAGCTATAGTGTCGAACCTCTCTTCCCTTGCTTGTTCTTGAAACATATCTTTCAACGAAGCAGCAAGGTCAAATGCCTCCAAGTGCTCAAGAGTCTTCTGAAGCTCTGAACACATGGCCGCAAGCATAAGACAACCTACCTCATGAGAATCATTTACATGTTTCTTGTAGGCGTTTCTCTCATCCTTGGGTGCATTAGAAACAGGTTCTTCTTCAGGAACGGGCTCTTCAAGAATATAGAGCTTGTCCTCATGCTTTAGAACAATTCTAAGGCTACGGATCCAATCCGTGTAGTTAGCTCCATTTTCTTGAAGCTTTTCCTTCTCAAGGATAGATCGTAGTGATAAGTTTGTATTTTGTGCCATTATCTACAATTATGCAAACATATAATTAAATATAAGTACCAACTTAATTAAAGATATTAAAATATTAGTATTTCACAAATACTCCCACTAAATTATATAACATTCATATACATTCAATGTATAATATAATTTAAATGGGCTAAGATCCATATATCATTTAATTTTACGTCCGCGAGGGCAAGATGCATAAAATTAAATTATGTAGGTAGATAACTCCTTATCAATCATATCATATATGACTCTTAGATCTTTTATGAGATTATATCAAGACATCTTATGTCATGCATGTTTTACATCTCATCTGTGCCTTAGGCCCAAAACTCTTTTGATAGCCTAATTAAGTCAACCCACTTTAAACGCATAGGAACCACTCTTTCACTCATCTTGTTCATACATGAATAAAATCAATGCACCTCGAGAGGGTTAGAGCGCGCATGAAATTACCCATGTAATCCCAAGTGTCTTAATCATGGGTTGGCACGAAACTTAAATTTTAAGAAGGTTCACACACAAAAAGTTAATCAATTAACCGAATTAATTTTATGTGACATTAGTTGCGCTAGTTAGGGATTAAAGTCTGAAACCTTTGAGATTACTCCAATCTTAAACTCCTTTAAGATTCTAATCTCTAGGTCTGCACTTCTGAACTTACATCTATTTCAGGAAACACGGTTTCAAAGACCAGCCATCTGAAATGGATCAAATCAGTATAGTCCAAACCTTCTGCAGAGCATCTTGAAATTGAGAGTACAAACCGTACGGTCGAAACTAAGCCAAAAGGCATCCACATTCCCGTACTAGGATCAAGAAACCAAGCAACTTCTCTATACGGTCGAAACTAAGCCAAAAGGCATCCACATTCCCGTATAGATTGGCCACTTGTCTCAAGATCTTTCAATGTCTCTTAATCTCACAGATTACAGCAGTTCTAAACTCTTTAGAACTCTGATTTCTGCAGTTACTTTGAATTCTTCGCAGAAAACTGTTTCAGGAAACACGGTTTTGAAAACCAGCCGTCTGAAACCAGTTTCTGTTTTTCAGGTTCGAATTCTGCAAACAATTTGCAGAACAATCTGAACATGATAAGTCAGAATGAATTCTGGGAGTGGACCAAAACCATCCGTACGGATGTGTTTGGAGGCTCCCAAACCAGCCGTACGGATTCTTAGGTAGAATCCCAGAAACATGAAATTTCAGAAATTCGATCAATCTTAATATCGTGTTTATACATAATCAGATTACAGAAACATGAAATTGCAGATTATGAATTTTAACCCATCTAATTCATATATTCAATAACCAATTTATTCCACATACAAATTAGATCAAGATCATCAATAAAATAATCCGATTACAACATGATAATCTAAGTATGCAATCATACATATTAATCTAATCAATATTACAATCACATCAACTAGCATGCATATTTTATATCTCATATAAAATCCATCACATAAATTCATCTATCTCATGATCATACCAATTAAATAATCGCATTAAATAATTATATCATGATAATGTTAGAATTATTGATCATCAACGGGGCTCTGATACCACTGTTGGGTTTCGTGCAATCATGCGCAGCGGAAGATAGACATGAATAAAACCCAATAGCCTAGATCCGCTATGAACAATAATTCATAATAACAAGATGAAGGAAACTAACCCTTGTAGATCGTTATGTAAAACTTGGATTAAGCGTTAAGACAAACGCCCTCTACCGGTGATCCACACAACGAACAGATTTCAAGAACGCCTTCTTGAACTTGACTGCTAGGTCTTCGGATTGATCAACGATGTTGAAGAACGATTCTTCAAAGCTCCTAATTATTATTGTGACTTGATAATTGAGATTAATCAATCACAATAACCCAAGAATATAATGTGTGATTTCTTTCTCTAAGAAAGACTTTGGAATTGATCAAATCAACTACTTAAGGAACAATTCCCGTCAGTTTGTATTTATATTCAAGGGGTTTCAGAAACCCTTTAGGAATTAGGTTTTCTTGTTCAACAAGAGTTTTCCTAAAAACTGATTCTGCCGGCAAAACCATCCGTACGGATGTTTCTGGAAGCATCCAGATTCAGCCGTACGGATCCTTTAGGCAGGATCCGTTTTACTTCGTTTTTCGCTCCTTTGAATTATCCGTTCTGCGTGTGTGACCCAATAGGATTATACAAAGTTGGCAACGAATCCGAACCAGTCAAACCTCGTAAGTCATAAGAGGACTCTAGCAAGCCATTATGACTACCCAATTAGTATAACTTTGAATTCCAAAGTTTCCTAAAATAGAACATAACACAATCTCTTTATTACACGATGTCTATTGAACGTAAGCCATGGTCAATGGTCAACTTACATTTGTTCAATGCTTTCTCGATCCCGAATGTATTGATAAAACAAATCTTATTTGAGCACGGCCATGCATTTCATCAATACCATTCATCGAGTGGCCAAAGCTTGACATCTCTCTTGACGAGGAACAAATCCCATCTTTGCTTATTACTCTTCCCTACATGATTTCGATTATGCCAATCATATTCTTTATAGCTATCCGGTTAGGGATAACGTTTGAATATGTCAAACGTAATGTTCATCATGTGGAAGACTGTAATAACCTCAGGTCTAAAGATTCCAGTGATATAACTATATGAGACTTAATTATGACATTGTGACCATGACATAAATCTCATAGGGGTCAGTCCAGTATTTGTTCTCCAACAAATACCCATAAGTCTAATTGTATCCCATACACCATAATCATCATATGATTATCTATTAAACTTATACTAATAATTAATCATAATTATCAGGGACGGGGATTATTATAATAAACATGCAAAAGACATAATAATCAAACGTTCAATATCTTTATAAATAATAACATTTGTTTTACAAACAACATGCCTAGGGCATAACACCAACACAAGCATCTATCAACAATCTCTGCAAGGGCAAAGAATCTTCTTCTATAATGAGCTTTGAGATGATTATCTCCACTGAGTCTAGGACCGGCTCCCCTCATAAGGGTCCATGCCTTATCCAAGGACTTATCATCAGTGAGACTTGTCACACCTTCATTTCCAAGAAGAGGAAAAGAAAATAAATAGAGGAAGGGGTGATGGAGATAGAGACGCCAGCGACTGTAGAATTGATGGAGACGAAGGTAGACGGATCATTTGGAGCAGAGATAACTGAGGCATTGGAGAAGAACTCTTGAACTTGACCCAAAAAGATAAACTCAACACCAGTTGGTGTGATGAAGGAGTCTAGCAGAGAGCCAATCAGAAGATTCTTCAAGAAATCACCGTCTAGAGCGTCGTCGAAGAAGGTGGAGTCAACATAGCCTCCATAGATATCCTTTTTGTTGCTCGTCATTTTCTGTAAAAATCACTTATGAAATCTCTCTAGTTATAAATCAAATAGTTCAAGATAAATTTGAAATGCATGTGTAAAATCATCAAGTGATTACCTGAAAATAGAGTTATTTCAGTTGAAAGCAGGTAGGAAAAGATGATGATGAACACAAGCAACAATGAGAGTTCAGGAGAGTGAAGAGCGAAAAGAATAATAAGAGTTTAAGTGATGCTTATATACGCTATGTAAGAGAGAGAGAGAATAGGAAGAGTTTGCATGGGAGAAGGAGAAATAATGATGAGTTTAACTGAAGCGAATAACTCAGAGAACGTGCGCACACAATGTATTAAATGCACGAACCGAACGGTTTAAAAGGCTGGTTAAACTTAGGAGAGAACGGTAATAATAAAATTAAAGGTTACCTTTCTGATTTATCACAAGGATTTGGGATAAATTTTTGACACGATTTGGGTAAGGCGGTGCACACACGTGTCAGAGAAGAGGTGTGACCGATTGTACCTTTGATTTGACTAAGCTTACATCATGTGTCAGAGAATCCTTATCCGTTTGGATGAGATCTACCTATGAATTTGAATTTTGAATTTTGACAAATCGGCAAGACATGATTCGGCAAGTTGTTGATCAGCAAGATATTTATCGGCACAATGTTTGTCGGTAAGATAGTTGACGCACTGCTGACTTAATTGGCAGACTAACACAAGTCGCAAAGTCAGCACAATTTTAACCATAATAATCAATCATACCTAGTTCACCTCTGAGGAATTCAAATCTTTTCTGATCTAAGGGCTTTGTCAGTATGTCTGCTCTTTGGAAATCGGTATAAACCTTTAGCAGCACAACATTTCCCTTTTCAACATGTTCCTTCAGAAAGTGATACTTGATGTCTATGTGCCTGGTTTTGGAATGCATGACTGGGTTGTTGGAAACTGAGATGGCAGATTGATTGTCACAATAGATGGGACAAATTTGAGATGGAACTTTATAGTCAACCAGCTGCTGCTTCATCCAAAGGATCTATGAACAGCAACTACCGGTAACTATGTACTCAGCTTCAGTAGTAGAAGTGGAAATTGATGCTTGCTTTTTACAGGACCAAGACACCAACCGATCACCAAGAAATTGGCATGTTCCACTTGTACTTTTTCTGGTAACCCTACAAGCTGCAAAGTCAGCATCTGAATAACCTATTAGATTAAAAGATGAATCTCTAGCATACCATAATCTAAGGTTAGCAGTGCCACATAAATATTTAATAATACGTTTTACAGCCTGCAGATGGGATTCCCTATGGTCAGCTTGAAACCTGGCACATACACAAACAGCAAACATGATATCTGGCCTACTGGCAGTTAGATAGAGAAGTGAGCCAATCATACCTCTCTAGAGTGTCATATCTACCTTCTTACCGGACTCATCCTTATCTAAATAAATGTTAGTGCTCATAGGTGTGCTTTGAGAATGAGCATTGTCGAAGCCAAACTTCTTGATTAATTCTTTTGCGTACTTGGCTTGACTGATGAATATTCCCTCATTTGTTTCCTTGACTTGAAGTCCAAGAAAATATGTTACTTTACCCATCATGCTCATCTCGAACTTTCTCTGCATTAGTTTCTCAAATCTCTTGCAAAGTGATTCGTTAGTAGAGCCAAAAATAATATCATCGACATATATTTGAACAAACAATGAATGACCCTTATGCTTGGAAACAAATAAAGTAGTATCGATTTTACCTCGAGTGAAACCTAAGCCATCACTAAGTAAGAACTTAGAAAGGGTTTCATACCATGCCCTTGGAGCTTGCTTTAGGCCATAGAGAGATTTTTCAATCGGTAGACATGATTAGGCTTCTTAGAGTCCTCAAAACCAGGTGGTTGTTCAACATAAACAAATTCTTGGAGTTCTCCATTCAAGAAGTCACTTTTCACGTCCATTTAATATAGCTTGAATTCTTTGAAGGTAGCATAGGTTAAGAAAAGTCTTATAGCTTCCAATCTTGCAACCGGAGCAAATGTCTTGTCGTAGTCAATCCCTTCTTCTTGTCGGTAGCCTTTAGCAAATAACCTTGCTTTGTTTCTAATAATATTCCCAGATTCATCCATCTTGTTTCTATAGACCCACTTAGTACCAATAACTTGTTGAAAAGTTGGTCTTGGTACCAGCTCCCACACATTGCATCTTTCAAACTGATTCAGTTCCTCTTGCATGGCTTCAACCCAACCAGGATCGGCAAGAGCTTCTTCAGTCTTCTTTGGTTTTATGTTGGAGACTATAGCAGATGAGAAGAGGCTTTCATCAAATTCTTTGCTTAGGTTCCTTGTTAGTCTGGGACCAAAGACATCACCAATCATATTTTCTAATGGATGATCACGAACTGGGCTAACTTCTCTCGGCACATCTTGTATTACTGACTCTTGTTGAAGTGATACTAGAGGAGGATCAAGGTTAGCAGATGGTTGAGAGGAAGAGTTAGAGTTTTGAGTGAGAGGTGGATGAAGATTTGGAGGATTAGGTCTTATAATAAAAAATAGGTTGAGGGCTGGATCTGTCTTTAGGATGATCAGCAGAGTTTGCATCGGTAAATGGATTATGAAAGTTATCGGTATGATCATGCTCTGCCGATGATGGAAAATATTGAGTATCTACTGGTTCTTCTACTGAAATGACTGGATCAGCAGCTGGTACTTGACCTGTAGGGTTATAATTACTAGATTCACCTGTCTCATGAGCACTAGAAGCATCAGTACTATTTGGAGCCTTGTCAGACTCTAACAAATCAAATTCATCAAAGGTTACATGAACAGATTCAACACTTTTCAAAAGTTTCTTATTAAAAACTCGAAAGGCCTTACTATGTTTAGCGTATCCAACAAAGATTCCTTCATCAGCTTTCTCATCAAATTTACCTCTGTGCTCCTTACCGTTGTAGAGCACGTAACATTTGCAGCCAAAAATCTTAAAGAATCCAATATTGGGAATTCTGCCTCTCCAGAGTTCATAAGGGGTCTTGTTATGGAATTTTTTGATGAGAGATTTGTTCTGAGTGAAGCAGGCGGTATTGATGGCTTCAGCCCAAAAGTATTTCGGCAGCCTAGCTTCAGCAATCATGGTCTTACCAGCTTCAATGAGAGTTCTGTTCTTTCTCTCAACGACACCATTTTGTTGTGGTGTGTCGGCAGCTGGGAAGTTTTGGTCTATGCCATGATCATCACAATACTGAGCAATACCATTGTTCTTGAATTCAGTGCCGTTGTCTGACCTCTTACTGATGATATCGCTTTCTTTCTGGGTTTCTAGTAGTCTGAATAACTTGGTAGCAACGGCATATGTGTCATCTTTGTGACTGAAAGTTTCCACCCAAGTATATCTAGAGAAATAATCTACTACAACCAAGGTATATCTACTTCCCCCAATACTTACTGTAGTTGTGGGCCAAATAGATCCATATATTGCATTTGGAGGCACTTAGATGTTGACATGCAGGGTTTGCTTTGGAAGGATGATTTATGTTATTTTCCAAGTTGACAAGCCTTGCATTTCTTTCCTTGATCAGCAGACACTTGAGGTAAACCGGTAACCAGATTTGAACCGTCAAGCTTGGATAGATATTTGAAGGTTAAGTGACTGAGTCTCTTGTGCCATAGCCATGAGTTCTCACTGATGTTCTTAGCTACAAAACAAACATTGGCAACACCAGTAATAGCACTTAAGTCTACTGCATAAATGTTACCTTTTCTTTGGCAGTGAGAAGGGTTTCATTGGAAGCAATGTCTTTCACAAAGCAACTGGAAGTAGTAAATACACATTGCATCCCTTTATCACAGAATTGTGATATAGATAGAAGGTTGTGTTTGAAGCCATCTACTAGAGAGACCTTCTGTACAGTAACTGCACCTCTCTTGATGGTACCAATACCGATGATTTTTCCTTTGGCATTATCACCGAAAAATACTGGGGGACCTGATGCTTCTGAGATATCGGCAAGTAGATCTGCAAATCCTGTCATGTGTCTTGATAAGCCACTATCTAGAATCCACAATTGCTTGCACCAGTTGAGGCCATGAAGCATTCCTAAAATAAAATGGTATGCTTATGGTCTCCCTTATTCTTGGGTCCGAGGGTTAGTTCCTTTTTGGCAACCACATCTGGCCACCACTTGAGGATGTAACCTCAGTAGGTCCAAATAGGTGCTTCAAGATGCATTCATGAGCCGTGTGACCATAATCAGAACAATCAGAACATCTCACTTGATTGATAGCCTGTAGAGTCGGTAGAACATTATTTTGTTTAGTCAGTGCATCGGCAGAACTAGAGGATTGAACAGGCACAAACTTAGTAAGTTTAAAGGTGCTAGTGTTACCTTTCTTTCTATTTTGTTTACCTTTGGCAGTTACCTTGTTAGGCACTTGTCCATTGGCAACATAAGTAGTTAGATCGGTAGCATTTGCTAAGCTGATATATTTACCAAGAATACCGTTATCGGCAGATTCAGTATCAGCAACCTTATCTTGACTTTGTTTGTGCTTATCTTTCCTAGGGTTCTGGTTCTTAGGATACTTCATCGCCACAGCACTGTATATTGTAGGCTTAGCATTCACATGCACTGAGTTAACAGAATTAAATTCAACTTTCTCATCCTTTTTCTCAGTCGCACAAGTTTCAGTAGAGCTACTGTTGCTGGTAACAAAACCTAACCCAGATTGGTACTTAGATGACATTTGGGTCTGAAGGATTGTTTCAACAGCAGCTCTAGATTTTGCGTAAGAATTAAACTTCATGGTTAGATGATTGTTTCTTTTCACAAGATCTCCGATCTGAGCTCTCAATACTGCTACTTGGCTTTCGAGATCCAGGTTTTCTTTCCTTAGAAGAACATACTCAAGCTCATGTCCTTTGAGAACCTTAAGTTCAGACACAAGCAAGTCATTTTCTGCAGAAATTCTATTGAAATCAGCAGCCATCACTTTATGAACGCTACTCAGCTTCTCATGATCAATAAAAAGTTCATCCATTGTCTCTACCATTTCAGCTTTAGATATTTTAGGAAAAGGATCAGCTGAAATTTTGGTGGCAGAGGGAATAGGTTTGGGAGAGAAGTCAGGTAGAGAAGAGATGGGTTTAGATAAGAGTTTGGTAATGCTTGGATGTTCAGTGAATGAGAATTTTCGAGGTCATCGGTAGGGGTTTAGGTTTAATGGCAGTGAATTTTATAGAGTTACACTGACCATAGAGTGAGGTTCCCACTTGGTGAACTCTGTATCCATTTGGGTTCTCTGGTTTGACACTAATCTCTTTGAAGTAAGGTTGAGGTCTTCTAGTAGCTTCTTCTCTGACTGGAGTTCTTGGAGGAGATGGATCTCGGTAGGCTAGAGTCGGCAATGATGATAAATCGGCATCTTCCAGGTCTAGAGAAACAAAGCTTACATCAGCATCTTCATCTTCATCGGTATCTTCGTCTGAGTCAGTTTCACACCAAACCGGCAAGGCCTTTTCTGTGCTTTCATCGGCAACAAAGCTTCGAGACTTAGGATGTCTCTTGTTGAATGACTTCCTCACATACTCATATTTTGGTTGAGGACATTTGGAAGCAAAGTGACCAGGTTTTCTGCAGTTGAAGCAGACAAGATCACCTTTGTTGTTCTTTCCATCGGTAGCGCTCGTTGAGGTTTGTGATAACTTGCTGGTTTTTGAAATGCTGGTGTGAATGGTTTTGGTTGCTGGTAGCTTCCTTTCTGCATCCTTTTGAAGTCTTTAAACCTTTTGTAGTTCCTAGCGAAGGCGGCAAATTCGTCTTCTTCCATAGGTTGCTCTGAGGTTGTTTCTGGGGTTTTGGAACAACAGGGTGTTGGATGGGGATCTACAGGAGGAAATTTGTTTGAAGGGAAGGATATCTGTGACTGAGCTGATATAGACAAATTTTTCAAATTTTTATCGAGAACGTTAAGTTTTTGCAGTTCTCTCTCATACAGAAATAGACTAGACACAAGATTCTGAATAAAAGTCTTATTCAAGTCTCTCACTTCTCTAACAGCGGTGACCTTGGTATGATACTCATTTCCCAAAGAACTTAGAAAACGAATATTCAGGTCTTTCATAATATAAACCTTACCTAATGAAGCACATAAATTACTTACCTCGTAGAATCTGTCGTAGGCACTCCTTAGTGATTCACCATCTAGTTTCTTAAAGGATTCAAACTCAGCAATACAATCGTAGAGTCTGTTGTCCTTCACCTACTCATCACCTTCAAAGTATGCAAGGAGCTTATTCCAGCATTCTTGAGCCGTGGAGCACAAGTCAATGAGTTTATATTGCTTGTCGTCCAAACCACAAGAGATAATATGTCATGCTTTTCCATCTAGGGCAGCTGAAAGTTTGCCGTCCTCAGTCCATTCCTCTCTTGGTTTCTCAACCAAAGTTTCTTCAATCTGAACATGGGTTTCTTGTTCAATGTCACGATCAGCATGTTGTGTCAGCGGAGTGGAGGGAATAGGTCTATAGGTGGTTGAGACTTTTAAAGGAATTATTGGACCACCATCTATGACCTTCATCAACCGATCATCGATTGAGTTCATATACTTTATCATACGAAATTTCCAGACACCAAACTCGTTGACATTTAATAACGGGATGGTAGTGATGTTGAATGACTGCATGATTTTTCCTGCCAAGGTATCGGCAAACAAGCTGCAAAGCTTGGAAATTTCTTTCAAAATTCCAAGCTCTGATACAAATTGTTAGGCCCAATTGGTAGGAAAATAGGCTAGAGGGGGGGTGAATAGCCTTGTTAAAACTTTTTCAAGGAAACACTTTAGAAGCAAAGTCACTTATCAGTTTGCAAACTATTATCAGTAAGCGCAGTGGATGTTGCGACCCCGACCCCGCGGGCCCGGAGTACGCGAGCTGGACGTCGACTTACAACCATAAACTCTAAAATACTGAAAATAAAAATTCCATTTTATACCCAAAAGACTTTAACACAAGGTTTGGAAAATCCAAGTTTAACAACATCATAAAACAACTAGTGTAAGCTCCACAAGCTCACACCCAAAATACAAAATATTACAAATCTTAATGACGTCATTGTTGGTACAACTATCCCCAAGAAGGTTACACATTTATATAATGCAAACCGAGCAATAATAATCTGCCCAAATATCTCAAACCTCTCGACGTCCTCCTCGAACCGCAAATCCTAATCCTTTCCTCCTGGGGGGGGGTTAAGGAAAACAACATTGAAAAGAAATGGGGTGAGATAAAATCTCAGTAAGTTACTAATGCAACTACATGACATGCTATTATGCAACAGGCAATAATAATAACTTCTAACAATAGAGAATCTCGTATAGCACGTAGCACACAACAGATAACAAATAGCAGCGGAAATAAACAATTCACATGGATACTGAGCCAAGGTTTCCCATCTGATAGAACCAAATAAAGGTCGCTGCGCAGCTTCAACAATCAACCCAATCAACATCTTCACAATCGCATAAAAGCTGAAGAGAAAACCCCCGGTACCGGAACCAATAACCAATAATAGAAAGGGAATATGACACAAAGTCATAACCCAAACCAAACAGCTAGAATGCTCACAAAGGAGCTAGCTCATCTCACATCCAAGGCCAATCTGGAGGAGGGTAATAATTGGGCAAAACAATGGTCAAGAATTATAATGGACTCAGCTCATTGCCACCATAATCTTTCGCATCGCCCGAAACACACGAATACCAGCTGGATTTCCAAATAAAGGCTAAGTAATAAAATACTAGCACAATAAACAACTAATGATTCCAAAGTAGGGAACCATTCCAAATAAATCACCACAAAGGTAAACCAATCCAACAATACATCAAAAGATGTTCCAACAATTCCAAGCCATAATCAAATTGGTTCCACACTAAATTGTTCACAAAGGAACTAAATTCAAACATTTAAATAATCCATAATGGTCATTTAAGTCTACTAAAGTAGTACCCAAAATCTAGGCTAAGATTGCACCCCAGTCTTATACCAACAAAAGGGAAGTTCTTGGACACAACGGACCGATCACAAGCGTTTTGTGTTATAGAACACTTACTTGAAAACTCAACACCATCTAAACCCAAAACCCAACTAAACAAGCCCACTCATCTCGTAGTACTCAAGAAGGGCTTTAAAACGATAGTTTACACGCCTAAAACGGAGTCCGAACGAAGAAGATATGGCCTTCGAAAGATTGGACAATAAATGAATAGATTTCACAACAGGGAGGAGGGTGCGCGCGCCTCCTATGGGAGGGTGCGTGCACCTCCAAAGATCAGATGGTAGATATTTTGAAACATATGAGGGTGCGCGCGCCTCCAAGAAAAGGGTGCGTGCGCCTCCGGAGATCAGAAGGAAATTGCACTAAAAGGTAAATGAGGGTGCGCACGCTTCATATAAAAGGGTGCGTGCGCCTCCCTTCGACAGAGGGAAAATCAAGATTGGAGAAGGAGAGGGTGCGCGCGCCTCCTATGGGAGGGTGTGCGCGCTTCCAAGGAAAATCGGCAAACTCAGATCTTCTTCCTGGGTTCTTCAATCAGAAATTAACACAAAAACACCATTTCCATACCCAAACTCAAATGCCCCAAGAATAACACTTCTAGATAGCAATACCAAGGTACCCTAGCAACTTATAAACCTAAAATGGCTCATGAAACCACATCTAGAACACCCAATCCAAGAGGTGAATCAAACACCCAAATTACACAAAAAAATGGATAATTTGCAAATAAGTTTCAAATCAAACAAAGAGGACATATATATCAATTAGAGCACCAAGGGAGTTAAAGATGAACATTTTTAACATAAATGGGGGGAAAGTAACTTACTTGAAATTTCTCAAAGATGACGGAATTCAAATATTTTTGGTTCTTCGCGATCCTATCGACGATCTAAACACATTTCATAAAATGAGAAATGAGAAATAATGAGGGGAAGATAGCTAGAATGAAGAGAGAAGGGAGAGAGAATTTTCTTACCTTCTTCAACCAAGGAGAGAGAAAGAAAACTGGGAAATGGTGAGGGGAAACGTGAGGGAGGGAGGGATGAGGTGAGGGAGTTGATGATTATTTTCAAATGTTACACTTAGGCCCCCTCCTCCACTAACTACACAATACTCTTATACTCCCACCAATAACTAAGACCCATTAATACTATACAAGCACAATGATCAATTAAATGCTAGGCACAAAATATTGTGCAACACAAAATGCACACATAATTATTTAAATAAATAAATAATTTAAATAAATAAATAGGTAATAAATAAATAATTAATTATTTATTACTACGAAAGTAGAGGCGGGTTTTCGGGTCTTTACAATCTACCCTCCTTAAAAAGAATTCGCCCGCGAATTCACTTATCAAAAATCATAACACCTCGCCATATCGAGGCTACAAAATATCAATTCCCATATAGCACTCGCAGCCCCAGTCAAGTACCTATTAGATAATTCAGACATAGTCCCCAAGACTCAATTAACCCAACATATACTAAGCACATACATATCTTAAGTATACTCGTACTAAACATTCTAAAGTCAACTTCTTCTTTTATCCTGAATTTCAGGTTCCCACGACTATCACTTGATCACCGATCCTGAAACATAACTGATTTGAATTCTGATTAACAATACGTCCTCAATCAATCCTTAAATCGTCAATATCCATAAGTTTTATCTTTCATTATCCCAATAGTATTTAGAATCAACTCCACTACTAAAATTATCTTCCTTATATAATAGAACATAACATAATCATAGTCTTTGTATTTCTTAACCCACTTGCACTAACTCATTTTTATCCTTTCGAAGAACATATAACTATCCAACATTGGTAACCTATTATTATCATTTCTAAACTTGGTCCCACAACAACAAACTATAATTTGTGAAGGCGATATCAATAAAATCACAATCAATCCCTAGTCATAGATAGCTCTATTTATTAACTCGAATTTTAGAAATACTTACCCGAAGGATCAATTAGCCACGGATGTGCTAGTTCCGCCACTTCCCGAATTCTCAATGGTCCATTCTAAGCCATCATATGGTGACCTTAAACAATTCCCATATCATAATAACCTTTGGCACTTAACTTCCTTCAATCGTTATCTCACTACTAATTAAAATCCATCCTCAAAATCGAAGAACCCAATTTACTCCTAAACAAAATTTTCGAGATACTACAAGTTTGCCTTATTCATAACCTTAATTACACTGTCAAGATACTTCCATTTGTAAGCCGTATACTCAGTATTACTTCCCAGAAATCCCAAACATTAAACCATCTCGAGATAAATCAGCTTCTTAAAATATGAAAAGCTAAAGAAATTCTCCACCCATAATATTCACCCAAGTGGCTATATCTCCAAAGATTTCCTCTAACTCCCTCTTTAAATTGATGATCCTCTTATACACTCCAAAGAAATTTAGCAAATCCTAAATCTTCAATGGCTAACCCACCTTAGTCTTTCATGTATACATTTATAATGTCAATGATACTTAGGCTCAATAGTACTACCATCATAACAAACCAATTGGCTAGCCACATTCTAACTGACCCAATACCAAATCATAGTATTCTTTAATATGCCCAAGTATTGATACCCAATTTTCTTCACATACTCTTAATCCAAATCGAGGAACGCCACCAAGAAGGATTTAGAACCATAGAACAACCATTTAACCAAAACTCAAAATTCAAAATGCCTTTAATATAGATCGGAAAATTATTACTCTCCCAAAATGTGCTTAGTCCTCTCGAACTTAACGCGCTTACCACCATTAATGATTATAAATTCCACAATCTACTCATCACTCATACAAATCATGTATTCCCTCATAACAACCAATTTCGATGCAATCACGTAGATGTGCTAGAAGTAAACAAAAATCTCCTATCATGAAATCCTCAATTGAATCCTCAATTCTTACGACCCAATCGATACAATATGGATATTGATCTAATTATAAGCACTACAACCTTGTACCATAACAACACAATTTGACCCAAGCTTTTCCCAAATACTAGGTACTGATTAGAAGTAAAATAAAAATCTTACAAACGATAAATACATCCAACAACTTGGTATAGACATCCATTGTCACCCATCGAAGCGAAATAGCCAGATTCCAATAAGAAAAGATATGCTTAACCCTACACAAAGGAACGGTCTCAAAACAATTTTAGGCAAAAGGGAATAGAGGATGTAACAATTTTCCTATAATAATCGACTAAAGCATGACATTTCCCTTCTCAAAATAACATCAAAAATCTTATAATAGCAATATGACAAATTTAGCAGGTAAGTTATATCTACCTTTAAGCACAACATGAGCACATAAGACTCCATCAGATATCCTACACTCCTCCTTAGGGGTAGACACTGACAACACATAAGTCAAAGACTCAGGAGAAATAAATGCAACTAAATGCACATAAACATGAGAATGCGATGATCCTAAAATGCACGCGCTCGCTCTCTCGACGCAAAATAATACCTCCTGAAATTTCTCAATACCTGGCGAGTGCTGGTTGATCACAAATACCCTACCCTGAACCTTTAGGGTTTCCTGAAGCATCTCTCTTCTGACCCAGTGCAGTACCAGCGTCACTCCCGGATGGTTGATATCTGCCCCTAGGACAATCTCTCACAAAGTGCCCAAACCGACCACACTTAACACATTTTCCTTGCTTTTTCCAACACTTGTCTTTTGAGTGTCCTTCCCTCTGACAATAGCCGCAGATCTTCCCATTTCCTGTCCCCTTATTAGAACCTTGACTTCCTACTGTTGGTTGCCCTTGAAGTTGCCTTCTGAATCGAGTTTGCACTCCAGAATTACCTTTGTTATCCGAATATCGCTGTGGTTGAGCCCTGTTTTGCCCTCCTTGTTTTCCCGGGTTAACCATCTCAGTCTTCCTCTTGTGTCCCCCGATGTCTTGCTCTATCAAATATGCACGGTCCACCGCATCCTGAAAAAGTTGAATTCTTTGGGCTATAAGTGTCACGCCCCGGAAATCTTAAAAATCCATAAATATAAAATTTACATAATATACATCTCCAAAATGTAATATACCAAACTGGGCGCGTGAATTCAACTATAAACCAATACCATCAAACAACACCTCAACGAGATTATAACTCGGAGACTAGAAACAAATGCGGAAGCAAGAACAACTATTAACAAAAATTCCCAAAGTACAACCGTATATACAACACACTGAACGACTACGAACTCACAATAAAATACATAAAGGCTCCGAAGAGCAACTATCTCAAATACGATCAACCTGCTCAGAAGATTCCCGATACAACGGACCTCACTACGCTACCACTTGCTTTCCTGGGGGGGGGTTAAGGAAAAACAATTTGAAACAAGAAACGGGGTGAGATAAAATCTCAGTAAGTTACTAAATGCATCTACATGGCATAATATCATGCAAATCAACGATATAACTGAACAAGTAAATCACATAACAACAAATGAGAAAGCTCCCTATCGCCAACTGTCCCATACCAGTTGGAAATAACGACTAACTCATCATGCAGCACATAAGACTGAAATAAACACCTAACAAAGGATACTTAGCCAAGGTTTCACCAAACTGATAGAACAATCGCTGCGCAGCTTCAACCGATCAACCAATCAACAATAGCAGTATGACAACTGAAGAGAACCCCGGTCAGGACCGACCAATCAATCAATCAACCATCAAGCCATCTTCATAGTAGCATAAAAGCTGAAGAGAAACCCGGTACCGGAACCAATAACAATGTAACGTGCCACAAAGGGCGGGAGCCATGCCACAAAGTCATGCTCCAAAACGTCTCAACCAAGGCCGATCTGGAAGAGGGAAAATAAGGGCAAAACAATGGTCGACACCATAATGGACTTGGCCGGTGCCATCACAATATCTCACATCGCCCGACACAACCACAAATACCAGCTGGACTTTCAAATAAATGCTAAGTAATAAAATACTAGCACGATAAACAACTAAGGGTTCCAAAGTAGGGAACCATACCAAATAATCACCATAAAGATGCAACGGTTACTCATGAAGAGTTTAACAACAACGATAACAAGAATTACTCATAAAGAGCACAACAACGATAAACGGAATTACTCATAAGGAGCTCAACAACAATGATTATTCGAATACGATAATTCCCATAAAGAGGAACCATACCAGATACATTCCAAAGATGATACTAAAAACAAGGACCCATACCAAACACATCGAGTCACTCATAAGAGTACTACCCAAACGGTCGCTCACAATTAGCACAATGAACTATTACCAAATGACCCTAAACATTTACTCATAAAGATATACTAGGACTATGAACTCAAACCATCTCATCACACCTGGAATTCCAAAGTAGGAAATCAAGAATGAATACTCCTTAAGGTTAATCAAACCGTAAGTACCCAATTGCCAATTCACGCTTTACCTCCGTTCATAACGAACCAATTCTAAACACCCCAAACGAATCCAAAAGGTTCCCTTATTAGAACATGATCACGACAGGACTAAACCCTACACCTGGTATTCAATAACAACCCTCTAGGTATTATAGGACATCGCCTAAAACCTAGATCAGTCTTACTCAAAAATCAATTAGATTGGAACAATCACGAACACATCATAAGATGCCAACTTCCCAAACAATACTTGATCAATTACATAACACCATTGCTCACAAAGGAACCAATTTCAATTACTAAAGTGTTCCACGGTGCCAACTAAGTCAACTAGAATAGTACTACGGAACCTAGACCGAGACTACACCTTGATCTTAAACCTCAACAATAAGACAACCATTCAGATTTGGAACCATGCGGCCATAGAACCATTGCGTAGTACTCGAAAAGAGCTTTCCAACGATAGTTTACACGTCTAAAACGGAGTCCGACGAAGATGTTATGGCCTCCGGAAGATTGAACGTAAAACGACAATTTATAAAAAGTGTTCGGCCGGACAAAGAGAAAAATCCCTGTTTTAGCACCGAATTTCACTCCTTTCGTTCTAAATCTTAGGAGTACCTATATATACTTCTATCCTAACATTTAAAGACAAGAAAACTCAATTTATGCGTCTCTAAAACCCAAACTAAAATACAACCTAGTTTTAAAACAAACACAAATGTGATTTCCAGAAAAGGGGGCGGGCGGGCGCTCATTTAGGCAGAAACTAAGGGTCAGAAAAAGGGTAAGTGGGCGGGCGCCTGGCTCGGACCGGGCGGGCGCCTGGTCTGCTTTCAGGCCGGGAAACCAGAGCTGGGTTTCACCATTTTCGAACCAAAACCAAATTTCTCACAAATCAACACTCCCAACTTGATCCCCAAAGTATCCAAACAACATCTAACTAAAAGGGGACCTAAATAACACCATTTTATCAACCAAACCAAGATTTAATCCCAACATTCATAACAATCACGACTTTTAACCAAATCCAAATATTTCTAAACTCAACCAAGAAGCCATGGATATCAACAAGAACATCAATAGAGTTAAAGATGAGCATTTTTAACATAAATGGGGGAAAAGTAACTTACTCGGATTTTTCTCAAAGTTGCCGGAACTCGAATATTTTTGGCTCCCTACGTCCTATCGACGATCTAAACAGATTCATGTTTTAAGAAATGAGAAATAATGAGAGGAAGATAGCTAAAATGAAGAGAGAAGGAAGAGAGAAAAACTTACCTTTTCTATGGAAGAGAGAGAGAGAAGTGACTGGGAATAGGAGAGAGTGAGGGAGAAGATGAGTAGGGAAAATGATGAGGGAGGTGGAGTGTATGAGGGAGAAGGAGGTGTAGGGAGAGGGTAGGAGTAATTTTAAAACTTACACAAGACCCCTCTCCTCTAATACTACCCAACTCAATACTTCCCACTAACAACTAAGACCCAATATTTCTACACTAGCACAAATGACCCAAATAAAATACTTAGGCATAAACATTATAACACATAAATTGCACACATAAATATTTAAATAAATAATAATTTAAATAAATAATGAGCAAATAAATAAATAATATTATTTATTACTAATAAAATAGAGCCTAGTTTTTGGGTCGTGACATTCACTCCCCCTTAAAGAAAATTCGACCCGAATTTTAACGAGACTTACTCGAAAGATTAATTAGCTACGGATACGATAGTTCCGCCATTTCTAAAATTCCTCAATTGTCCAATCTAACCCACTAAAAGGTAACCTTAAGTAATGCTTACGATAACACCACCTCTCGAACCGAATCATTCCATTATTATTCTTCATTACTAATCAAAATCCGTACTAAAATCGAAGAATCCAAATTAATTCACACATAATTCTCGAGGTATCTCAAGCTCGCCTTATTCATAACCTTAACTACACCGCAAAGGTACTTCCATTTGTAAATCGCATACTTAGTATTATTCCCCAGAAATTCAAAACATTACCATCTCGAGCTAAATTAGCTTTTTAAATATGAAGAGCTAAAGAAATTTTCCATCCCCATAATATTCACCAAAGGCTATATCTCTAAGGATTCCCATTATAATGCTCTCGCTCTAGGTAGCACCTTAAACTAGTGTGTAATATAAACTCAAAATTTTAATACAAAATGTTCACTTAAATCTACGCCATAATATCATCTTCCTAACGCTCCACTCCTTGGAAGCCTAAAATAATTACGAATACGTAATAGTCCGAAAATGATCTAAATTTTATCTTCAAGGGATTTCCTCTAACTCCCTTTTGTTAACAACCTGTGCTCATATACCCAAGGAAATCGACAATCTCAAATCCTCAATAGCTAACCCATGTTAGTCTTTCACGCATACATTTCTTAACCTAATGATACTTAGGCTCAATAGTACTACCACCATAATAAACCAATTAGCTAGCAACGTTCCGACTGACCCAATACCAAATCATGATATTCCTTAATTATACCCAAGTATTGATACTCCAACTTTCTTCACATACTCTTGATCCAATTCGGGAAACGCCACCAAGAAGGGATTCAGAACCATAGAACCACTATCTAACCAAAATTTCAAAATGCCTTTAACATAGATTGAGAAATTATTACTCTCCCAAAATGTACTTAGTCCTTTCTAACTTAACACGCTTATCACCATTATGATCATAACTCCTACAACAACTCATCATCCATAACAAATCGCACACCTCTCCATACTAATCCATTCCGATACATTCACGGAGAGGTATTAAAAGTGGACCAAAATTTTCCTCAAGAGATTCTCATTGAATCCTCAACTTCTACAACTCACCGATACAATATGGATATTGATCTAAATATTAGCATTACAACCTTGTACCACAACAACCCAATTTAACCCAAGTTCCCTATCGATCAAGCGACATATTGCCCCCAATATAAATTATACCCAAGACTTCAAATAATATTGCCAACAGAATAAGCCTAAATTCCCAACACAACCTTATAATAAAGAATTTCTGATTTTCAATATAGAACCTGAACATTATAATATATACCTAGTATGCTCCTAAACAAGGTCAAACATACTCATATAGAAATATTCTCCACCTATCGATGGCACACAAGAATTCGTAGCATAAAGAAAGCTAAACCATACCACTTAACTCATCAATATCCCGCATAGGTGACGTAACCAGATCACCTTACCTCTATCAGTAGCGATCACGAAATTCCGTACTCGAGAGTACACCTCAACATAAATCACTTAACGAGAACAACATAAGATATAGCACAAGACATTTCCACTTTACGAAATAGGTATGCCCAAGCCTTCAAAACTCGGACTCTCGATTCTCAAACCGACTAACCCCAATGGAACTGACACTATTGACACCAATTCTATACTTGATATACCACAAGAGAAGGGACCACTCGACGTCAATATCACGACTTATAACTCAACCAACTTCTACCATAACCTCATTCTTTCAAGAAAACTTAGTTTCTAAACCACTACTCAATCATAACATCCAAGTATTAAACCTATTCAATATCAGAGTTCTTATTCTCCTTCAAGATCTAAAACCATTGCTCTGATACCAACTGTCACGCCCCGGAAATCTTAAAAATCCATAAATATAAAATTTACATAATATACATCTCCAAAATGTAATATACAAACTGGGCGCGTGAATTCACTATAAACCAATACCATCAAACAACACCTCAACGAGATTATAACTCGGAGACTAGAAACAAATGCGGAAGCAAGAACAACTATTAACAAAAATTCCAAAGTACAACCGTATATACAACACACTGAACGACTACGAACTCACAATAAAATACATAAAGGCTCCGAAGAGCAACTATCTCAAATACGATCAACCTGCTCAGAAGATTCCCGATACAACGGACCTCACTACGCTACCACTTGCTTTCCTGGGGGGGGGGGTTTAAGGAAAAACAATTTGAAACAAGAAACGGGGTGAGATAAAATCTCAGTAAGTTACTAATGCATCTACATGGCATAATATCATGCAAATCAACGATATAACTGAACAAGTAAATCACATAACAACAAATGAGAAAGCTCCCTATCGCCAACTGTCCCATACCAGTTGGAAATAACGACTAACTCATCATGCAGCACATAAGACTGAAATAAACACGTAACAAAGGATACTTAGCCAAGGTTTCACCAAACTGATAGAACAATCGCTGCGCAGCTTCAACCGATCAACCAATCAACAATAGCAGTATGACAACTGAAGAGAACCCCGGTCAGGACCGACCAATCAATCAATCAACCCATCAAGCCATCTTCATAGTAGCATAAAAGCTGAAGAGAACCCGGTACCGGAACCAATAAACAATGTAACGTGCCACAAAGGGCGGGAGCCATGCCACAAAGTCATGCTCCCAAACGTCTCAACCAGGCCGATCTGGAAGAGGGAAAATAAGGCAAAACAATGGTCGACACAATAATAATGGACTTGCCGGTGCCATCACAATATCTCACATCGCCCGACACAACCACAAATACCGCTGGACTTTCAAATAAATGCTAAGTAATAAAATACTAGCACGATAAACAACTAAGGGTTCCAAAGTAGGGAACCATACCAAATAATCACCATAAAGATGCAACGGTTACTCATGAAGAGTTTAACAACAACGATAACAAGATTTCTCATAAAGAGCACAACAACGATAACGGAATTACTCATAAGGAGCTCAACAACAATGATTATTCGAATACGATAATTCCATAAAGAGGAACCATACCAGATACATTCCAAAGATGATACTAAAAACAAGGACCATACCAAACACATCGAGTCACTCATAAAGAGTACTACCCAAACGGTCGCTCACAATTAGCACAATGACTATTACCAAAATGACCCTAAACATTTACTCATAAAGATATACTAGGACTATGAACTCAACCATCTCATCACACCTGGAATTCAAAGTAGGAAATCAGAATGAATACTCCTTAAGGTTAATCAACCGTAAGTACCCAATTGCCAATTCACGCTTTACCTCCGTTCATAACGAACCAATTCTAAACACCCCAAACGAATCCAAAGGTTACCCTTATTAGAACATGATCACGACAGGACTAAACCCTACACCTTGGTGTTCAATAACAACCCTCTAGGTATTATAGGAATCGCCTAAAACCTAGACCAAGTCTTACTCAAAAATCAATTAGATTGGAACAATCACGAACACATCATAAGATGCCCAACATTCCCAAACAATACTTGATCAAATTACATAACACCATTGTTCACAAAGGAAACAATTTCAATTACTAAAGTGTTCCACGGTGCCCAACTAAGTCAACTAGAATAGTACTACGGAACCTAGACCGAGACTACACCTTGATCTTAAACCTCAACAATAAACAACCATTCAGATTTGGAACCATGCGGCCAATAGAACCATTGCGTAGTACTCGAAAAGAGCTTTCCAACGATAGTTTACACGTCTAAAACGGAGTCCGGACGAAGAAGTTATGGCCTCCGGAAGATTGAACGTAAACGGACAATTTATAAAAAGTGTTCGGCCGGACAAAGAGAAAAATCTCTGTTTTAAGCACCGAATTTCACTCCTTTCGTTCTAAATCTTAGGAGTACCTATATATACTTCTATCCTAACATTTAAAGATAAGAAAACTCAATTTATGCGTCTCTAAAACCCAAACTAAAATACAACCTAGTTTTAAACAAACACAAATGTGATTTCCAGAAAAAGGGGGCGGGCGGGCGCTCATTTAGGCAGAAACTAAGGGTCAGAAAAAGGGTAAGTGGGCGGGCGCCTGGCTCGGACCGGGCGGGCGCCTGGTCTGCTTTCAGGCCGGGAAACCAGAGCTGGGTTTCACCATTTTCGAACCAAAACCAAATTTCTCACAAATCAACACTCCCAACTTGATCCCCAAAGTATCCAAACAACATCTAACTAAAAGGGGACCTAAATAACACCATTATCAACCAAAACCAAGATTTAATCCCAACATTCATAACAATCACGACTTTTAACCAAATCCAAATAATTTCTAAACTCAACCAAGAAGCCATGGATATCAACAAGAACATCAATAGAGTTAAAGATGAGCATTTTTAACATAAATGGGGGAAAAGTAACTTACTCGGATTTTCTCAAAGTTGCCGGAACTCGAATATTTTTGGCTCCCTACGATCCTATCGACGATCTAAACAAGATTCATGTTTTAAGAAATGAGAAATAATGAGAGGAAGATAGCTAAAATGAAGAGAGAAGGAAGAGAGAAAAACTTACCTTTTCTATGGAAGAGAGAGAGAGAAGTGACTGGGAATAGGAGAGAGTGAGGGAGAAGATGAGTAGGGAAAATGATGAGGGAGGTGGAGTGTATGAGGGAGAAGGAGGTGTAGGGAGAGGGTAGGAGTAATTTAAAAACTTACACAAAGACCCCTCTCCTCTAATACTACCCAACTCAATACTTCCCACTAACAACTAAGACCCAATATTTCTACACTAGCACAAATGACCCAAATAAAATACTTAGGCATAAACATTATAACACATAAATTGCACACATAAATATTTAAATAAATAATAATTTAAATAAATAATTGAGCAAATAAATAAATAATAATTATTTATTACTAATAAAATAGAGCCTAGTTTTTGGGTCGTGACATTCACTCCCCCTTAAAGAAAATTCGACCCGAATTTTAACGAGACTTACTCGAAAGATTAATTAGCTACGGATACGATAGTTCCGCCATTTCTAAAATTCCTCAATTGTCCAATCTAACCCACTAAAAGGTAACCTTAAGTAATGCTTACGATAACACCACCTCTCGAACCGAATCATTCCATTATTATTCTTCATTACTAATCAAAATCCGTACTAAAATCGAAGAATCCAAATTAATTCCACACATAATTCTCGAGGTATCTCAAGCTCGCCTTATTCATAACCTTAACTACACCGCAAAGGTACTTCCATTTGTAAATCGCATACTTAGTATTATTCCCCAGAAATTCAAAACATTACCATCTCGAGCTAAATTAGCTTTTTAAAATATGAAGAGCTAAAGAAATTTTCCATCCCCATAATATTCACCAAAGGCTATATCTCTAAGGATTCCCATTATAATGCTCTCGCTCTAGGTAGCACCTTAAACTAGTGGTGTAATATAAACTCAAAATTTTAATACAAAATGTTCACTTAAATCTACGCCATAATATCATCTTCCTAACGCTCCACTCCTTGGAAGCCTAAAATAATTACGAATACGTAATAGTCCGAAAATGATCTAAATTTTATCTTCAAGGGATTTCCTCTAACTCCCTTTTTTGTTAACAACCTGTGCTCATATACCCAAGGAAATCGACAAATCTCAAATCCTCAATAGCTAACCCATGTTAGTCTTTCACGCATACATTTCTTAACCTAATGATACTTAGGCTCAATAGTACTACCACCATAATAAACCAATTAGCTAGCAACGTTCCGACTGACCCAATACCAAATCATGATATTCCTTAATTATACCCAAGTATTGATACTCAACTTTCTTCACATACTCTTGATCCAATTCGGGAAACGCCACCAAGAAGGGATTCAGAACCATAGAACCACTATCTAACCAAAATTTCAAAATGCCTTTAACATAGATTGAGAAATTATTACTCTCCCAAAATGTACTTAGTCCTTTCTAACTTAACACGCTTATCACCATTAATGATCATAACTCCTACAACAACTCATCATCCATAACAAATCGCACACCTCTCCATACTAATCCATTCCGATACATTCACGGAGAGGTATTAAAAGTGACCAAAATTTTCCTCAAGAGATTCTCATTGAATCCTCAACTTCTACAACTCAACCGATACAATATGGATATTGATCTAAATATTAGCATTACAACCTTGTACCACAACAACCCAATTTAACCCAAGTTCCCTATCGATCAAGCGACATATTGCCCCCAATATAAATTATACCCAAGACTTCAAAATTAATATTGCCAACAGAATAAGCTAAATTCCCAACACAACCTTATAATAAAGAATTTCTGATTTTCAATATAGAACCTGAACATTATATATATATACCTAGTATGCTCCTAAACAAGGTCAAACATACTCATATAGAAATATTCTCCACCTATCGATGGCACACAAGAAATTCGTAGCATAAAGAAAGCTAAACCATACCACTTAACTCATCAATATCCCGCATAGGTGACGTAACCAGATCACCTTACCTCTATCAGTAGCGATCACGAAATTCCGTACTCGAGAGTACACCTCAACATAAATCACTTAACGAGAACAACATAAGAATATAGCACAAGACATTTCCACTTTACGAAATAGGTATGCCCAAGCCTTCAAAACTCGGACTCTCGATTCTCAAACCGACTAACCCCAATGGAACTGACACTATTGACACCAATTCTATACTTGATATACCACAAGAGAAGGACCACTCGACGTCAATATCACGACTTATAACTCAACCAACTTCTACCATAACCTCATTCTTTCAAGAAAACTTAGTTTCTAAACCACTCAAAATCATAACATCCAAGTATTGAAACCTATTCAATATCAGAGTTCTTATTCTCCTTCAAGATCTAAAACCATTGCTCTGATACCAACTGTCACGCCCCGGAAATCTTAAAAATCCATAAATATAAAATTTACATAATATACATCTCCAAAATGTAATATACCAAACTGGGCGCGTGAATTCAACTATAAACCAATACCATCAAACAACACCTCAACGAGATTATAACTCGGAGACTAGAAACAAATGCGGAAGCAAGAACAACTATTAACAAAAATTCCCAAAGTACAACCGTATATACAACACACTGAACGACTACGAACTCACAATAAAATACATAAAGGCTCCGAAGAGCAACTATCTCAAATACGATCAACCTGCTCAGAAGATTCCCGATACAACGGACCTCACTACGCTACCACTTGCTTTCCTGGGGGGGGGGGTTAAGGAAAAACAATTTGAAACAAGAAACGGGGTGAGATAAAATCTCAGTAAGTTACTAAATGCATCTACATGGCATAATATCATGCAAATCAACGATATAACTGAACAAGTAAATCACATAACAACAAATGAGAAAGCTCCCTATCGCCAACTGTCCCATACCAGTTGGAAATAACGACTAACTCATCATGCAGCACATAAGACTGAAATAAACACGTAACAAAGGATACTTAGCCAAGGTTTCACCAAACTGATAGAACAATCGCTGCGCAGCTTCAACCGATCAACCAATCAACAATAGCAGTATGACAACTGAAGAGAACCCCGGTCAGGACCGACCAATCAATCAATCAACCCATCAAGCCATCTTCATAGTAGCATAAAAGCTGAAGAGAAACCTGGTACCGGAACCAATAACAATGTAACGTGCCACAAAGGGCGGGAGCCATGCCACAAAGTCATGCTCCAAAACGTCTCAACCAAGGCCGATCTGGAAGAGGGAAAATAAAGGCAAAACAATGGTCGACACCATAATGGACTTGGCCGGTGCTATCACAATATCTCACATCGCCCGACACAACCACAAATACCAGCTGGACTTTCAAATAAATGCTAAGTAATAAAATACTAGCACGATAAACAACTAAGGGTTCCAAAGTAGGGAACCATACCAAATAATCACCATAAAGATGCAACGGTTACTCATGAAGAGTTTAACAACAACGATAACAAGAATTTCTCATAAAGAGCACAACAACGATAAACGGAATTACTCATAAGGAGCTCAACAACAATGATTATTCGAATACGATAATTCCATAAAGAGGAACCATACCAGATACATTCCAAAGATGATACTAAAAACAAGGACCCATACCAAACACATCGAGTCACTCATAAAGAGTACTACCCAAACGGTCGCTCACAATTAGCACAATGACTATTACCAAAATGACCCTAAACATTTACTCATAAAGATATACTAGGACTATGAACTCAACCATCTCATCACACCTGGAATTCCAAAGTAGGAAATCAGAATGAATACTCCTTAAGGTTAATCAAACCGTAAGTACCCAATTGCCAATTCACGCTTTACCTCCGTTCATAACGAACCAATTCTAAACACCCCAAACGAATCCAAAAGGTTACCCTTATTAGAACATGATCACGACAGGACTAAACCCTACACCTTGGTATTCAATAACAACCCTCTAGGTATTATAGGACATCGCCTAAAACCTAGACCAAGTCTTACTCAAAAATCAATTAGATTGGAACAATCACGAACACATCATAAGATGCCCAACATTCCCAAACAATACTTGATCAAATTACATAACACCATTGTTCACAAAGGAACCAATTTCAATTACTAAAGTGTTCCACGGTGCCCAACTAAGTCAACTAGAATAGTACTACGGAACCTAGACCGAGACTATACCTTGATCTTAAACCTCAACAATAAGACAACCATTCAGATCTGGAACCATGCGGCCAATAGAACCATTGCGTAGTACTCGAAAATAGCTTTCCAACGATAGTTTACACGTCTAAAACGGAGTCCGGACGAAGATGTTATGGCCTCCGGAAGATTGAACGTAAAACGGACAATTTATAAAAAGTGTTCGGCCGGACAAAGAGAAAAATCCCTGTTTTAGCTCCGAATTTCACTCCTTTCGTTCTAAATCTTAGGAGTACCTATATATACTTCTATCCTAACATTTAAAGACAAGAAAACTCAATTTATGCGTCTCTAAAACCCAAACTAAAATACAACCTAGTTTTAAACAAACACAAATGTGATTTCCAGAAAAAGGGGGCGGGCGGGCGCTCATTTAGGCAGAAACTAAGGGTCAGAAAAAGGGTAAGTGGGCGGGCGCCTGGCTCGGACCGGGCGGGCGCCTGGTCTGCTTTCAGGCCGGGAAACCTGAGCTGGGTTTCACCATTTTCGAACCAAAACCAAATTTCTCACAAATCAACACTCCCAACTTGATCCCCAAAGTATCCAAACAACATCTAACTAAAAGGGGACCTAAATAACACCATTTATCAACCAAAACCAAGATTTAATCCCAACATTCATAACAATCACGACTTTTAACCAAAATCCAAATAATTTCTAAACTCAACCAAGAAGCCATGGATATCAACAAGAACATCAATAGAGTTAAAGATGAGCATTTTTAACATAAATGGGGGAAAAGTAACTTACTCGGATTTTCTCAAAGTTGCCGGAACTCGAATATTTTTGGCTCCCTACGATCCTATCGACGATCTAAACAAGATTCATGTTTTAAGAAATGAGAAATAATGAGAGGAAGATAGCTAAAATGAAGAGAGAAGGAAGAGAGAAAAACTTACATTTTCTATGGAAGAGAGAGAGAGAAGTGACTGGGAATGGGAGAGAGTGAGGGAGAAGATGAGTAGGGAAAATGATGAGGGAGGTGGAGTGTATGAGGGAGAAGGAGGTGTAGGGAGAGGGTAGGAGTAATTTAAAAACTTACACAAAGACCCCTCTCCTCTAATACTACCCAACTCAATACTTCCCACTAACAACTAAGACCCAATATTTCTACACTAGCACAAATGACCCAAATAAAATGGTTAGGCATAAACATTATAACACATAAATTGCACACATAAATATTTAAATAAATAATAATTTAAATAAATAATTGAGCAAATAAATAAATAAATAATAATTATTTATTACTAATAAAATAGAGCCTAGTTTTTGGGTCGTGACAATAAGTTGAGTCCTAATAGCTGTCTTCAAACCCCTGATCAATCTCATCGCTTTCTGCTCCTCGGTCCACACAAGGTAGTCACAATACCTGGTTAATTCTGTGAACTTAGCTGAGTACTGTGCTACTGACATCATGCATTGCTCCAAGCTGAGGAACTCGATCTCTTTCCGGTTTTGATCCACTAGAGAGATAAAATGATCCTTGAATTTCCTCACGAACCACTCCCAAGGATATGGTACAAGAGTCGCATCCCAACTGGTCTTCAGTGCCTTCCACAAATGTTCCGCAGTCCCCACGAGCTTATAAGCTGTAAACAGAACCATATCCTCATCAGTGCAACCAAAGACATCGTAGATTTTCTCCATCGATTCTATCCATAGCTCGGCCTTCTTCACATCAGGCTCACAGTCGTACTCCCTTGGTTTCAATTTCAAGAACTGCTCCAACCCATATCGCGGAGGTGCTACATGTTCCCCTCTCGGCCCTTGGTCATGAATTTCTTTCACGGCCGCTTCAAACCTGCCCTGAAACATTGCACGGTTTTCTTCCCGTAGACCATTAAGATTCTGAGTCCCACTGATGCCTTCACCAGCTCTTCTTCTAGCCATTACAAACAAATACCTGCATAAAATACTCATCGTTACTCACTCCAAACCCATCTATCCTCCTAGGTCATTCTAGTCCACCTATACTTATACATAGAGCTAAACCATACCTCTGATACCAACTGTCGTGACCCCGACCCCGCGGGCCCGGAGTACGCGAGCTGGACGTCGACTTACAACCATAAACTCTAAAATACTGAAGATAAAAATTCCATTTTATTCCCAAAAGACTTTAACACAAGGTTTGGAAAATCCAAGTTTAACAACATCATAAAACAACTAGTGTAAGCTCCACAAGCTCAAACCCAAAAATAAAAAATATTACAAATCTTAATGACATCATTGTTGGTACAACTATCCCCAAGAAGGTTACACATTTATATAATGCAAACCGAGCAATAATAACCTGCCCAAATATCTCAAACCTCTCGACGTCCTCCTCGAACCGCAAATCCTAATCCTTTCCTCCTGGGGGGGGGTTAAGGAAAACAACATTGAAAAGAAATGGGGTGAGATAAAATCTCAGTAAGTTACTAATGCAACTACATGACATACTATTATGCAACAGGCAATAATAATAACTTCTAACAATAGAGAATCTCATATAGCACGTAGCACACAACAGATAACAAATAGCAGCGGAAATAAACAATTCACATGGATACTGAGCCAAGGTTTTCCATCTGATAGAACCAAATAAAGGTCGCTGCACAGCTTCAACAATCAACCCAATCAACATCTTCAAAATTGCATAAAAGCTGAAGAGAAAACCCCCGGTACCGGAACCAATAACCAATAATAGCAAGGGAATATGACACAAAGTCATAACCCAAACCAAACAGCTAGAATGCTCACAAAGGAGCTAGCTCATCTCACATCCAAGGCCAATCTGGAGGAGGGTAATAATTGGTCAAAACAATGGTCAAGAATTATAATGGACTCAGCTCATTGCCACCATAATCTTTCGCATCGCCCGAAACACACGAATACCAGCTGGATTTCCAAATAAAGGCTAAGTAATAAAATACTAGCACAATAAACAACTAATGATTCCAAAGTAGGGAACCATTCCAAATAAATCACCACAAAGGTAAACCAATCCAACAATACATCAAAAGATGTTCCAACAATTCCAAGCCATAATCAAATTGGTTCCACACTAAATTATTCACAAAGGAAATAAATTCAAACATTTAAATAATCCATAATAGTCATTTAAGTCTACTAAAGTAGTACCCAAAATCTAGGCTAAGATTGCACCCCAGTCTTATACCAACAAAAGGGAAGTTCTTGGACACAACGGACCGATCACAAGCGTTTTGTGTTATAGAACACTTACTTGAAAACTCAACACCATCTAAACCAAAAACCCAACTAAATAAGCCCACTCATCTCGTAGTACTCAAGAAGGGATTTAAAACGATAGTTTACACGCCTAAAACGGAGTCCGAACGAAGAAGATATGGCCTTCGAAAGATTGGACAATAAATGAATAGATTTCACAACAAGGGAGGAGGGTGCGCGCGCCTCCTATGGGAGGTTGCGTGCGCCTCCAAATATCAGATGGTAGATATTTTGAAACATATGAGGGTGCGCGCGCCTCCAATAAAAGGGTGTGTGCGCCTCCGGAGATCAGAAGGAAATTGCGCCAAAAGGTAAATGAGGGTGCGCGCGCTTCATATAAAAGGGTGCGTGCGCCTCCCTTCAACAGAGGGAAAATCAAGATTGGAGAAGGAGAGGGTGCGCGCGCCTCCTATGGGAGGGTGCGCGTGCTTCCAAGGAAAATCGGCAAACTCAGATCTTCTTCCTGGGTTCTTCAATCCGAAATTAACACAAAAACACCATTTCCATTACCAAACTCAAATGCCCCAAGAATAACACTTCTAGACAGCAATACCAAGGTACCTTAGCAACTTATAAACCTAAAATGGCTCATGAAACCACATCTAGAACACCCAATCCAAGAGGTGAATCAAACTCCCAAATTACACAAAAAAAATGGATAATTTGCAAATAAGTTTCAAATCAAACAAAGAGGACATATATATCAATTAGAGCACCAAGGGAGTTAAAGATGAACATTTTTAACATAAACGGGGGGAAAGTAACTTACTTGAAATTTCTCAAAGATGACGGAATTCAAATATTTTTGGTTCTCCGCAATCCTATCGACGATCTAAACACATTTCATAAAATTAGAAATGAGAAATAATGAGGGGAAGATAGCTAGAATGAAGAGAGAAGGGAGAGAGAATTTTCTTACCTTCTTCAACCAAGGAGAGAGAAAGAAAACTGGGAAATGGTGAGGGGAAACGTGAGGGAGGGAGGGATGAGGTGAGGGAGTTGATGATTATTTTCAAATGTTACACTTAGGCCCCCTCCTCCACTAACTACACAATACTCTTATACTCCCACCAATAACTAAGACCCATTAATACTATACTAGCACAATGATCAATTAAATGCTAGGCACAAAATATTGTGCAACACAAAATGCACACATAATTATTTAAATAAATATATAATTTAAATAAATAAATAGGTAATAAATAAATAATTAATTATTTATTACTACGAAAGTAGAGGCGGGTTTTCGGGTCGTTACAGTGGAGAAGATATGACTTGGTTTTAAATCACACAAAATCAGTATGAAAAAGGTTTTGAGAGCTTGGTTTAACACAAAGTGATTTCTAAAAGTTCAATGCAGTTTCAAGAGATTGGTCAATGGAAATTACAATGAATCAGTGCAAACATATACGATCTGCGGTGATAGACTTCCAACCGGCAAGGATAAAGTAAACAACAGGGGAGACAATGATTTGGAGAGGTTTACAGTGTAAATACTGCTACGTCCTCTACCAAGTTTGGTCAAAACTTGGATTTGGGTTAAGAATACTATTAGATATCTCTAGACTATTACAAGCACGACTTTTCCGGAAACAAAGACTAAATTCTAGAGATCACTAATGGATCATAATACAAATCTGACCAAGTGATTTTGAGAGGCAAGTTCAATAGAACTTATCTCACCCAGGTGGGTGTGTCAATAACTCAAACAACGTATTCCTTAAATGATCTAGTTCGGGAATACTAACATTGTTGTTGAGTTGGTGCACAAGTGTAAGTCCTATTAAATGATCTAATGATTATTTGGACAGAATGTTTGAGCTTCAATGAATACTTTAAAACATTCAACTCTCTTTAATGCTCTATTTTCACCAACCGTCTTTAATGCTCTAAGTCCTCTATTTATAAGAGGAGTTAATGTCTTGAGTCTTATAGAAGAAGGCTTGCAATTTGAATATCCAGCTGGGTAGTTGAGGAGCAATAAATGCGGTATCTTCAGCATTAATGGCAAAGATATGGAGTACACGCATGCTTGGAAAATTCTGATGGATAAAGACCTCTTTGTCTCAACCGGTTACCTGCAAAAAGCAAGTAGGGACAAAGTATAGCTAAAACTAGCTATGTGTCAGACGGCGCAGTAATCATGACAGAGCAGTTTAACAACTTTCTGATAAGATAGTACAGAAAGGACAGAGACAATCAGTAAGTTGACATTGAGATAGAACAACAAAACCTGACTGTCAGTAAGGTTCAGATTGTCCTTGTTGATTATTTGTGTCATCGGCAACTTGAGTAGTAAGTTGATCGGCAAGTTGAATTCTGGTCTGCTGATTTTGCTTCCTTTTGCTGGTTTGCCATGATTGAAGAGTTGGAATACACCTGTGCATGGTCACAAAGAATCCTAAGGGTACCTTTCAAAGGTTCTAATAAAATTGGAGAATCCTAAGTGATAACTATGATTGGGATTAAGAAATTCTATGTCCTAAACATATATTTGAACAATAACAGTTTTGAGCCTAAGGCATAAGATGAGATTAAAACATGATTCTGACATAAGATGTCTAAAAAAATATCATAAAATGATATAAGAGTCATATATGATATGATTGACAAGGGGTTATCTACCTAAAGAGCTTGATTTTGAAGTTCATGCCAAAGCAGACTCACAAATCAAGTGAAATATGGATCCTAGCCCATTTAAATTATATTATGCATGATAGCAAATGAAGGTTATATAATTCAAATGGGAGTATTTATAAAATACAATTAATAATAACTTTAATTAAGTTGGTACTTATGTATGGTTACATGTTTGCATATTTGTGTAGATAATGGCATTAAACAATAGTTAAACCCTGTTATTGCGATCTATCCTTGAATTAAATAAGAATGCTACAAAACTCCTCGATTTTATCATGAGCTTAAGAAATTTTCTTAAGCAAGAATGGGAGTCATGCATTCTAGATAATCCTAAGTCAAGAGAAACCATTGTCAATGTCCTTGGGACACACAAAGACATATATAAGAAACATGTTGATGATTCTTTAGATGTCTCTTGTATTAAGCTTGCTACCATATGTTCAATACTTAAGAAGTATTAAGAACACATAGATGCTTATGTGATAAGCAATCTCTTAAAGGAAAGGTTCCTACTGCAAGCTTGGCAAAGAAGTTTTGAGACGGAGATAGGATTTAAATATCTAGATAGGACAAGAGTTGTCAAGTCCAAGGCAGAGGATGTAGCTAAGCATAAAACTCCAAAAGGTATAATTTGTCACCATGGCAATAAGATTGACCATTAGGATGAAAATTGTAATCTATGTGTTGAAGATCAAAAGGAAGTAAATGATATTGAGACTATTACTTCGCATATTTATGTTATAGAAATTAATCTCTCTACTCCTAGTTCTTGGGTATTAGATACCAGATGTGGATCCCATATTTGTACAAATGTGCAAGGACTAAAGAATACTCCCTCCATTTCATGTCACTTGAGACTTTTTTCTTTTTTCATCCGTTCCACATTACTTGAGACTGCCTAAAAAGGTAAAGAATATTTACTATTCTTCCCACTCATTCTCTCTCCTACTTTACTTTTACACTCACAACACCAATCAACTTACTATTCCCCCATTCATTCTCTCTCCTATTTAGTTTTTCATACTCACAAACACCTCCTCCAATTATTTCTCTCCTTACTTTTCCTTAATTTATGTGCCAAAATTTTTGGTCTCAAGTCACATGAAACGGAGGGAGTAAGAGACAACTCGGTAAAGGTTAAATCGACCTACGTGTGGGAAATGGAGCAAGAGTTGCTGCATTAGCCGTTGGGACTTATGAAGTTACTTTACCTACTGGACTAATGCTTGTTCTGAACAACTGCTATTATGTCCCGAGTTTGAGTAGAAATATTATTTTAGTTTCTTCGTTAGATAATGAAGGATATTCTTTTCTTGTTAAGAACAAGAAATGTGCAGTTTATAATGATGCTATGCTCTATTGTATTGCGGATTCATATAATGGACTTTATATCCTAAATCTTGCAGAACAAAATAATATGAATATCTATAACGTAAATAAAAGATCCAAACCTAATAGTGAGAACCATACATTTTTGTGGCATTGCCGTCTTGATCATATAAATGAGAAGTGTATCTCAAAACTCCATGGGGACAGACTTTTAGATTCACATGATTTTGAATCATAAGAAATTTGTGAGTCTTATTTACTTGGAAAGATGACTAAGACACCTTTTACTAAGAGCAGTGAAAGGGCTAGTGACTTATTGAGACTTATACATACTGATGTATGCGGACCATTAAGTAGCAGTGCTAGGGGCGGATATCAATACTTCATAGCATTCACTGATGATTTTAGTAGATATGGCTATATTTACCTAATGAAAAACAAAAGTGAATCATTTAAGATATTTAGAATATTTCAAAATGAAGTACAAAATCAACTTGGCAAAACTATTAAAGAACTTCGATCAGATCGTGGTGGTGAATATTTAAGCCAAGAATGTGACGATCATCTCAAAAATTGTGGAATTGTTTCACAATTAACTCCACCCGGAACACCACAATGGAATGGTGTGTCCGAGAGGAGGAATCAGACTCTATTGGATATGGTTCGATCTATGATGAGTCAATGTGATCTTCCACTATCCTTTTGGAGTTATGCATTAGAAACTGATGCGTTCACACTTAATAGAGTTCCAACTAAATCGGTTCAAAAGACTCCATATGAGATATGGACTGGAAAAAAACCTTGTCTTTGTTTCATGAGGATTTGGGGTTGTGAGGCATTTGTGAAGAGACTTTTCACTGAAAAACTTGCACACGAATCCGATAAATGTATTTTCGTGGGATATCTTAAGGAAACTAAAGGATATTAATTTTACAACTGGATAGACAACAAAGTGTTTGTTGCTAGAACTGGTACCTTTCTAGAGAAACAGTTTCTCTCTAATGGAATCAGTGGGAGTAAAATTAATCTCAAAAAGATTCAAGAACCCCAAAATAACATTGAATCAATGGTGGAATATGATCAAGTTACACAAGGAGTTGTGGAACCCGTTCAAGATACACAAGTCCGTCGCAAATCTAGTAGGTTACGATCCGAACCCGAGAGATATTGATTTCTCGTAACGGATAGTAATGTATTAGAAATCATTAAGAATGATGAACATACGTCCTACCAAGGAGCGATGTCCGCTCCTGATTCGGATAAATGGTTTGGAGCCATGGAATTCTGAAATCAAATCCATGTATGATAATCAAGTTTGGAACTTGATCGATGCACCTGAAGGTGTAAAAACCATAGGATGAAAATGGGTTTTCAAAAAGAAAACTGACATGGATGGAAAGGTGCATACTTATAAAGCTAGACTTGTAGCGAAAGGCTATAGGCAAATTCATGGTATTGACTATGATGAAACCTTTTCACTCGTAGCAATGATCAAGTCTATAAGGATTTTAATTGACATAGCCACGTATTTATGACTATGAGATATGGCAAATGAATGCCAAACAGCGTTCCTTAACGGGAACTTACTTAAGGATATATATATGACACAACCTGAAGGTTTTGTAAGTCCAGAAAATTCTAATAAAGTATGCAAGTTGCAAAGATACATCTATGGATTGAAGAAAGCCTCTAGGAGTTGGAATCTTCGATTTGATGAATCGGTCAAAGAGTTTGGATTCATCAAGAACGAAGATGAACCTTGTGTATACAAGAAAATTAGTGGGAGCGTAGTATTATTTCAAGTGTTATATGTTGATGACATATTGCTCATTGGAAACGACATTCCTGCATTTCAGTCTGTAAAATCTTGGTTAGGAAAGTGTTTCTCAATGAAAAATATGGGAGAAGCCGCTTACATCCTTGGCATAAAGATCTATTGTGATAGATCTAAGAAATTGATTGGTTTAAGTCAAAGTACATACATTGATAAGGTCCTTAAAAGATTCTGTATGGAAGACTCTAAGAGAGGTAACCTGTCAGTGTTACATGGTAAAAGTCTTAGCAAGACTCAGTGTCCTCAGACAACTGATGAGCGAGAATGCATGAATGTAATCCCATATGCTTATCCAATTGGATCCATTATGTATTCCATGATATGTACTATACCGGATGTCTCCTATGCTTTAAGCATGATGAGCAGATACCAATCGGATCCTGGTGAAAGTCACTGGATAGTTGTCAAAGAGATTCTTAAGTACTTGAGAAGGGCTAAAGACTCGTTTTTGATATATGGAGGTTTGGAAGATGATCTTATTGTAAGGGGTTACACAGATGCAATCTTCCAAACTGATAAGGATGAATTATAGATCACAATCTGGTTTTGTGTTTAAGCTAAATGATGGTGCTGTAACCTGGAAGAGTTCTAAGCAGAGTACCGTAGCTGATTCTACAACTGAAGCTGAGTATAGCTGATTCTACAACTGAAGCTGAGTATATAGCTGCATCTGATATTGCTAAAGAGGCTGTTTGGATTAAGAAGTTCATTGGTGAACTAGAGGTGGTTCCTAGCATTGCTAATCCAATAGACTTTTATTAAGATAATAATGGTGCTATTTCTCAAGCAAAGGAACTAGATCGCATCAGAAATCCAAACACATACTTAGGCGTTTTCATATTATTCGAGAAATCATTGATAGAGGAGACGTGAATATATGCAGAATAGCAACAGAAGATAACATTGCTGACCCATTGACAAAGGGTATTCCGCAAGGGAAGCATGATGGTCATGTTAGGTATATGGGTATTCGATACATTAATTAGGCCTAGTGCAAGTGGGAGATTGTTCGTGTATATGCCCTAAGCACATTATTTGAACTATTAATGTTATCATTTTCTTTATATATAATAAAAATATTGAATGTTTGATTATTATATCTTTTGCATGTTTATTCTAATAATCTCTGTCCTTAGTAATTATGATTAATTACTAGTATACGTTTAATAGATAGTCATATGATGATTATGTGTATGCAATACAATTAGACTTATGGGTATTTGTTGGAGAACAAATACTGGACTGACCCCTATGAGATTTATGTCATGGTCAAAATGTCATAATTAAATTTTATATAATTATATCACTTGAATCTTTAGACCTGAGGTTATTACGGTTTTGTACATGATGAACATTACGTTTGACATATTCAAACGTTACTCTTAACCGGGTAGCTATAAAGAATATGATTGGCATAATTGGAATCATGTAGGGAAGAGTAATAAACCAAGAAGGGATTTGTTCCTCGTCAAGAGAGATATCAAGCTTTGGCCACTCGATGAATGGTATATATGAAATGAATGACCATGCTCAAATGAATTGATTGGATCAATGTCATTTGTATTATCAATACATTCGAGATTCAGAAAGCATTGAACAATGTAAGTTGACCATTGACCATGGCTTACATTCAATAGACACCATGTAACAAAGAGATTATGTTATGTTCTATTTCAGGAAACTATGGGATTTCAAAGTTATACTATTTGGGTAATCATAATGGCTTGCTAGAGTCCGCTTATGACTTACGAGGTCTGAATGGTTTAGACTCGTTGCCAACTTAGTTTAATCCTATTGGGTCACACACACAAATCAAATAATTAAAAGGAGCGAAAAATAAAGCAGTACGGAATTGGAGCCGTACAGATCCTTGAGAGCCATACGGCTGTCTTGGTGCCGTACGGCTAGGGTGCGGCACTGCAGTTTATTTTAGGATTTTTCTTGTTGGACAAGAACTCCTAAACCCTAAAGGATCTTGGAGACCTCTAGTATATAATATATACAACCGGGATTCAGTCCCATAATATTGATTTGTGAAATCATAACTTCGTTCTTGGAGAGAGAAAATACACATATTATAGTAGGGTTGTTAGGTTTGATTATTCTCAATTATCAAACCATAATAATCAAAGGGAGAATTGAAGAATCGTTCTTCATCAAGTTTTTCAATTCGAAGGACCTAGCAGTCAAGTCAAGAAGAGTTCTTGAATTCGCTCGACGTGTGGATCACGGGTAGAGGGTGCTCTTGTTAGCATCTAAATCCAAGGTTTCATATTTCGATCTACAAGAGTTTGTTTCTTTCATCTTAAATATTATGATTTATTGATCATAGCGGATCAAGGCTTTGGGTTTCTTCATATGATGTCTTCCGCTGCGCATGATTGCATGAAACCTAACACCGTACGGCTCCAAGACAGCAGTATGGCTCCCAAGGAGCCGTACGGCTCCTATCCTATACTGCCTCATTTTTCGCTATTTTTAATTATCCGCTCTGTGTGTGACCTAATAAGATTATACTAAGTTGTCAACGAGTCTGAACCATTCAGAACCCGTTAGTTATAAGCGGACTCTAGCAAGCCATTATAACTACCCAATTAGTATAACTTTGAAATCCTAAAGTTTCCTAAATAGAACATAACACAATATCTTTGTTACACGATGTCTATTGAATGTAAGCCATGTAACGACCCAAAAATTTTAAATTCCATAAACCTGAATAATACACGAGCTACACATGCTCGACAACAAAATACTAAAAATGACCATAGGCTAACCGCCTTTACTATTGAACATCCAAACCAACTAAAGTTGTGAAAAACTCTAGACACACCTGGCAACAAAGGCCTGCACCAAAATAATAATAAACACTTTATTACAGGTACAAAACTCATGTACCTGTTAGTACCCGACCTGAAAATGAGTTTATTAGGACTTTCCCAAAAATACAAGGACTTTATAGGAATTAGAAACCTTGTAAAGACTTGTCCCGATTCCCGAAATACCTCATTTATGACAAAATCTATCAAAATAGGTAACTTATGGTTTCCTTAAAACCATGCAGAAACCCTAGCTTAAGAATCAAGTCAGCCAGCAGAATTGGCCACGCGGCCAACCTTGCCACGCCTCAACCTTGGCCACGCGGCCACTCTTGTCGCCGTCTTTGATCATGGCCAGGCGGCCAACCTTGTCCCGGATGATCCTGACCGTCAGATCTTCCCCTCAGTTTACTATATAAACCAATCTCAGCCTATTGGTTTAAGGATCCGAATTTGAGAGCTCTTAAGGGACGATTTTGCTCCCAAATCAAGTCATTCAAGCCTCCAAAAACACTCTCAAGAATCCCAAGAAGATCCAAGGTTATTTCTTGCCAACAAAGGTAAGTTTTCTAACTTTTTCTTCATGTTCTTGCATTATTTTTAATGTAGATCTTTGATATTCATATTCTTAATATGTTTATTCATGTGTTCTTCATAATATTCATGTTCTTGCATGTTTATTCATAGTTTCTTCATATTCTTTGCATGTTCATTCATATGTTCATAATATGTTCTTCATATGTTCATCGTGTTCATAGATTAAAACCTTATTTATGCTATATTTAGGGTTGCGATCTTCATGTTTGCATGTTATATCATAGCCGATGATGATCTAGGGTTCATCAACCCAAGGATGATCTAGGAACTATTTCTAAACCCTAAACTTTAGGTAATTACTTCCATGATCAATAATCCTCCCATGATGAATGTTCATTGAGATCTCATTGATGGCATAGTCATTATTCTAGGATGTGATCATCCTGCATGTTTCTTTCTCCTCCCTCTTCATTATGCATGATCCCTATTCTCTCTCCACATTCTAATTATGTGCGAACTACGCTGACCTGAGCTTCTCACATTGAGAGGAACGTAGGCAATCTTCGGATCCGGTCTAAATCACTAACACACTACATACACCGCATCATGATAGAAAGACCGATCAATTCGGGCAATAGGAGTGATAACATTCAATATTCTTCTCTTGTTGTAATTTGACCCCCGAACCCATTAACATGCTTTTCTCAATGTTTTGGATATAATTAAAACGGCGTGGCGACTCTCATAATTTTAATGTTGCTATGAATATCTCAAATTCAAACACACGTATTCACAGTGGCGACTCCGCTGGGGAAATGCTTTGAAACTTTTTCAAACTTAGTGGGTCTAACTTTCATCACATCATGATGCTTGCCATGTTTACACATGCACACACTTGCAATGTTTACACACGCACCTCACACACTTTCCATGTTTACACATGCACCCTACACACACCTGCCATGTATACACATGCACCCTACACACACCTGCCATGTTTACACATGCACCCTACACACACTTGCCATGTTTACACATGCACGCACTTGCCATGTTTACACATGCACACACTTGCCATGTTTACACATGCACCCTACACACACCTGTCATGTATACACATGCACCCTACACACACCTGCCATGTTTACACATGCACCTCACACACACTTGCCATGTTTACACATGCACCTCACACACCTGCCATGTTTACACATGCACCCTACACACACTTGCCATGTTTACACATGCACACACTTGCCATGTTTATACATGCACCTCACATACTTGCCATGTTTACACATGCACCCGTGCACCCCGCAATGTTAATACTTGTACTTTGTTGATACTTGTACTTTGTATATACCTTGTATCCTTATACCTTTGTTATTTTTGCCTTAGTATTAGGGTCAAACAAAACTCTGCTATGCTCCCTTGTACGTTATTTTCCTTCTCCTGCATTGCATAGCATCATTCAAACATTCAAAACTTCTCTCTTTTATCCTTAAAAAGAATTAGTTTCTTGCCATACACTACCACTAGTCCGTGTTAGCACTGCACAGGTCCCTACTACCTGGAGTATTCGATGTGCAGGAATTTGTGTGCTACTGCCTCACATTTTTCGAGTCACTCGTCTACTCCACTCACCGTGTACGTTCCACGAGCGGTGGGAACCTTTATCCTACCCGTGTCAACCCACACATAGAGATTAGGACACTCCTTGGACCAACCATTTAGGATGTAAATAAATGCAAAACTTTTCGTTAAATAAAATGTGCATTACATCTAGGCGACCTCTAAGGTCCATCGCTCACCCCCTGGGCCATCTATCAAAATTCCTCATCTTGGCCTATTTAGGTTACCTACCCATCATTGCGATCCATTTGGATCTACCCTTCATCTCGACCCGCTTTGGTCAAAATCCCACCATCCTTTGGCCTCTTAGGACAACTTTATCTACATTTGACCTCCTAGGTCAACCTTTGACCGCCTAGGTCAGCCTTACCACCCTTTGACCTCTTAGGGCAACTTTGACCCCCTAGGTCAACCTTTGACCTCCTAGGTCAACCTTATTCGCCTTTGACCTCCTAGGTCAACCTTTGACCCTCTAGGTCAACCTTATCTACCTTCGACCTCCTAAGTCTACCCTTGACCTCCTAGGTCAACCTTACCACCTTTGCCCCCCAGGTCAACTTTTTCATCTTTGACCTCTTAGGTCTACCCTTGACCACCTAGGTCAACTTTATCCGCCTTTTACCTCTTAGGCCTACCCTTGACCTCCTAGGTCAACCTCATCACCTTCGACCTCTTAGGTTACCCCTCGACCTCTTAGGTCACCCCTCGACCTCTTAGGTCAACCTTTGACCCCATAGGTCAACTTTATCCGCCTTTTACCTCTTAGGCCTACCCTTGACCTCCTAGGTCAACCTCATCACCTTCGACCTCTTAGGATACCCCTCGACCTCTTAGGTCAACCTTTGACCCCATAGGTCAACCTCATCCGCCTTTGACCTCTTAGGTCTACCTTTGACCGCCTAGGTCAACTTTATCCGCCTTTGACCTCTTAGGTCTACCCTTAACCTCCTAGGTCATCTTTATCCACCTCCGACCTCTTTGGTCAACCTTTGACACCCTAGGTCAACTTAATCATCTTTGACCTCTTAGGTCAACCTTTGACCCCCTAGGTCAACCTCATCCTCCTAGGTCAACCTTATCACCTTTGACCTCTTAGGTCAACCTTTGACCCCCTCGGTCAACATTATCACCCGTTGACCTCTTAGGTCAACCTTTGACCTCCTAGGTCAACCCAATCACCTTCGACCTCTTAGGTCAAACTTAGACTCCTAGGTCAACCTTATCCGTTTTCGACCTCTTAGGTCAATCTTTGATTCCATAGGTGAACCCAATTACCTTTGGTCCTAACCCCCTTAGGTCGAACCGTCATCTTGACCCACCTAGGTCATTATTTGACCCACCATCGTCCAGACCAACCTAGGTCAACCCGTTTAGGTCCAACTTGTCCGTCTTAGGTTAAAACTACCCCTTCACCTTTGACCCGTCAAGGTCAACCCGTGACCCGCTTAGGTCGACTTACCTATCTTGGATCCATCTAGGTCAATCTCCAACCTTCCTTAGTCCACCAACCCGAATAGGTCAACCTTAGACCCGCTTGGGTCAAACCATATCTATCCCGCTTAGATCATCCCATAGGCGAACTGCTACAACCCGCTATCTTGATTCATTCACCATATAGGTCAATCCAACCCTTCTCATTTAGGTCGACCTATCCTTTACCCATCTAGGTCAACCCACCATTATCGTCGCATCCTAGCTTGAACCATTTCTTGTCTCAAACCTTAGGTCAAACCTTAGGTCAAACCTTAAGTCAAACCTTACCCGATTCCTATAGGTCTTCCTCACCCATGCTTGACTACAGACCGAGTCATCTCCCTCTTTTTGACCCCTATGGTCATCTCTCAACTCTTTTTAAAAGTCTAACTTGACTCGAACTACGGCGACCTGAGCCTCTTATTGTGTGGGACCTCTCCCTCATGGTAAGGGGAACGTAGGCAACTTCGGCCCGGTCAAACTTTCAAATTCTTGTCAAAAATGCATTTCAAAGTGTGGAGACCGACTCTTTTCCAAAAGTGATTTTATAACGATGCCTTGTCATTAATTATAAATCTAAGCTCAATTCAAAGACATAATTCCCCCACAACTATTGTAGATCCTGCATCATGTCTGTTGAAAGGAACACCGAAGTTGCAAATAAAGCTATTACCCAAGGTCTCGAGACAACTCTCCACACCAATACTGATCTCAATGAGCAAGCGCTCCATTTTGAGACCATCCTCAACGAGCGAGCAACCCTCTTCCGGACCGCTCTTGACGAACAAGAAGCCTACTTTGAGACTGTCCTCCTCAAGCAAGTCGACCGCTTTCAAAAACAGATGTGCAAGGCTCTAAAGGACACCGAGAAGCGCCTTCACTCTGATATTTATTGCATTTATGATTACCTCGGCCGAGTTCTCCCTCTTGCTCAATTTCAACACCCGTACGCTCCTCAAATGTATGGTCCATCACAGATTTCCCCCGTTGGGATGCCTCCTAAGACTACTCATCAACGACAGGTACCGGTACCTAAACCACCCTCAAATACAGTTTGGAAGGACGAACGCGAGTACAATGACTTGGGTATGCCGTTAGCCAAACTCTACAAAAGTCTAGTTCAAGCCGGCAAGTTGTCTCCTTTGTTCAACTATGAACCAAGTAGGGTGAAGCAAGGCTTGGATCCCTCTAAACACTGCCAATACCACCAGTACATTGGGCATGACACCGAAGATTGCCTCCAATTGAGGAGAAAGATTCAAAGCCTCATTGACAGTGGAGCCATCACCCGCCAACGGAATACATGGGCATGGGCAAAAGAGGAAATTGGGGCTACCTCCTTTAAATAAAAGAAAAGAAAAGGGTCATTCAGTCTTTGTAGGTTCTAGAGTGTCCTTAGTCAAAAGTCCACCTTGGACGATTTTTGTTTCTTTAAGTAAAAGTCCACCCCGGACTAGTCAGTTTAAATCTTTTAGTTCCAATAAAAGGGTCTTTATTTCTTTTCTTTTCTCTCTAGACTTGAGACATAAGCTTGCATATATCAATTTCATGAAAATTGTCTTATTCACCATTTTCGCTTGATTGCTATATCTTTATATGATGAATTAATCTTAATCTTACTCATTAATGATGACTCATTAAAAGGTAAATGGACCCACAATCCATTCACATAACTAAGTAAACGATTAATCTCAAAATAACAAATGCTTCGATCAATTGGGATGAACGAATCACTTTCTCTTCTCTCTACATTCTACCCCCATACACTCTCTCTATACACTCACCCCTTGTACACACTTCATGTACACTCTCTATATACACCTTCTCCCATGCACTATCCTCATACGCCTCTCATCCCACCATTAGACCCCTTTTTATAAGGTCGTGACAAAGAAATGGACTGCGGTTGCTCATCATCAAATAGACATCCATGCTGTCACAATTTAAAGGGTGGGTTTGTTCCCTACATGAGTACTACATGCCGTTACACTGGGGCTGTCCGTATTCCATCGTAAATGTAAGAAAAGAGCACGAAGTCATTCATGCCATTAATTGGTGCACGTGATAATCCAATGGAGCTCTACCGGTGAAAATCAAGGGGCTAGGATGCCCACCGCCAGCAAAAGGCCGCTTGAACTATAAGGAAGCTACCTCGCAATCGAGAGAGGCGAAAGCAAACTAGGGGCTTGTCTTGCCCAATGTTTCATGTACAAATATAAAAAAAAATATATATATGGCTCGCTAGGTTGAAACACAAAAGGGCGACCTAGGCAAAAGTTAGAGCATTGCACAAAAAGAAGCCCGCTAGGTTGAAAACCCGAAAGGGCGCCCTAGGAAAAAAAAAGGGTGTGCACAAAGAGATAAAATAAAAAAGAAAAATAAAATAGAAGGGGCTATCACCATGGAAAAGTAAAAGTCCCATTTTCTTTTCACCTCAAAAGTTCTATTTTCCTTTCTTTCCTTACAAAGTAGATAAACGGCAGCAACCCATGACAACTACGATGGAGCAATCCACTGCAACAACTACAAAGGAGTAATCCACCGCAATGAGCTACAAAGAACAACTCACCTCAAACGAACCTCACACCCCTAAACTCAAAACCCAACTTCATCGTCAACCGGGCAACCACTCAAAGCCAAACATAACCTACCTTGGGCCAACTTTCTTTCTTTTCTTACCTCCCACACATACCCACTGAAATCCGACACCATCGTCAAGCGGGTCATCCCCGAACTACGCGGACCTGAGCTCCTCAGCTTGAGGAGAATGTAGGCAACCTCCCGGTTCGGTCCAAAATATACACAACCCACCTCGAGCCAATTTTCTTTCTCTTCTCTCTTCCCCCATATTTCTACTCCAGACTTCTTCACTCACAATTGATCAAAACATTTATTAATTTGAGGCTACTTGTTTAACAATTAACCATAACTCATTAACTAATCAACGAGGTCCATTCTTGAGCAATCAAATGAGAATCTTGAATAAAACAATTTTCAAATGTCTCGACAAGTCTTCTGTTCTACAATCTAGGAAAGAGCTAAACACTTACTTTCTGTCAAGCAGGGGCTTCCTTCCTTTTATATACACTCAATTGTCCAAAGAGTCAAAATGCGAGTACTATCTCTCTCTCCCTCTCACTATCACCAAAATGCCCCCGCATGTTTAAACAATTATTTTTTCTTTTTTGAGTCGACTGAATGATTTTCAAAAAAAAAAAAAAAAAAGAAAAAAAGAAAAAGATGACGCAAAAGAGATGCCCGCTAGATTGAAAACCCGAAAGGGCGGTCTAGGCAGAAAAAAGGGTGCGTCTTAAAGGAGGTAGGATACCCCGCTCTACACCCTTATCGAACTGGGGCTTCCCCAGCAGAATGGGTCGACTATGTGTTTTCTCGGAGAATACCGAGGTCCCAACAAGAATATACTTAGAAGAAGGGCATCCCTCATCATCAAGCTTGACGTAGAGTTTCTCAAAGGAGGGAGGGTACCCGCTCACCAAATTAGATAATCCCCAACGGAATGGGTCAACTATGTGGTTTCCCAGAGAATACCGAGGCGTCAACAAGGATACACTTAGAAGAAGGGCACCCCTCATCATCAAACTCGGCACGCGACGATCTATTTGAATTGATTAGAATCATAATTAATTATAAGGCATCTGTATAAGATCATAACACTTTCATAAAGTTTTCTCCTCCCCAACACTTTATTTATAAACCCGCACTCTCGGTCTCCATAAAATTATAAAAACATCTTCGGTCCATCCGGGACCCATCTATGTGATTCCTAGAGTTGACTCGGTCCTTTACCTTATCTCCTACACTTTAGGGAACCTTTAGGACTAAACCCTCAACTCTCTAGGTCCCAAGCCTACCCGGTCAGTCTTACCTAGGTTACACCATAACTCCTTAGGTCCTGAACCTACCCGGTGAGTCTTACCTAGATTACATCATAACCCCTTCGTTCGACCTTTCGCAAGTTTGTAGCATGACCCCTTAGGCCTTAAACCGGTTCTACCCAGACCTTCAAACCTTAAACCGGTTATCCAAAGCCAAGTCCTTAGGATGAACCATTAGGTCCCGAACCTACCGGTCCCCAGCCTACCCGATCTCCTAGATCTCAAACCTACCAACACATACTCGTCCTTACCCTATCTAGGCCATAGCTCTCTTATCCTCCTAGGTCCAGCCTCTTAGATCTACCCAGTCTAACCTGTTGAACGATCCCTTAGATCCCAAGTCCATACAAGGCCGCCAAACACCTACCTTATAGGTCTCTAGCATATCCGATTCACACCTTAGGTCTCAACTCCTAAACCCTTTAGATCACAAAACTGTCTACCCTCTAAGTCTATAACCTTAGAGCTCGTCCCTTAGAACTCTTTAGTTCCCAAGCCTTCTTGGTCTGACCAACTAAATCTATGTTATCCATACTTCTTGGGTCTAAACCCCTCTACAAACCTAGTGTCACCCATTAGTCGCGAGAGACTACCTAGCCTGACCTTCACCCCTTAGGTCTCCAACCTACTTAATCCAAGTCAAGTCCAAACCTTGAACCTACGCGATCCTCTCCTCAAACTCCATGGATCTTAAACATCGCTCCCCCAACGAGCCTAAACCTCGAACCTGCTCAAGCACATAGGATCTCCTGCGTACCGCGCCATGCCATAGACCCGTCCGGTCAGAACTCGTGCGCTTAACACCTTTGGGGTCCCATCCCTAGCCTACCTTTACAATCGCCGAACGAGCTTGGTCACGCGCAATGACCTCTAAGACAAACTTAGGTCCTAAGCATACCCAATCCAACTTAGGCACCTATTGTACTCGAGCAAAGTCTTGGACACTCAATCCCTTTACCTAAAGCGCCAACGTGGTCACATGTCCAGACCTATTTCTCGCACATGGCTCACACCTAGCACACCTTAGATCCCAAACCCGACATGCGTATTAGGTACTAGGATCATCCAATCCCAATCCATTGCTCCTTGGCCGACCTCAAGCCTGCTTGGTCCTAATCCATAACGCGGTTTCTCTAGGACAAAAGACTTACCCGCTTGAAATCCTTATGTCCCAACGCTACCCTGCCTAGCCTTCGATCTCCTAGATCTCACGCCTACCATTTCATTAGGCCCCGGTCTCCTTAACACATGTCTGAGTCTTACCCTAGCTAAACCCTAGAACTTTAGCCTAGGTCTAATCTATCGAACCTATCCAGCCACGAGGTATCAAGCTCATTTGCCCCAAACCGCAACACTCTTAGACCTCAAACTTGCTCGGTCTAAACCAAGACAAACCTTCAAATGCTTTCAGTCTCCAAACCCTAGCCTTAAACCTAGGTAAACACATTCTCTAAACCCTAGCCTCAAGCCTAGGTAGTCATATCATTCTCTCTGAACCCTAGCCTCAAGCCTAGGTAATTACATCCTTCCTAAACCCTAGCCCCGAGCCTAGGTAGTTACATCCCTTCCAAACCCTAGCTTAGAGCCTAGGTATTTACACCATTCCTAAACCCTAGCCTTGATCCTAGGTAGTCACGTATCCTCTTTAAACCCTAGCCTTGATCCTAGGTAGTCACGTATCCTCTCTAAACCCTAGCCTCAAGCCTAGGTAGTCATATCATTCTCTATGAACCCTAGCCTCAAGCCTAGGTAATTACATCCTTTCAAACCCTAGCCTAAAGCCTAGGAAGTTACATCCTTCTTAAACCCTAGCCTTGATCCTAGGTAGCTACACCCTTCCTAAACCCTAGCCTTGATCCTAGGTAGTCACATATCCTATCTAAACCCTAGCCTTAAGCCTAGGAAACCACAACATCCCCTTTAACCCTAGCCCAAATTCTAGGGAATTTCCAAAGCCCCGTATGCAACATCATTTCCAAATTCCCGATACCCTAGTCTCGAAACCTAGGAAATTTACAATCTCAATTCTCCGTTTTATTGAACCCTAGTCCAAAACCTAGGATATAATGCCCTGTCCAAAACTCAATCAACCCTAGCCTCAAACCTAAGAAGCCGCATTCGCTCTAAACCCTAGCCTTGAGCCTAGGTAGTCGCATTCGCTCCAAACCCTAGCCTCAAGCTTAGGTAGTCGCACTCTTTCTAAACCCTAGCCTCGAGCCTAGGTAGTCGCATTCGCTCTAAACCCTAGCCTCAAGCCTAGGTAGTCGTACTCTTTCTAAAGCCCTAGCCTCAAGCCTAGGTAGAAATTATCCTCTTTAAACTCTATCATCAAGCCAAGGATTCAACATTCCCTTCAAACCCCAGTCCTAGACCTACGAAACTCCTTCACCTTAGTCTCAAAACGTAGGAAGTTTACAGTCCTTAGCCTTAAAACCTAGCCTAAAGCCTAGGTTACCATAAACCTTTCCAAGCCATAGTCACCAATCCCGGAAAATGGTGAACCCTAACATCAAGCTTAGTGGACCTTCCACAAAAGCAATCCCTCTTCCCAACGGTCCAAAGCCAACGCCTTTGCAACCTCTGAACCTACCACAACTCCAAGCCCTATCCTCGAAGCCTAGGATATTTCTAAACCCTAGTCCCAAACCTAGGAGAGTCATGGTCCTTAAACACCAGTTTCCAAACCCTTGTTCGAAACCCTAACATCTAGGAAGTTCCCAAACCTCAACCTCTCCAAACCCTATCCCCAAACCTAGGAATCTGCATTCTCTCCAAACCCTAGTCTCAAGCCTGGGAAGCACCATCCTCTTTAACCCTAGCCCAAGTTCTAGGGAATTTCCAAACCCTGTGTACAACATCCTTTCCAAATTCCCGAAACCCTAGTCTCGAAACCTAGGAAATTTATAATCTCAATCCCCCGCTAGTCTTATGCCTAGGATACAATAGCCTTTCCATATTCTCTCCGAACCCTAGCCTCGAGCCTAGGTAGTCGCATTCTCTCCAAACCCTAGCCCGTAAGCCTAGGAAACCCACATTGTATCCAAGACACAATCTTAAGTCTAAACAACCATAACATCTCTTGCATCCTTATCTCAAGGCTAAGAGGCTACACATCCCCTTTCCTTAAAAGCCTTAGGTCCTATCCTAAGCAACCAAGCAAAATGTCCCTTACCTAATACCTTCATCTTAATGGTTCGTAGCCTCAGATTACATATTCCTCCTAATTTAGGGTAAGCGGATCCCAAACATTACGCTTTCCGTGGTCGTCCTTTGCTCACCAAAGAGTCCTTTACCTTGGCGACTCCCCGAGAGTCCATCACCTTTGCGACTCCCCAAGAATCCATCACTTCTGCGATTCCCTGAGAGTCTATCACCTTCATGACTCCTTGAGAGTTCATCCCGTTTGCGACTTAATAATGATCCATTATCTTTGCCTCCGCATGTAAAATCCCATTTTTACCCCTAACCTGTTTCATCCATTGTATGTGCCCTTAAACGCTATTTTTGACTGATGTTCGTTATTTTTTGGTACGGGAAGCCTCTTAAAATTTCCATTCTTCACCGAATATTTGCTTAGGATTCGTATGGTTGTAGAGACTTCAGCGCCTCTATGACATAAGCATCTTAGATCGATCACGATTGGCAGAAGCCTCAGCGTTTCTGTTTGCGAGAAATCCAGCATCTATTATTTTAGCATTTCCTAATATTTGCTTAGGATTCATATGGTTGTAGAGACTTCGGCGCCTCTATGACATACGCATCCTATATCGATCGCGATTGGCAGAAGCCTCGGCGTTTCTGTTTGCGAGAGATCCAGCATCTATTATTTTAGCATTTCCTAATATTTGCTTAGGATTCGTATGGTTGTAGAGACTTCGGCGCCTCTATGACATACGCATCCTAGATCGATCGCGATTGGCAGAAGCCTCGGCGTTTCTGTTTGCGAGAGATCCAGCATCTATTATTTTAGCATTTCCTAATATTTGCTTAGGATTCGTATGGTTGTAGAGACTTCGGCGCCTCTATGACATACGAATCCTAGATCGATCGCAATTGGCAGAAGCCTCGGCGTTTCTGTTTGCGAGAGATCCAGCATCTATTATTTTAGTATTTCCTAATATTTGCTTAGGATTCGTATGGTTGTAGAGACTTCGGCGCCTCTATGACATACGCCTCCTAGATCGATCGCAATTGGCAGAAGCCTCGGCGTTTCTGTTTGCGAGAGATCCAGCATCAATTATCATTTCCTAATATTTGCTTAAGATTCGTATGGTTGTAGAGACTTCGGCGCCTCAATGACATACGCATCCTAGATCGATCGCGATTGGCAGAAGCCTCGGCGTTTCTGTTTGCGAGAGATCTAGCATCTATTATTTTAGCATTTCCTAATATTTGCTTAGGATTCGTATGGTTGTAGAGACTTCGGCACCTCTATGACATACGCATCCTAGATCGATCGCAATTGGCAGAAGCCTCGGCGTTTCTGTTTGCGAGAGATCCAGCATCTATTATTTTAGGATTTCCTAATATTTGCTTAGGATTCGTATGGTTGTAGAGACTTCGGCGCCTCTATGACATACGTATCCTAGATCAATCGCGATTGGCAGAAGCCTCGGCGTTTCTGTTTGCGAGAGATCCAACATCTATTATTTTAGCATTTCCTAATATTTGCTTAGGATTTGTATGATCGCAGAGACTTCGGCGCCTCTATAACATACGCATCCTAGATCGATCGCGATTGGCAGAAGCCTCGGCGTTTCTGTTTGCGAGAGATCCAGCATCTATTATTTTGGCAGTCAGGAGAAGCCTCGGCGTTTCTGTTGCGAGAGATCCAGCATCCATTATTTTAGCGTGATCGGCAGAAACCCGGGCGTTTCTGTTTGCCTTTACCTCAGCATTTATTACTCCACCTCAGGATTATTTAGACAACGTAGTCTTTATTGTCCCATTATCCCTCTTGCTTCAAATGACTTCATTTCCTAACGAATGTTCGTTCTTCATACAGGATAGTGCCCGTAGATTTATTATCCCTAGCAGAAGTCCGATAGCTCGTTTTTCCCTAATCGCTTCGAACTACGACCGGCTTGATTCCTCCGAGGATACGTAGGAAACCTGAAAAGGTTCAGCCATCCGATCAACGTGGTCATCCCCAGCAGGTGCATTTTCCCCAGCAGAAAGCGTTGCTCCCCATCAGAGGACAATCATCCTCAATTTCCCCATCAGATTTGAACTATGTTTGGCTTGATTCCCCCGCGGATACGTAGGTCTTCTGTCAAGGTTCAGCCGTTCCCTTACCTTTCATCTGTTTTGAAACTCATGTTTCAGACGGATCCTTCTTTTATCGTCGACCCCACATTGCCTTGCAAGAAGCGTCGCCGAGGGGCTACTGTTAGTACCCGACCTGAAAATGAGTTTTTAGGACTTTCCCAAAAATACTATGACTTTATAGGAATTAGAAACCTTGTAAAGACTTGTCCCGGATTCCCGAAATACCTCATTTATGATAAAATCTATCAAAATAGGTAACTTATGGTTTCCTTAAAACCATGCAGAAACCCTAGCTTAAGAATCAAGTCAGCCAGCAGAATTGGCCATGCGGCCAACCTTGCCACGCCTCAACCTTGGCCACGCGGCCACTCTTGTCGCCGTCTTCGATCATGGCCAGGCGGCCAACCTTGTCCCGGATGATCCTGACCGTCAGATCTTCCCCTCAGTTTACTATATAAACCAATCTCAGCCTATTGGTTTAAGGATCCGAATTTGAGAGCTCTTAAGGGACGATTTTGCTCCCAAATCAAGTCATTCAAGCCTCCAAAAACACTCTCAAGAATCCCAAGAAGATCCAAGGTTATTTCTTGCCAACAAAGGTAAGTTTTCTAACTTTTTCTTCATGTTCTTGCATTATTTTTAATGTAGATCTTTGATATTCATATTCTTAATATGTTTATTCATGTGTTCTTCATAATATTCATGTTCTTGCATGTTTATTCATAGTTTCTTCATATGCTTTGCATGTTCATTCATATGTTCATAATATGTTCTTCATATGTTCATCGTGTTCATAGATTAAAACCTTATTTATGCTATATTTAGGGTTGCGATCTTCATGTTTGCATGTTATATCATAGCCGATGATGATCTAGGGTTCATCAACCCAAGGATGATCTAGGAACTATTTCTAAACCCTAAACTTTAGGTAATTACTTCCATGATCAATAATCCTACCATGATGAATGTTCATTGAGATCTCATTGATGGCATAGTCATTATTCTAGGATGTGATCATCCTGCATGTTTCTTTCTCCTCCCTCTTCATTATGCATGATCCCTATTCTCTCTCCACATTCTAATTATGTGCGAACTACGCTGATCTAAGCTTCTCACATTGAGAGGAACGTAGGCAATCTTCGGATCCGGTCTAAATCACTAACACACTACATACACCGCATCATGATAGAAAGACTGATCAATTCGGGCAATAGGAGTGATAACGTTCAATATTTTTCTCTTGTTGTAATTTGACCCCCGAACCCATTAACATGCTTTTCTCAATGTTTTGGCTATAATTAAAACGGCGTGGCGACTCTCATAATTTTAATGTTGCTATGAATATCTCAAATTTAAACACACGTATTCACAGACCCAAATTTACAAAGTTTATATAACCCAGTAAAACCATCGTCCTCACGAAAATAAACATACATGAGCTCATAGAGCAACTACCCATAAAAGCAACAACCTTCTCAAAGATCCCCGCTAAGTCGTACCATACTGACGATCTTCCTTGCCTGAAAACTAAGGCAAACAAATAAACAAAGAACGGGGTGAGATAAATCTCAGTAAGTTACTAATGCAGCTACATGGCATAATATCATGCATCTCAACTGAATAACTGAACCATATAACAGCATAATTGAACAACAGATATCACACAACATAAGAGGCTCCCTGTCGCCAACCGTCCCATACCGGTTGGAAATAACGAACAACTCATCATACGGCACACAATACTGAAATAAACACATTACAAAGGATACTGAGCGAAGGTTCTCCCAAAAGGATATAACAATCTGAACAACATCAACAGAGCCGCATCGAAGAGCTGAAGCAGGGGTTCCGGAACCAAACAACAAGAAGAACAACGGGGGGAAATGACACAAAGTCATAACCCAAAACGTGTAGCTAGAATACTCACACAAGGGAGCTAGCTCATCCCAACCACACCATCAGGAAGGGGTAAAAAGGGGTTACCAGTGAAGACATTATAATGAACTTGGCTCGGGTGCCATTATAATCTCTACCACTTCCCGACTCAACCAAATAAGACCAGCTGGACTTTAAACGAAAGCACAATCAGTATATGATTCCAAAATAGGGAACCATACCAAGTACATCATAAAGATGATAAACTGCTCATAAAAAGCCCAACAACCAAGTACATTAGAAACATTTCTCAAACAAAGGATTTCAAAGTAGGAAATCCCACAAAAGCATCATAAAGATGATAACCAGAAGTTACTCATAAAGAACACAATGACTATGAGCCCAACCATTCCTTTACATTTATGATTCCAGATTTGGGAATCCAAACAAATACCTTTCACACATTCCTAATCGGACCAATTTCCAACACCCTTGTGTTCCACAATGACTATTTAGGTACCCTAGGATATCACCTAAGACCTAGACCAAGATTGAACCATAAATCAATTAGATTAGAACAGTTCAGCTCCTCTAGTCACCTGGGCGACCGCCCACAATCAAGATGTGTGGTCGCCCAAAACACAAATCTCAAGCCCTAAAACATTTCAGATAGACTGGGGGATCTCATGCCCCATTTGGGCGGTCGCCCAAAACATTGCACTGACAGAATTCAGTACTCTTTCCCAAATTAACATTTCACCGTCTCAAAAGTACTATCCCAACTTTATATCTTACTAAATTGAGTCAAGTCCTGAACTCTACAATGCCAAAATAGCCTCTTCAATACAACTCATAACAACTTCAATACTCACCACAAAGCAACTATTTCCATAGCAAGTATCACATATAAGATATATGAACATTTTAATAATAAAAAGGGGAATAGTAACTTACCTAGTACGGGAAAAGTATTGACGAAAATATATTCTATTCGGTTAGAAAACGATCAACTCGACGCCATAAACATTTAGGTGTAGTCGAATTTTAGAACGGAGAAATAATTGAAAGTAAGAAAATCAGGAAGTGAGAAAGAAACATTACCTTCTTCAGTTCAGCCATGGAAAGATTATGAATTGGGAAAGTGTAAATTGTGTGTGTGTAAGCAGGGAGAGAGAAAAGGGATAAGAAGGAAGTTTTTATACTCACAAGTTTCACCTAGGCCCTCCAAGTTCAACTAATTACACTTAACCCCCAAGGTTTCAACTTTAACACTTAACCCCTTTATCATCATCTAAAATTACTAACTCAACTATTTTAGCTTCTACACATGCTAGTTAATCATTTTGTAGCTCAAATACTCTTATTTAATATTTCAATAGATCAAGTCTTTTTAAAATAATCAAACTAACACAAATTAAATTATAAAATAATATTCTGCATAAAATTTATATGAAATTGGGACGGGTCGTCACATTCTCTCCCCATTAAAAGAAATTGCCCTCGAATTTACTAACCAAATTTATAACACGTAGTCATATCGAGGCTACATATATCGATTCTTATATAGAAAATAATAACCACAATTAAAGACCTATTAAATATTTCAGGCATAGTTCCCATATATCACACTTAAATCCCAATTCCAATTTCCATTAATTTGTATCAAATAAACTAACACATATGAAACACACAAATATCACACGTATACCCATATTAAACATTATATGCCAACAAAACAATAGATAGAAATACAAATTTCTTCCTAACAAATTTCTCAATATCAACTAGTCAAAATAATCTAAATTTAATTATTTGTTTTCTCACTTTTCATACTCATGTTAAATAATAATTTAATGTCATTTTCATTTAGACACACCAACACATATACTTACAAATGGAAATTCAAAAGCAGTAATAGTGCACAGACAACGAAAATATATTCTTACCAAAGTTATCAAACAACTGCGGGTATTTTTCGCACATTTCATGCTCTGCTTCCCATATAGCCTCCTCAATGCCATGATTGCTCCATAAAACTTCCCCAAGAAGTACTCGTACTCAAAACGTGTTCTTTAGAACCAAGTATCTATACAAGCTGTTACCCATCCACTAAGTAATACTAACATGAAATAGTCCCACACTCACACGAGGCTCATATATAAATTACTCTACAAGTTAACTTCTCAAACCTTTCAGAATTTCATACATCCAACATATTAACGAGTAAGACATTCACTCCTATGGTGTTAAAGATACATCTCAATACTCAGCCAATAACTGTTATTATAATCAAATTCCACTAAATAGCTCTGACAGCAACTTGCAAAGAAATCAACTCCACATGCGCAACATATAATCAAGAAACTCCATCCACTTCACGTATTACCCATTTTCAAGCTTGACATTCAATTTACAACTCAAAACGCTCTGCTTAGCTAGCCAAAATCAAGATGTAAAATAGTGATCCCTGTCATATATTATATCCATAGGTATTCCATGTAATCATACTACTGTCTCAACAAGTATGGAAAGAAATAGAAGTAACAATTATAACACCAAAACACATAAAGATAAGCAGATTTGGTTAGTCAATCCACTAAAACCAAACATCATCGGCCTTATCTATTAAATGGTAATCCTTCAACAACATCCATCACAATATGTTCATATCCAGTCATGAATCTCAAAGGATTGTAACAAATCAGCTGATCAATGATGCTCTGCTTCCAAATATTCACAACTCAAGGATTTAGTTACTTACTCAAAATTTTCTCATTTCAGATTAATCAAATGAAATTCTTCTAATTCATATCAATACAGTACATTTACCTGGATTCATAATTAAATTGGTCTTGGGAATCTCTTCAAGTACATGTAGTTGACTTCCACTATATGTTTTTACTTCCACTAGGTTTTAAATACATACTTATCTATGAAAGGTTAACATTCCCTCACGAGTAAGAAACATCCTGTTGTCTATCATCATTCATTCCACTAGTAATTTTCTATAGTTGAAATCATTCATTAGAGCTTCCATCATATGCTGGAGTAGACACTTAAAGCTTTCTCAATTGCAAAATTTACCATTCCCGATTCATAAAGAATCTAGTATGTCAAAACCTCTAACATTCTCATTCCGTCGATCCAAAAGAAAATACAAGTCTTTGTGTTTTGTGAACCCGCTAATACATTTGCCTTTCCAAATGATATACCATAGTACTCTACTTACCTTGTTTCATATGTCACTCTCTTTAAGAAATCAAAAACTTCAACTCTTATGATTTATAAACACTTCAAATATAGCTCCATAAAGGTCATCCACTAATGCAATGCATGTATAATCGCAATTAAATCCAAGTCATGGGTCAAATTATTCTATTCATAAGGATTCAATCTCTTCGCAGCATATGCAATTACTTTATCATTCTGAATCCACCTCACAATCTCTCTTTTGGAGGTATTACTTTGAATAATGAATTCATTAGATCCACTATAATAATAAAAATCAGCATATCCACTAGGAATAGGAATACGGATCATCTCCTCTAGGTCACTGTAATACTAGTCAAATCCACTACGCAATATCAATTTCGAAGTTGTTGTCATCCATCAGTTCAATATTCGAAAATTGGCTTCACATTCATCATTCCATCGAAAAGGTGAAGCTTTCAATGTCAAATAGTTCATAATATAGCTACCCTAGAGAGTCCTTAATGAATTTCTAACAAAGTCAAGAAAATCCCAAGAATATACGTACCTCCATTTACCAGTGTCCACTTTTGAAATGTCCATAACTATGCATGAACTGAGACAACTTCAAAATGATATATCCTCTAACAAGAAAGCACACTATGGCTGATGAATCCTCGATTCAAGTAATTCCTCATATTGAATCTTTAATTCTTTTAGGTCTACCGATGACATATACACACTATTCTATATATCCGTGCTGTACCCATTAACAACTCAACACATATATCAAGTTCCCTGTCAAGTGGCATGTTGTACTCAGCAGAGAAGACAACTCAGATCTCACAAATAAATGATATATCCTTAAATTTTAGTGTAGATGCACCCTTGTCAACCCCAAAAGATAAACACCTGGCCCAACCTTGTGATAACATTTTATGTCTTTCAATGCATTAATAACATGAATGCCACACATATTTATCATGCTTAATTAAGAAAATAAAGCACACGGCATATAGAACTTCACTACCTTTTGATGGAAATCAACAAATTTATAATGAATATAAATCTAGTTCATGTCAAGTATAATGTCAACGTTCCCACAGGTAACACGACAAAATCAACATATACGATGATTTCCCAACTTATATCAAGTTTCTTATCAACACAAATCTCAATCATGTATTTTCTCATCGAAGAGTATATCTTTAGCACATAAGGCAAATAATCCAGAGAAACGTAGAAATATGACACAAAATAAGATCTAAGTAAGGATGAGATAAGCTTAAACGTATAAGAAATCGCACTCTCGGCTTTCTTAAACTATCCACCCCAACATAGACTAACTCTATAAACACCAGTCCCATACCTGGTATCACCTCAAATAAGAAAACACTCGACGTCGATAGCACACTCATTAACCAACCCACCAAGCCGATGAATCCTATCCAGACTGATAGTTAGCCTAAGCTCTGATACCAACTGTAACGACCCAAAAATTCTAAATTCCATAAACCTGAATAATACACGAGCTACACTTGCTCGACAACAAAATATTAAAAATGACCATAGGGTAACCGCCTTTACTATTGAACTTCCAAACCAACTAGAGTTGTGAAAACTCTAGACACGCCTGGCAACAAAGGCCGGCACCAAAATAATAATAAACACTTTATTACAGGTACAAAACTCATCTACCCAAATTTACAAAGTTTATATAACCCAGTAAAACCATCATCCTCACGAAAATAAACAAACATGAGCTCAATAGAGCAACTACCCATAAAGCAACAACCTTCTCAAAGATCCCCGCTAAGTCATACCTTACTGACAATCTTCCTTGCCTGAAAACTAAGGAAAACAAATAAACAAAGAACGGGGTGAAATAAATCTCAGTAAGTTACTAATGCAGCTACATGGAATAATATCATGCATCTCAACTAAATAACTGAACCATATAACAGTATAACTAAACAACAGATATCACACAACATGAGAGGCTCCCTATCGCCAACTGTCCCATACCGGTTGGAAATAACGACCAACTCATCATACGGCACACAAGACTGAAATAAACACATTACAAAGGATATTGAGCCAAGGTTCTCCCAAAAGGATATAACAATCTGAACAACATCAACAGAGCCGCATCGAAGAGCAGCATCAACAGGGCAGCATCAAAGAGCTGAAGCAGGGGTTCTGAAACCAAACAACAACAAGAACAACAGGGGGAAATGACACAAAGTCATAACCCAAAATGTGTAGCTAGAATACTCACACAAGAGAGCTAGCTCATCCCAACCACACCATCAAGAAGGGGTAAAAGGGGTTACTAGTGAAGACATTATAATGAACTTGGCTCGGGTGCCATTATAATCTCTACCACTTCCCGACTCAACCAAATAAGACTGGCTGGACTTTAAACGAAATCACAATAAGTATATGATTCCAAAATAGGGAACCATACCATGTACATCATAAAGATGATAAACTGCTCATAAAGAGCCCAACAACCAAGTACATTAGAAACATTTCTCAAACAAAGGATTTCAAAGTAGGAAATCCCACAAAAGCATCATAAAGATGATAACCAGAAGTTACTCATAAAGAACACAATGACTATGAACCCAACCATTCCTTTACATTTAAGATTTGAGATTAGGGAATCCAAACAAATACATCATTAAGATGTTAAGCAAATCCTTAAGGCATTTAACTAGAATTCCACACCTTTCACACATTCCTAATCGGACCAATTTCTGTCACCCTTGTGTTCCACAAAGACTATTTAGGTACCCTAGGATATCACCTAAGACCCAGACCAAGATTGAACCATAGATCAATTAGATTAGAACAGTACAGCTCCTCCAGAATTCAGTACTCTTTCACAAATTAATATTTCACCGTCTCAAAAGTACTATCCCAACTTTCTATCTTACTAAATTGAGTCAAGTCCTGAACTCTACAATACCAAAATAGCCTCTTCAATACAACTCATAACAACTTAGTTCAATACTCACCACAAAGCAACTATTTCCATAGCAAGTATCACATATAAGATAAATGAACATTTTAATAATAAAAAGGGGAATAGTAACTTACCTACTATGGGAAACGTATTGATGAAAATATATTCTATTTGGTTAGAAACGATCAACTCGATGCCGTGAACATTTAGGTGTAGTCGAATTTTAGAACGGAGAAATAATTGAAAGTAAGAAAATCAGAAAGTGAGAAAGAAACCTTACCTTCTTCAGCTTAGCCATGGAAAGATAATGAATTGGGAAAGTGTAAATTGTGGGTGTGTACGCAGGGAGAGAGAAAAGGGATAAGAAAGAAGTTTTTATACTCACAAGTTTCATCTAGGCCCTCCAAGTTCAACTAATTACACTTAACCCCTATGGTTTCATCTGTAACACTTAACCCCTTTATCATCATTTAAAATTACTAACTCAACTATTTTAGCTTCTACTCATGATAGTTAATCATTTTGCAACTCAAATACTCTTATTTCATATTTCAATAGATCAAGTCTTTTTAAAATAATCAAACTAACACAAATTAAATTATAAAATAATATTCTGCATAAAATTTATATGAAATTGGGACGGGTCGTCACACTCTCTCCCCCTTAAAAGAAATTCACCCTCAAATTTACTAACCAAATTTATAACACGTAGTCATATCGAGGCTACATATATATCGATTCTTATATAGTAAATAATAACCACAATTAAGGACCTATTAAATATTTCAGGCATAGACCAAGACCTAGACCAAGATTGAACCATAAATCAATTAGATTATAACAGTTCAGCTCCTCCAGTCACCTGGCGGCCGCCCAAAATCAAGATGTGTGGTCACCCAAAACACAACTCTCAAGCCCTAAAACATTCCAGATAGACTGGGCGATCGCATGCCCCATTTGGGCGGTCACCCAAAACACTGCACTGACAGAATTCAGTAGTCTTTCCCAAATTAACATTTCACCGTCTCAAAAGTACTATCCTAACTTTCTATCTTACTAAATTGAGTCAAGTCCTGAACTCTACAATACCAAAATAGCCTCTTCAATACACCTCATAACAATTTACTTCAATACTCACCACAAAGCAACTATTTCCATAGCAAGTATCACATATAAGTGTGAATACCCCTTTCCGAATACGGGCGGCGAATGGGAAGTCTTTCTTTTTATTTATCCTTATTTATCTTTTTTATGGGATTAGGATATTCTAGTTGGTATTTAACTTTATTAAGAGTCGTCATGTTGTTTTTTTGAGCTAAAATATTGATAAACAGCTAACAGAGAGGGTTCGGGGGTCAAGTTACGACAAGAGAAGAATATCAAGTTATCACTCCTATCGCCCGAGCAGTCGGACTTTCTATCATGATGAATGTGTTAGTAGTGTGTTAGTGATTGAGACCAGATCTGGAGATTTCCTATGTTCTTCTCATGATGAGAAGCTCAGGTCAGCGTCGTTTGCAAATAATCGAAATAGAGAGAAGAAGCGGGATCATGCATAATGAATGAGGAGGATAAAGAATCATACAAAATGATCACATCCTAGAATAATGATTATACCATTGATAAGATCAACGTGTAGTCCCCATATTCATCCTTGGAGAGTTATTGATCATGGGAATATTTACCTAAAGTTTAAGGTTTAGAAGTAGTTCCTAGATCTCGTTGATCATCATCGGCTATGCATTGTAAGTAGGGATTAAAACATTAGATCTAGCATGTTCAATCTAACATAATAATAAGAACATCATGAAACATGAATGAAATAACACATAAGCATGAAGATCACTACCTTAGTCATAGAGCATATTATGAATTCTAGTAAGAACATGAAGAACACGTTATGAATCATATGAATATAGATATATGAACATGATGAAACTAGCATAAATCATATCTAAACTAAGAAAACATGACAAATTCTCACCAATCTTGACAAGAACGAAGTCGAATCTCTTGCGCGGATTCGTCGGACCTTCGGGATTGCTAGTAAGGCTTAGAGAGAGAGTTCTGCCGTCAGTTTTGGCTGTAGAACTCGGGAGAAAGAATTGTGTTTTTGAAATAATGAACCGAGGTCACCTATTTATAGGAAATCTTGACCCGGAGGAAGTGGCCGCCCGACCGGCAATGTGGCCGCCCGGCCGGTCCAAGAGATTGACACAATTACTGAGGCTCTGATCAATCTGGATTCCTGGAGGATGATGAGATAACGTCTATCTTTGATCCCTAATCTGATCAGTCGAGAATATTTTCTTATCTGGGCTTTTTGGGAAATCCTGGATAAGTCCTGCGCAGTTCGTAAATACCTGGGAGGTCCCTGTGAGTTCTAGAATGCCTAATAACTCATTTTCAGGTTGGGTACTAACAGTATCCCCTCGGCAACATTTCTTGCAATGCATGGAGGGTCGTCGATTAAGAAAAGGAACCGATCTGAAACATGAGTTCCAAATCGAGAGAGGAGTGAGAAAGAAGGCGACCAAGTTGGTCGAGTGGCGAAACCTTTGTCAGGCTACCTACGTATCTAAGTGGAATCAAGCCGATCATAGTTCGAGACTTGCGGGGAATGAAATAAATGAGACATCGTCTTTTCGCTGAGGATAGACAAATATTAGTCGAGCAATAAAGTCACGTGGACCCTACTGGGGAGAAAAGAAAAAGAAACAAAACATCGTTGATCAATAAAGTCATTGAGGATGGAATTTAAAGAAACAAATCATCGTAGAACAAATAAAGTCGTTGCAGATGGACTTTACTTAGGGAAAAAGGAGAGGTCATATGCACGGTTTGACAGGAAGTTTATGGAATTCAGAGCAAAATGAGGGGTGAATTCTAACTTCCTATAGAGAGTAGATAATCGCATAATTTATCGGTAATCCATGATACTTTGAGAAGTGCAGTTCCTCAGCATCACAGAATCAGGTAACAGGTAACGCCGATTGTCTAGAGCTCACACAGTGCTACGCCTATAACTTTCTCAACATGAAGGGCTTATGGATGATCCGACCTTCACTTATAATCTTTTGGGCTTATGGATGATCCGACCTCCAATTATAAATTGATTTTGTAATTTTTAAGGTCTTCCGGACCAAATTGATTTTCTCAACATGAAGGGCTTATGAATGATTCGACCTTCACTTATAATCTTTTAGGCTTATGGATGATCCGACCTCCAATTATAAATTGATTTGGTAATTTTTAAGGTCTTTCGGACCAAATTGATTTTCTTAATATGAAGGGATTATGAATGATTCGACCTTCACTTATAATCTTTTGGGCTTATAGATGATCCGACCTCCAATTATAAATTAATTTGGTAATTTTTAAGGTCTTCCGGACCAAATTGATTAATTTTGGTTATTTACTAGAGTCTTCCGGACCCAATTGATTAATTTTAGAAATTTACTAGAGTCTTCCAGACCCAATTGGAAATTTACTAGAGTCTTCCGGACCCAATTGATTAATTTTGGAAATTTACTAGAGTCTTCCGGACCCGATTGATTAATTTTGGATTAACAATAAGCTGAGGGGGTAAACTGTAAAATTTCCTGCCTGGGGAAATAACTGGCCGCGCGGCGAAACTTTCTGATTGGCTGATTTTTGTATGCGAGGATCGCTGATGGGTGCGCGAGATGGAGGGCTGAGATTGTGCCACGTCGCCTGGAGACTCTGGCCGCGCGGCTAGTCCCTTCGCTGGACACACCCTACAAACAGCCGCCGGATGTCTCTTTCTTCTTCACTTTTCCTTCCTTCTTGGTCAAATTTTGAGAGAGAAAAAGAGAGCTTTTGAGATATTTCTGCTATATTTGAGATGGATCTCGAATTTATTTTTGGCGCGGAGCAACCGTATGAACAAGGTGGCGGTGCAGGACCACAGTTTGAGTAAGGCGAAGGAGCGAACCCCCCTCAACAAGAGGGGACACATCAAATACGAGCGAGGATAGCTTCTCGCAACTTCTGTCCCGATGAGTGGCATTTCACAATGGGACAACACTTCGACTTATACGCGGGCACCGACAAACATTGGTCTGGCGGGAGACTGATGGAGACGAAGGAGGTACCGATCTCGCTTTATTACTTTCTTTGGGTATTTTATGTCTTTTATTTCATACTTGTTGTATTGTTTTAAGACTGCATTAAATTAAATTAATCGTTCGTGATTATTTAATTTTTTGAGATTGTTGGTTATTTTGGGGACAGAAAATATATGCGCAAGTAGATAAAATAAAGCATGTATGTACACTTTAATTTATAGCACATAATCTATATTGCTAGTTGGGTAGCGTACCTTTGCTGTGTTTACCTGCAGAGGATGAAATCTCGTGGGTCCACGAGGGCAGTGGTCGAGATGTGGGGGAGATTGCCGCCGGCTGGGACGGTGAAAGAGAGGATCCGGGCTCTGGGCTTCGGTCCATTTTTTTATGTTCTACGGGCTGTAGAGGGGACTCAGAAGGTGATGGGTCTGGTTGAGGCGATGAGGGAGTATTGGTGGGACACCACCCATACATTTCATTTTAGTTGGGGAGAGGTGATTGTTACTCCGACCAACTTTAGTGCTTCCTTTTGATGAGTCCTTGGCTGCGGACCCGCACCGTCAGGTGAAGCTGATTGTGATGCCCTTGGGCAAATGTGTCAAGGTAAATGGCTTTGAGGCGGGTCATCCGAAGACTTTGGTGGAGGAGGTTATCCAGGGTTTTGTCGAGGGTATCCATGATACTGACTGGCTGGTGCGGGCCATCTTGTGGTACTGTCTGTCGCAGATCCTATTCCTGATTGTAGAGACTTTTAGTTAGTTTTCTCTGTTGGGTGCTTTGGTTGATTTGGAGCAGGCGAGTCATATCTCGTGGGGCGGAGCCGGGCTGGCAGAGATGTATAGAGCCCTTGATGTCTGCTCGAGGTCTAGTACCTTGTCTTTTGACTGTTTTCAGTTTACCTTTGAGGTATGTCTCTAACTCAATCCTTTTCATTCCATGTCTGTCTTTTGTTTAGCACTGTATAGACTGAAATGTTGCTTTTCCACAGGTGTGGGTTTACGAGCTATTCCATATTGCTCCTTTTGCTGTGTAGGGGGTGAAGGAAGTCCCGGTTATGAGGTTCTGGGCAAAGAGCAACGGGTTGAAGGGCCGCGGCAAGGCCAGGAAGACTCCCGATCTGGGGATTTTCACTACGAGGTTGAGTGGTCCTTTGCATGAGGACTTCCAGTTCTTTCCTTGGTCGGATCAGGTGCTGGCGGGGGTCGGTTAAGATTTTACTGCTTCCCACTGCTTCTTGATGGGGTTGACTGGGGATGCCATGTATTTGGCGAGAAGAGTCTGCAGATAGCATATCAGACATCCTATATTATGGGCCCCGAGTGAGCGTCTGAGGGACATGTTGTATCCAGCTAGGTTGCGGAGGAGTGGTGACTACCGGGTGAGGACTCCGGTCCATTTGTACCAGAGTGGGGCTGATTACGAGTGGTTCATGGTGATGTGTTGGTGAGCTCACAGGTTTTGGCGAGGAGGCAGGCGGGTGCCTATCCAGCTAGCTCGAGTAGAGGGGCTAGATATGGTATGGATATGCCGTGGTACCCGGACAGTATTCGGATGCAGCAGGGTGGTACCGAGGTAGATGTCGATCTGACTCCGACTGAGGCTGATGAGGTCACTGGGGCTCAGCTTCCTCTGCTTGGAGCTATGGTATGATGCCTTTTGGTTTCTGTCTTGCACACACACACTTTAGACTTGTATCTGAACTATGCCTATCTGTCTCAGGTGACTCGGGAGGCTTATATCTGCTCTGTTCATCGGGGCAATATTTTTGAGAGGCTATTCCGGAGCTTGGCCGCTGCTTGTACCTGCCGTCGGGAGGACGTGGTGTTACCGCAGCGGAGGGAGAGGTCGTCTGTGGAGGCTGCTCATCCATCTCGTGTCCGTCGGAGATCTACTAGAGGTAGGGGCTCAGGAGCCGGTGGGTCCCACTATGTGCAGCCGCAGGGCCGTGGTGACGATGATAGGAGTGATGATGAGGAAGAGGATGTTGATGTCGAGGGATCCGATTCGAACTAGACTTTTATTTTCTTCATTTTGTTAGAGAGAGGAGAGGAACAGACAGATACATATTTATGTACAATGTTTTATTTGCTTTTGGTATGTAATTAATTAGTGTTTTATTTACATGTTTTTACATTTAGTACAATGCATGAGCCCTAGGGGTAAGATGGGGATTACATGCTGTCCGGTAGTTTCACCTTTTTTATCAGACTTCTTTTGTGCTTTGGGACCTTCAATATGTCTGAAATGGGTCCATTCCGGCGTTTGACGGGGACAGACTTGCGATTTGTCTGAACTGGCTTATGTAGCCACGTGGCCAACCATGGGGAAGGACTGGCCGCGCGGCTACTCCTTGGTCTGACACAATTTTTCCTTGTATGATCAGGACTTGAACTCCCTACCCTATTTAATCAACAGTCTCGCAGAGAGACAAGGCAGACAGCAGTTTTTCTTCCTTTTGCTCTGGATTTTGAACCTTCCACGCTTTTCTGATGGACAGACACACTAGGATTTCTGAAGAGAGACAAAACTATTTCATCAAGAGTTTGAAGCTCTGGGCTGGGAAGCTTTCAAGGACAACTCGTGCAAAACTTGATAGGAGATTCGGAATTACGTGCCTTTGGTCCTTGTATAGGGTTAAGTCTGACGAGAACCTGATCCGTGCTGTTGCTAAATTCTGGGACAACGAGAATCATGTCTTCAACTTTTCTTATAATGAAATTACCCCTACGTATGAAGATTTTGTGGATCTTTGTGGTGCGACAGGGATGGATGGGGTAGCCATGCTGCAGTCTCAAGTGCCTTCAGAACTTCGGATTTCCCAACTGCTGAGGATTTCTGTCAAAGATGCTAGGGGCTTGCTGTTGGATGGTGATGTTAACCTCGGTGGGCTTCCCATCAGGTTTATTAATTGCATGGTAGAGTCTGACACGGCTTTGGATTGTCTGGCACTCTATCTATTTTCTTCGGTATTATTTCCGCCTTACTTGGGAGTAGCTACGATGGGTTGTCTCGACATGGTGGATCAGGCTCGAGCCAAACAGTATTGTCCCTTGCTTGCTTGGGGAGACCTTGCATAGTATTGGAGAGTTGGCTTCAGGAGCTCGAAAGATGACCAGAGGAAGTACCCGACTGTTAACCTTGTGGCTCCAGGAGAGGCTTCGAGTCTTGGAGGAACTTGTCAGGCCAGTATCACCTTGGGTTTGTCAGAGTAGGCGCATAAAGTAGCGATTTACAGGGATGGATCGTTCTGCATGGATGACATATATGGCACAGATGAGTACTGCTCAAATTAAGTAGATGGTACCTCACTGGGGGGTGATCAGAGCACGGTGGTCTCAGAGTGGTCTCTGCATGATTCGGGTCCTTGCCTTTGGTGAAACCACTTATTACTATGCAGTGCGGGTGTGCCGTTAGTACGGGGTGCCTCAGACTATACCTTCATCATAGGATGAGACTTGTATCCGAGTTAATGTTAGGATGTTCTCTATGAGTACCGGGGTTGCAGTGCTCTTGGAGCGATGCTGGTCTTATGCTCTCATGGCTAGCACTCTTTGTATACAGCGACCACGTGACATACTTCTGTCTTGAGAATACTTGGACTGGTACCAGACGATTCTGGGGAATATGGGACAGACTCTGAGACGACTGAGACATAGGGTAGTGGTACCTTATGTCTTGAGCAGACGCTTGAGGGAGGCCGAGAATGTGCAACGGGAGGTGGAAACCGAGTTGGCTCAGCTAGCAGCTACTGAGAGTAAAAGAGAGAGAGAAGGGCCAAGTGGGCTGACTCAGCATAGGAAGGCTTTATTTGAAGATCCTACTAGACAGGCTAGACGCGGACGAAGAGACAAGAAACCGAAGAAGGATGAAGAAGAGAAAGAATAGGAATGACTCCGAGTATCCAACCACAGTCGTTGCAGACACATAGTTTAGATTTTTGTTTATTTTAGTTTATTTAAATTTCAAAGCAGGTTATTTATTCGCAGGTTCTTTCGAGTTTAGACTCATCAAATAAATGTTAACGTGTAGTGACTTGTGGAAATAGAGATTTTTGATTTAGTTATAAACTGATTGTTTTCTTTATTTGAAATTTGCTCAAACCAGATTTGGATTTTTATTTATTTTTGAGACCGCACCATTGAAGGCTGCCTACGTTCCCCTTTTACAAGTAGGGCTAAGGGGCTCAGGTCACCGTAGTTCATTTCTCATTGTAAAAAAGGAAGATAGAGGAGGGGGAGTAGAGATGATGTAATAATTTTATTTCATTTTATTTTTTTTACAAGGGGGGTGGTCGTTGCAGAAGACAGTTTGATGGAGAGTACCGCTGATGAAGAGTACCATTTGTGGAGAGAGACCGTAGTGGTCAGTTGTAGTAGCGATGGAGCTTGCTGATGTTGACTGGTTCCTTGAACTGATTGCCATCCAAATCTGCCATTCTAACTGCACCTCCGGAGAAGATCTTTTGTACGACGTAAGGACCAGTCCATGTGGGGGGCCACTTACCTAAGGCGTTGAACTTATTTGGGAGGTGTACTTTGAGCACCAAGTCTCCTTCTTTGATGTCTACCGGCTTTACTTTCTTATTAAAGGCATCTGTGGTCCTTCTCTGATAAGCTATGATGTGTTCCATGGCTTTGAGCCTTCTTTCGTCCAAGGTAGCCAATTGGTCGTAGCGACTGCGGAGCCATTCTACTTCATTTACTTGATTTTCTAGCAATACCCTTAGGGACGGAACTTCTAGCTCGATGGGGAGCACTGCTTCCATGCCGTATGTAAGAGCGTAAGGAGTTTCGCTGGTGGCAGTGCGTATCGACGTTCTGTAGCCCTAGAGTGCCAAGGATAACTTGTCGGGCTAATCCCTTCCTCTTATGGCCATTTTTCTGATAATCTTCTCGATAGTCTTGTTAGCTGCTTCAACTGCTCCGTTGGTCTGAGGATAATACGGGGAGGATTTCTTCCTTTCTATTCTGAATTCGGTGAGTAAGCGGGTTGTCTCTGCTCCGAAGTGGCTACCATTGTCTGATATAATCAAATTCGGGACACCATAACGACACATGATGTTTTCCTTGATAAACTGTGCTACCTTCTTGGAATTCAGTACTTTGTAAGATCGTGCTTCGACCTATTTGGTGAAATAGTCTACTGCCACCAATACAAACTCATGATCATTGCTTCCCGCGGGATAGATTTTACTGATGATATCAATGCCCCATGTTGCGAATGGCCAAGGAGTAGTCATACTGTAGAGGTCGTGAGGCTGAATGTGGTTCAAGCTGGAACATACTTGACACTTGTGGCATTTTCTGACCCATTGGATGCAATCTGTCTCCATGGTGATCCAGTAGTAACCCAAGCGAGTAATCTTTTGTCGGAGCATTCTTGCATTCATATGCAGACCACATAACCCATTGTGTACCTCCTCCAAGATGGTTTCAGCTTTCTTGCTTACCACTGTAGATACCCCGGGGAACCACGGCTTGGCTAGAGCGGTGAATTATCCTAGGATGTCTAACTTGTTTTTAGAGTCGCCACCTATGTTTTGAGGAACATAAGAAAAACCTATAGATTGTAGCCTAAGTTTTATTACGAAAACAGAGATTCTTTATTTTTGAGGTTCGGGGGTTAGATTACGAGATGGGAAGTACCGAAACACCCATCTCGCCCAACTTAAGTTGGTCTTGCTTGATCAAAAACTACATGAATGAAAATGTTCTTCTTCTTCTTCTTTAAGTCATAAAAAGGGGATTTAAAATAGGATTTGGAATGTAGGAGATAACTCCTTAACCAACCTCAATGAGATGAGGTGATCATTAGAGTCATGTCCCAAAATGATTTGGGTGATTGCACATTTGATTAAAGTAAAAGAGAGAGAGGAGATGAAGTAGAAAAGAAAGGAAAAGATGGACTTTTACCTACAATTTGAAGAACTTCAAGTGTTGCTTGATGAGATCCTTGGAGAACCTTTTGAAAGTGATTTTTTGTCTAATTTTCGATGATTTTTCGATGATTTTTCGATGATTTTTCCATGATTTTTCGATCCTTGAAAATGGAGGTAAAGAGAGGTTTTTATAGGTGAAAGAGGGGTATTTTTGGTGCCAAAACTCAGTCACCAAGAAATCCTTCCCGGGAAAAATCTTGTAAATTGAGCAAGGGAGGGAATCCTGGCCAGAAATCTGTAACTGAGGCCCAGAGGCGCGCGCTTCCTGCCTTAGGGGCGGCAGGCGCGCGCGCCTGGCTCCTCCTGTCGGAGGCGCACGACTCAGAGAAGGCAATTTTGACAGAATGGACTAGAAAGTCAGCCCTGTCATTCAGTTTAGTCCCTGGACTTAACGAAGTCAGTCATGAACTTAACGGAAGTGACAGAAACTAACGAGAAACACTTAAAATGGGGAGAAACACAAAATCAAAATGTACAATCGGGGTGAGCGGTCCAAGGCGGGGTGTCTACAGAGCCCCTCGACGACGTGGATTGCAAAGCAAAACGCGTCGACGAAAGTTAAAAACACCCGCCGAGGACATCACCAAGAAAAGGCAAAGACTCGATGAAAGCAGGAATTTGAAATTGCGAGAGATAGTGGTGCGCTCCCTGTGTGAGCGGCTTTTGCTGATAGAGGGGGTGGCATGATCCGTTAGGTGAACCTGCCGGCTGAATGTTTTGAATGAGGCCGTTAGTGAACCTTTCGATGAATTCGTTAGTGAATCCCTTGGATGAGTCCGTTGGTGAACCCTTGTTGACGAATCCGTTAGTGAATTCCTTGGATGAGTCCGTTGGTGAACCCTTGTTGACGAATCCGTTAGTGAATCCGTTTGATGAATCCGTTAGTGAATCCCTTGGATGAGTCCGTTGGTGAACCCTTGTTGACGAATCCGTTAGTGAATCCGTTTGATGAATCCGTTAGTGAATCCCTTTTATGAGTCCGTTGGTGAACCCTTGTTGGCGAATCCGTTAGTGAATCCGTTTTGATGAATCCGTTAATGAATCCCTTGGATGAGTCCGTTGGTGAACCCTTGTTGACGCATCCGTTAGTGAATCCGTTTGATGAATCCGTTAGTGAATCCCTTGGATGAGTCCGTTGGTGAACCCTTGTTGACGAATCCGTTTGTGAATCCGTTTGATGAATCCGTTAGTGAATCCCTTGGATGAGTCCGTTGGTGAACCCTCGTTGACGAATCCGTTGGTGAATCCGTTTGATGAATCCGTTAGTGAATCCCTTGGATGAGTCCGTTGGTGAACCCTCGTTGACGAATCCGTTGGTGAATCCGTTTGATGAATCCGTTAGTGAATCCCTTGGATGAGTCCGTTGGTGAACCCTTGTTGACGAATCCGTTAGTGAATCCTTTGGATGAGTCCGTTGGTGAACCCTTGTTGACGAATCCGTTAGTGAGTTCGTTTGATGAATCCGTTAGTGAATCCCTTCGATGAGTCCGTTGGTGAACCCTTGTTGGCGAATCCGTTAGTGAATCCGTTGGATGAATCCGTTAGTGAATCCCTTGGATGAGTCCGTTGGTGAACCCTTGTTGACGAATCCGTTAGTGAATCCGTTTGAGGAAATATTGCTTTGAAGTCTCGTGCCATTTGGAGTCACACTTGACTTTTTTGAATTGTGGGGTACGGGTACAGTTGACCGCGACCAGAAAGATGTTCCTGCTGGGGATGAAATGTTGAGATTGACTCTTGAGGGGGGTGTGGCACCCGTGACAGAACTTAGGGAGTTCAGAATTTTGAAGAGGACAGCCTACTTTGAGTGGGAGTTTCTATCCTACTTTAGATTTTAGACATGCCTTAAGGCGGACCAGAAAAGGTGTGCCCAACTGGCTGTCCGAGGATCGGGACAGTGTCTTGATTTAGGCGGGAGATCTCTGACAAGGCCCTTTTCTTGAAGTGATTTAGACCTGGGAGGCGCGTGCCTTCCTATGTAGGATTGGGACGCGCGCGCACTTCAGACTGCTGGCGGGTGGCGCGCGCGTCTGGGAGGCGGAATTCCGGGCTTGACATTTGCTGACCAAAAGATCCCCAACAGCTATAATATCATCTTCTGTTCGACCAGTTGATTCTCACAGCTCCTTTCTGCCATTTTGAACATCATATTATTGCTTAACTTCGCTTGTGATCAACATTTTCCATGGCTTCCAATTCTTTTGCCCTTGATGCCAAGGTCGTTAGTGCGTATGAAAAGGACTTGGGCACTTTTGTGTATTCTTTCAAGACCCATCCCAAGAAGGCCTTCATTAAAGATTTCGGGTTCCGAATTCTTTTCACCTTGCGGACGTTGAAGCCGGATTGGGATTTGTTGAGAGCTTCCGCGGCTTTCTGGGATTGCGACAACCATACCTTCAACCTTTCAGCTAATGAAATGGTGCCGACTGTTGACGATTTCGGGGCCATCCTTGGCATGCCTTTGGCCGGTCGGATTGCCGTCCCTAAATATCACCGTGGTGCCATCGACTCTTGGGTTGGGTTACTGAATCTCCCGTTGAGGACGTGAGGAAGATGTTGCATGGTACCGTGATTGACATAACTGAGTTGCCGATGTTCTTCAGTTTACACTCGGAGGACCCGATGGTTCAATCTTTCAAAAGAAATGCCATGGCCGTTTGTCTCTTCAGCGAAGTACTATTTGTTACACCTTTCGGGACTGCGGACGTGCAGTTGGCTGAGATTATTTTGCAAGCTAAGGAGCAGCAATTTAGTGTAATCCCTCTTATTGTAGGGGAGACGTTGCACGGCCTTGATGAGTTATATAGGACGGGCAAGATGTGTCGGGGAAGCCCTTTGCTCTTGACCATATGGCTCCGAGAACACTTCAGAATTTATTCTCCGGATGGTGATTTGTCTCCTTTTGCTGTTCATAGGAGGAAGTTGTTGATCCGGGATTTATCTGAAGATGATTGGAAGAAATTCTTTGCCTCTAGGGTGACCGTCGATATTGAGTAGTGTCCTCCTTCTTGGGGTCTTCGTCCTTTTGTGGAATGGACTCTTGGTTTTCAGCACGTGGTTGTACCCGTTTGAGAGATTCTTTGTTTTACCATCCAGAGCGGGTTCTGCGGTAGTTCGGTCGCCAACAGACAATTCCTTTCCGAGGGATGGAATGCTTCGTCCAGTTGCTTACATGGGTCCTGACTTCTCGAGTGAGCTTCAGTCGGCTTGGGGAGATGACCGCAATCGTTGGCTTTCGCTCCTCTGCATCGGGGAGTGTCTTCCTTCCCGAGATCTACTTGACTATTTATTTGGCACCCTTACCGTGGCATCACTTGGTTGATGTGCTTCGTGCCGAGTTGTTGGGACAGGGGTCTTAAGCCTAGCATCACTTTGAGATATAGGGAGGCTGCTGCTGATTCGAGTAACATTCTCGCTGACCTTTCGTACTACTCTTTTGGATGACTTTTATGCTAGGAGACGTGTTGCAACACAGAAGGTTTCGGTGCGTATTAGTGCTCCTTTGTTACCCAAGAAGAAAGGATTGAGAGACGATCGGTGGTCCTTTGAAAGCTAAGAGAAAATTGGATTTTTCTTAGTACCCTAAGAGATTGCAATTAGACCACTTTGTTTTTAGGATTTAATGTTTTGATGTCTTTGTTGCTCAATAAATCCGTTGTAATGGTTTGAATAATTCATTGAATGAATAAAAATTACATTTTGTTATTTGAGTGAATTGGGTATTTTTGATATGTTTTAGACTGCACCCGAAGGTTGCCTACGTCCTCCAGTTGGGAGGCTCAGGTCTTCGTAGTTCAAACAAACAAAGACCATTTTTTTTTTTTTTTGTTGTGCACCCTGTTTTTGCCTAGACCGCCCTTTTCGGGTTTTCAATCTAGCGGCTTCTTTTTTTGTTGTGCTCTAATTTTTGCTTAGCTTAGCCGCCCTTGCGGGTGTTCAACCTAGCGAGCGATTTTTTTTTTTTTTTTTTTTTTTGTTATGGTCTTTGTTTATTAAGCGTAGAACCCTCTTGAGCTTGTCGAGGTTGACCTCCTTTGGCAGCTGGTCACCATCTAAATCCACGAGCCGGACTGCACCACCGCTTAGTATCTTTTTGACCACGTACGGACCGATCCATCGGGTCCCCATTTCCCAAGGGGATTCATGGCATTAGGAGGATGTTGTCTTAAGACCAAATCTCCCACATTGATGTTTCGAGGCTTCACCTTTTTGTTGAAAGCTCTTGCCATCTTTTGCTGATACGCCCCTCGTGCGTTCGAGTGCTCTTAACCTTTTCTCGTCGAGTAAGGCTAGCTGTTCGTATCGACTTTGCATCCAGTTAACCTCGTTGACTTGATTCTCGAGGAGGACCCGTAGAGATGGGACTTCAGTTCGATAGGGAGTACGGCTTTAGAACCATAGACCAATGCATAAGGAGTTTCTCCCTGTTGCGGACCGTATGGATGTGCGGTAGCCCCACAATGCTAAATGGTAGATTCTCGGCCATCCCTTCCTGTTGAGGCCATTTTCTTGACGATGGTCTCAATGGTCTTATTTGCTGCTTCGACTGCGCCATTTTGCTTTGGGGCCGGTAAGGAGATGACTTGTGCTTGGTGATCTTGTACTCTACCAAAAGTGCATCCATTTCCTTCTCGAAGTGAGAGCCGTTATCGGAAATGATTTTATGGGGCACGCCGTATCGGCACATGATATTAATCTTTACAAATTCGGCCACTTTCTTGGCGTTGAGGGTTCGATAGGCTGTGCTTCGACCCACTTTGTGAAGTAGTCGACTGCCACTCTAGGACGAATGACTGCCCATTGCTCCCGGCAGGATGAACTTTACCGATGATGTCTATCCCCCAACAAGAGAAGGCAAGGTGTGACCATGTTGTAAAGTTGTGAGGGTGGAGCAGTGTGCAGATTAGCGTGGAATTGGCACTTGGCACACCTTTTGACTTTCTCGATACAGTCTCGTTCCATAGTGCCCCAATAGTAACCAATGCGAAGTATCTTCTTGACTAGCAAACCCATTCATGTGGGGTCCACATTCTCCTTCGTGCACTCACACATTATCTCTTTGAGCTTCGGTCTCATTGGCGCATAAGAGATTGATCCCGTCGTGGGTGCCTTTTATAGACTCGGTCCCCAATCAGTACGTACCGAGAGGCTAACCTTTGCAGAGCTGCTTGAGACTTCTTATTGATGTTCTCGGGATAAGTGCCGTCTTTGAGGAAGTTCATGATATCCGAATACCACGGAGAGTTTGTTTGAACCTCGTTGATCTCGATACTCATGCAATATGCCGGACTGTTCCTTCGGGCAATTTTGAAAGGCTTCACCATTTTCTCTTTGGGCATTTCAACTAATGAAGCTATAGTGGCCAGTGCATCGGCGAAGCGATTCTTATCCCTTGGCAGGTATTTGAAAGTGATC